>CAJNDS010002274.1:0-397500 GCA_905221605.1 Symbiodinium natans | reverse complement strand
CATTCTCCATTCTACCAATCTCTACACCCTACACCCCGAGCAATGCCTGCAAATGTCCATGAAGTGGATCCTCTCGTGGTGGCGGCGGTGCATCTGGTGGTGGGCCCATGGGCGCAGGCGGTGTGGACATTGGTGGGGGCTTGGGCTGGGGCGCTGGCGCTGGCGGTGTGAATGGGGGGACCCACCGGTGGCGGCCCGCATGGGGGGAGCGCGGAGTGTTGTGGCATCGGTGGTGGACGTGCGGATGGCAGCGCCGAGCTTGGCGGGATTGGTGGCGTGGGGCGTGCTCGCGGCCTGGGAGGCACCAACTTCTCCCAAGCGCCGGGGTCAAGGCAGGCGCTAAAGCCGCGATACTGGAGACGGGCTTGAGGGTAAGCCGCCCACCCCCCTTCCGGGAAACCCGGTCACGTAGCCCCGCCATGCCATCGCTGGCCAGGCCAAGCGAGTGGGCGCTGCAGGCTACGTGTATCTGCACCTCGTTTGGGGCCTCAGACCAAACGAGGGCGCCCTGGATGTCTCCAGTGCTGGCGTCCACCGTGATGGTGATTTTGGAGCCAGGGATGCTCCCCGCCACAACCGCCTTGACGTATTCGTCGTTGAGGTCTGGCACGTCAGTTCGTTCTGCTCTTTCTCTCTCCCTCTCTCAGTTCTTGTCTTGATTCTCTCCGTCTCTCTCTCTCTCTCTCTCTCTCTCTTCCTCTTCTTCTTCTTCTTCTCCTTCTTCTTCTTCTTCTCGATAAGGCCACAACCAGTACCACAGTCAAGCGCCCCCTGAAAGAAGCTGCGCAGGACTGACAAAACGAACAAATCAAAACAAGCAGGCATAGGAGGCGCCTATGAACAAGCATCCAGGAACGAGGTCGCCTACCAAAAAAAACCCTGGAGTGGTGTTGCTGGGTGACCCTGACCCCGAATTCCCGATAAGGCCACAACCAGTACCACAGTCAAGCGCCCCCTGAAAGAAGCTGCGCAGGACTGACAAAACTACATCCGTCCAAACAAATTAAAACAAGCAGGCATAGGAGGCGCCTATGAACAAGCATCCAGGAACGAGGTCGCCTACCAAAAAAAACCCTGGAGCGGTGTTGCTGGATGGCCCTGACCCCGAACGAAGGTTCAATTCCCGCAAAGGCCACTACGAGTACCACAGTCAAGCGCTGCCCGAAAGAAGCTGCGCAGGACTGAAAAACTACAGCGGCATAGAAGGCGACTACCAGACAGCATCCAGCAACGAGGTCGCCTACCAAAAAGCCCTGAAGCGGTGTTGCTGGATGGCCCTGACCCCTAACGAGGCTTCAATTCCCGCTAAGGCCACTACTAGTACCACAGTCAAGCGCACCCCGAAAGAATCTGCGCAGGACGAAAAACTACATCCAACAAAAACTACAAATTGGCGGTAAACTAGCTGCTCCTACATTGCGTATGCTGGTAAGGTGCGAATGCTCAGGTGCAGTGCTACACCTTTTTCCGGCAATGAGTTGTAACAAAAGCAGTGCAAAAAAGGCAGCAAGGTGTGATAGGGATAAAATCATTCACCTCTACATCTCCAGAAGCCCAGAAACCTGCTAAAATACTATGAAAAAGGGCAAGGAGTGAATAAGACGCGCGCTTTTCATATTATTTTAATGGGGGTTTTTGTGCGTGCCCCCTTAATAATATTGTACAAGCGACAGAAGAAAGCGCGTGAAATGCAGTGTGATTTTGGGCTTTTACTTCGTTCACTAATTCACTGCACTAATTCACTACTTCCGTTCACTAGTGCGTTCATTCCATTCACTTCGTACTTTTAAATATGAGTGAGCCCGCGAACGGGCCCCCCTAACAATAATTTTAAAAGCCCGCGCGTTTCCTTGCGCGGCCGTGGAATAATATGGGCGGTGTCGTCGTGCAGGCATGGGCTTCAGTTTTTTCGCACTCCTTGATGTTTGCTTTGATCATGTGCATAATGGCTTCAATTTCGGTCTGATCGTGACACACGATCGTTGGAGGACTCGTCTCTTAGCCCACTGATGGATGCGTTTGGTGCAGCATGGACGCTCTTACCTCGTGTGAAGGGGTGCTCTCCTACGCCACTGGGTGGTCTTGGTTCAACATGGACATTTTTCAGCTTGCGTTCAGGGACGCTCTAAGCTCCTGGACGCGCTTGGTACAACATGAAGTTCCTGTCGTGCCAGCATGGACGCTCTAGGCTCTAGGCCACAGCAAGTTTTGGGTAACACGTGCGCTCTTATCTTGGACATGTTTGCGTGCCGGCATGGACGAATGCACTTGGTGACATAGACGCTCTCTTCGTGCGTCCGCAGATGTTCAAAACCCACTGGGTTGGCATGGTAACATGGGCGTTTCTATCGAACGGGGGTCGGTCCAAGATTTGGACTCTTTTGGTAACATGGGCGGTCTTATCGTTCCTGCACGACGCCCATGTTAGAGCCATGGGCCGCTGAGTCTCTGCTACCAACTCCTTGGCATCTGGGGAAAAGCTGCATCCGCAGTTCCGGACCGTATGAAGCTGTCAACCGCTTGCTGGCACCTGCAGGCCCTCGCTCCCCCCCCCTCCCCGGCTGCTTCCCTGGCTCATGTACAACCCGCATAACCCAAGACCGTTTATGAACAAGTATGCGCATAATAACCTCTATAAGATCTCGTACATGAGAGGCTTTGTCTTGCTGGCTATGCATTGCAGCTTGCACGGCATTTGAAGAATGATCGCTTAACTTAACTTGAAACGTACTTCTAGTTGCTCTGGAGTCCGTATTCCAGTTGTTGCTCCGCATATGTTTGTCGTGTCCTGTGTTTCCTTTTCGATCTTGGCTTCTGCCTTTCGCTCACTTGCGAATTCTCTAATGTACTGGAGTTCTCTTTCGCTCCCTCTGTCTGCCTCTCGCCCTCTATCTTTCTCTTTCTTTCTCTCTCTGTCGCTCTCTTGCTCTCTCTTGCTCTCTCTTGCTCTCTCTTGCTCTCTCTTGCTCTCTCTTGCTCCCTCCCTCTCCCTCCCTCCCTCTCTCCCGCTCTGCAGCCTGAGGCTGGCCCCACGCAGCCGGCGGCTGTCAACTCGTTGACAGCCTTGCCCTCAGGTGCTATGCAAACCGGGGCGCAAAATCGGCCAAATGCATGGTATGCGTTATGCGTCGTGGAGCTGGCCACGCGGTATGGTGCATGTTGCGGTTCACCCGACAAGCTAATTCAGGATTTTTGGGCTTCCAGAAACTACTTGTTGAGACTACGTGCTTTGGATCGTTTTTGGCTCACTCATGTCTTGGGTTGCTTAGCTTGTGCAGGTGAACGCGCATCAGTGTAAGCCTGCAACCTCAAGCACAAAGACGAGACGCCAAAAACACGAAACGTTGCCGAAACCATAAAAACGCAACAAGCCCTTCCGCAAGCAAAAGTGGAGCTGACAAATGTGCAAAAACCCAGCGAAACGGACAGGTAGAGTAGACGCATGAGCAAGTGATATGCAGAAGTGTAACATGAAGTCCGAAATCGCATGGAGAAAGTGAAAGAACTGTCGCGGCATGCCAATGCGAATCACAAACTGCAGTTCCGCCAAGTCTCGCCCAGCAAGTTCAGGAACTTGGTGGCGGGCATGATTTGCGAGGGCGGATGAATAGGGGTGGAGCTACGGCAGCTTTTTGCTTGCAGCGGCAAATTGCTGCAGATGTGAGAGCTGCAACGTGCAAGGCCGGATTTTCAGGCAGGACTCTGGAACTTCAGAACCGGCTGCAGGAGCCCCTACGATCGCCTCTGCTGCAAGCTGAACCCGTTGGGCCTCGGATCAGGCTCCTAAGGTCGCACGCCGCACGCCAAGCGAATACCTAGATGTTGATGTGGCTCTTCTTTTTGGCGGGAGCAGCAGGACCTGCAGTGATATGTCGCTTGAGAAAGCTCCGACATGCTCTGTGGCATGCTATTTCCTACCTGCCTCATCCACGCCCGCCGCCCTCGCAGAGCCCCCCTCCCCCCCCCTTTGACAAGGGTGCCCGCAAAGAACGCAGGCCCCCCACCCTTTTACAGACCTTTTCAACCCCCTTTCCCGCCCCCCCACCCTCACCGCCACCTTTCAAGCCCTCCCCCCTTGCCACCTTGACAGGCCTTTCAAGCACTTAACCGTCGTGGAAAACCCCCTCGTCTTTTTTTGGTGGAGACTGTGAGATACTCACCATCCTCTATGTCGTCGTGAGTTGGCCGGGAGAGCTCATGACCGGACAGCACGAACATCCCGATGGCTTTCCTCGGTGAGAGGGTCTGGTGCACCCTTTGATTTGACCCTACATCCTAAGCTCGTAAAGTGACAGCTTGACCTGAACCAACTCATGGCTTCTTCTTGCAACTGGCAGATGAGCTAGTTTCACGGGTTGCGCCGCAGCATGCGTGTTAACGACTAAGGGATTGTCAGACGCCGCGCCATGTTCTGGCAGCCGCTTTGGCGAACCCGGTGGTTTCTCACATTGTATTTTGGGTGAGTCTCGACATAGTGGCTTTCAAATCAGCACCTTCCCAACACAACGACTCACATAGCCGTCCACGAGCAAAAGGCTATTTGCGCGGGATGCTGCAAGTCGACTCGACAGTTGCCACTGGCAGCCCGCTCCCCAGATATTGGAGGACGCATTGTTTGCCCTGATGTGCTGGGGGGCTGACAAAAAGCCTAGCCACCCACTAATTACAGCAAACATTTCAAGATAGGGAGAAGAGAAAACGGACGCGACAAAACGATGTAAAGAATCGTATGCTAGGATACGCTTGTTTCAAGAGGCGTTGGCAAGAATACATACATGCCTTTGCGCTGTGCCCCGGCCCCCCTCATTGGACATTTCCCTTTTCAAACACGTCTTAAGCGTCTGCACCTCTGCTACGAGGACCCCACTACCTTCAAGCATCCTTTGAGGATAATGAAGGCATCCCAAACTAAGCTGACCTGATGGCCTCAGGAGCTAGTAAAGCTCGAACCTGTGCCCTCTCAATAACACCCACCGATCAGATGGACTCTTGAAACCGGCGCAGCAACTGAAACCTTAGGTGGCATCAAGGGACCACACTGCGAAAAAGACAGTCCCAAGCTTGGGCGTGGCTGAGCTCATTCCGTCCAGCTACACCAGCTTTCACCACAACTGATGCCACCGAGCCCGCAGCTCGTTCCAGGAGATGGTCCCTCCGTCGTCCTGGCACAAGCCATACTGGATGCTACTTCAGAGGGCACCAGAGGCACAAGAGTCCTACAGAGGCACAAGAGCGCAGGACTGCGGCCTCGTCCACGTAGCTGAATATGGGCCCGGAGGGACCGAAGTATCCGACCTGGTCTCACGCTATAGCTGCACACGGGGCCTGAACCGGACCCTCCTGGCCTTGTCAAGAACAGACTCCCACTCATAGCGTTGGATACCACCGCTCTCATCCTCATCCAGCGCCTCTGCCCAAGTACAGTACAGTAGGGGAGGGAGGTCGCTACTGCTGCGCGCGACGCCAATGAGGATGCTGCGTTCCAGAGAGTCCGCAAGTCCTTGCCATACCTTCGAGAATGTGTCAGACATGGTTCAATGCTGAGGCTGCTTTTAAGGGCAGTGACATGGTCATCCCAGCCCTGGGCTTTCGATTGGACCAATCCAAGAACTCCTTGATGGAGAACTCCACCTTCAGCACAAAGCGCATGACAGATCTGCACATCGCGAACTGTGGTTTCAGAAAAGTGGAAAGCCCTGGCCTCAGCCCAGAAGTTGTCCAAGGTCAGAAACTCATCCTTCGATACCTGCCCAACAAACATGCCCCACCGCCACAGGCTGTGAGGGAGTGGATTTTGGACATTGTATCGGCAGACCTGGCCCTCGCCGCTGGGATCCAGAAACCGGAAGATCGCCTGCTAGGACTGGCTAGGAGCCCCGAAAATCGATCCGATTCAAGTTGGTTGTATAGTTCCGTGATTGCCGGCCGTCCAGCGCTGCTTCTCATCCCGGCCACGGAACTTTTGGCACTTCCTCACGGTCTGACGCACACCAGAAAGAGCCGTGGGCTGACATGGGAGCTCGTCTTGCTGTTCAATTCAATGCTTGTCCAAGAGTCAGCTGTTTCATGCCCTCCTGTAGCGAACCGCCGAGAATTCATTTGCATGCAAATCTTGTGGCAATCAAGCGCCCGAGCTCCTCAAATTCGCGCAAGCCCAGCAAGCCGTTCCCATCAGAGCCGTCAAACGCCTCAAACGCCTGAAAAGAGAGAAAGGGTTGTCTAAGGAGGGCGCAGGCAAGCATGAGGGTATGTTCGACATGCCAGTTTCGAAGTTGTAGCTGGGGCAATCATGGGGACACGTGCCCGCATGGACACGGACGAATACCTGCATGCCACACAGATCCCAGACAGGCAAGAACAAAGTAACAAAGTAACAGTATAGTGTATGGGCTCAGTTTTTGGGTTAGCTTCGGGTCATGCATGGGCACGTGTGCTGCCTTCTGCGTGTCTTGAAACTTTGCACGCATCCAGAACAGGAACTCCAGCACATCTTCGGGTGCCTACATCTGCTGAGTCATGGAGCGCCCACGTCAAACGCGGCAAAACTCTCATCACGACCCACTCAGCTGACCATGTGGACCTCTGCAGCAGCGGCCCACCAGTTGACCTCGCCTTCCGCAACATCCACCTGACCAACGGTCTTTTCCATTCCTTCCCACGTCTTGCACCAGAGGGAACTAGGTAGGGGCCTTCCACTTGCCATACTGAAAAAGTAATGATTTTCTGAGAGCAAACCGTCGGTCCTGGCAAATTTGCTTCTGTGCATCAAGCAAAGCTGTCTGTGCACGCAGGAAACCGGTGGACAGGTGCAAGGCCGTGAATCCTGTGGAGAGCACTTGTAAGTGAAGTGAAAGACTCCCTCCTGCAGAAGTGAACGACATGGGGTCAACAATGGTCAACATGCGGAGTCGAGCTGGCGTCCTTCGGCATCCGAGCGAACTGATCCCAACCTCTTGCACGCATGCCACATCACTGCAAACTGGCGAACTGAAGAAGCGCTTGGTGCCCAGCTGCGGGGGACGCCTTGCTCCAGCTTGTCGACCGTGCCGTCGGGAAGCGTGTAGCGAAAGTTCTGCGGCATGCTTTCAGGCTTGCACAACATATTGTGAGCCGTGTTTTTGTTCCGATATTGGACGTTAATAAGGCCGAACGTGAGGTCAGCATTAGACTTTCCGGCATGCTGCTTGTACAAAAACTGACGTGACGTTTCGCAAGAGCACGGGACTAGGCCCAGGCCAACGTCGTGGACGGAGACCCTCTATTGGGGGTCGCATGGGGGTTGGGCAAGCCTTGTTTTGGAACTCACAACCCTACCCTTGAAATGAGGTTCGGTCCCCTTTTGGCCGGTATCCAGAAGGTCCAAGCACAAAGTAAATACTCATCTGAGGGTGGAAATGATATAGTGAAAGTTGTAATAGGTACTGCATGCTATTGCAACTCATGTTGCTGCAGTAGGGTTCGCAGTACATGCACAACGTATCTCTTCTGCGGGAGCTTCCACGCTTATATCCGTTTACTTGCTTATATATTGAACTTTGAACAACGCTGAAAGCTAACACCGACCAATATTAATGTTGCACTGGCTTTACTAAAGCTGGGGTCTATAACCACAAGTTTTGAAAACACATTCTGCAAACTCACTTTGTTGGGGTCACCCACTGATTATCACAAGTTTTTGTTCCGGGGAGGATTTCTTGCAAGGGTCTGTTTTGGGGTTTATGCTGATAAGGGCTTCCTTACTTAGTGTCCATCTGATTTCAACTGAGCCCAAGCACCTATGCTTCAAGGCTTATTTCCCCAGCCCAATCCCCAATTTGTTTGGGGGTTCCGCGGCACGTCTTTATAGTTATAGAGGGTCCAGATTTGTTTTGGGGGGGGGGTCGGCTATATTAAAGCCAGTGCAACGCCCATGGCATCACCGCATAAGCTTCGGACTGAGATGTTGTCCCGCTTCTCTGCGTTTGCCAAACCTCAGTCAAAGCATGTCAAAAGAGTGTCATCCATACCATCCGTTCACGCACCCACCGGCTTTTCAGACCAGCAGGTGTGAACCTGAAAGGTCCGGCAGAGTCGGGCGCAATTGAAGATTCTCCTTCTTAGTCTTAACCCAGCTTCCATCTTCCGTCTTTCCAGGCGAGGCAACCAAAATGGAGCTCAGGAGCTGCGTGGAGAGAACTCTCGACGGGCGTCGAACGCGCGTAGGTACAATTGTGCATGCCACGCATGTGGCCCATGCTCACGGGTTTGCACGCAAAACGATGCATTTGCAAGTGCGGCTCAATTCGTGTGACTCCTTCCTGGGCCACCTGGCCAAAGAACAGATTGGCCGCCAGGCGCTGGTCGTACTTTGCGAAGTCGAAATCGTAGGTCACCTCTTTCATTCAGATATATTATTCGGAAGTTTTCGGATTCAGCGGGTCGCTTTTCGGGGCTGCTCAAACTCTGATAAGCTTCACCAAGGGGGTGCGCCTGCTCTGGCTGAATGTACCTGCCACCCCCATGACACCTGACTGATTGCCCTCCGCCTCTGCAATGTATCGCCGGGAGCACGTGAAGAAGGTGCAATAGCCAAGCCGCTGCCGTAAGCTGTCCAGCCTCGGAGCACACTGCCAGCTTGTGCAAAAACCATGTTCGCGTGACATGGAAAATGGAAAGCCTGTGCTGCTTGGGTGTTGTTCGTGTTCGAGGAGCCCTTTCCCATCACGCAAAGTTATGTTGGATGTGTGCCGCTTGCAGTGAAACTCGGTTCCGAACTCGGACTGCTCTTCATACCGGACTCGGAAAACCTGAAACAAGCCAGCAAACATTCTCGGTTCGCTTCGTTCCCGCAACAGTTCCCTCCCACCTTCTCGTTGTGAATGTCAACGATCCGAAAGAATGTCGTCACCTCGGCCCACTCAGGACTCGTTCTTGAGCTTCTGTACTCTGTACTCTGTATGGACAGCACGTGTCAGCACTTCAGCTCAATTTCCAAGCTGCCGCACCAATGCTTCCTCCCGCAGCTCAGAGGTGCGGTACGCACCCAGCAGCTGTCTCATCTGGACACCTTGATGACTACCAGCTACACAGACGTGTTCTGCAATTTTCTAAAACTCTAAGTATCTTAACATGAGGCGCCAACTTGTCAGGTTTATGTAGTGAGCAAGGTTCCGTGTAACCTGGCAGGGGCAGCGCGCCACCTAACTCCACGTCCGCGTACCTGAATGTACCACCCCGCACGACCTCTTCAACCCAACTTACAGTTCATGCGCCAACCCAGCACTGTGCCTTGATCTGCGTAGGCCCATCGCACTCGGCTTGCTGAAGGATGGTCTGGCACAAGGGAATGGCGTGCTCAAATTCATCTCGTGTCACTTTCTGGGTCTGGCCAGGAACCGGGTGAAGGTTGCGCCGGGCATCACCTGCAAAGAATCGCGTGCCCAGAGGGCTGTGTGAGGCAAAACTGCAGAACGCAGGACCACGGCCTCTCCATGACAATCGGGCCGGAGGTGCGTGACATAGTCCAGCTCAAGAATCTGCACCACAATCCACAATACGTGCTCCACAGTCATCGCAATGCCGAAAGGCACCCATCATCTCCCGGACCTCTTTCTCCGGGAGAACCCATTCATCAAAGCCTTGGAACGGGTGCAGGCCCTGTAGAAACACTCACGCCGCGCTGTCATCCCTCGCTTCCTGGCGAGCAACTTTGCAGACCCCACGATCTCAGTGACTGATGGGCATACCTCGGATCAAGTGGCTCAACGTTCCTCACGACGAAGAAAAACTCACGTAGTCGCAGGTGGCCTGCAGTTCCTGACGCACGAATAATCTCCATCTTCGGAGATGTCTGGCCTCACAGCTCAAGAGGCGATTGTCATCCTTGGCATGATATCGTGGTTAGGCAATGGTAAGCCAAGGCGGGGGACACTTCTTTTCTTTTGGCGATGCCTCTTATCCGCCAAGCATCCACGCACAGCGGACTCCCGGACCATGAGACAGCTTTTGCACTGCTTTTGCACTGCTTTGCCTGATTCCCATCGGTCGAGCAAGGCGAGCGCCTGCACAGGCCGCTGCATCCACGGGCCATTCTTCCACAAGCGCTGCAAGCTCTGGGGCTCATGGGTTCGGGACCTGGGCCACGTAGGCAGCAGCCGGGTTGCCCAAGTCCAGCTTGTAATGCCCTCCGGAGAGCACGGATACGCCACTTCAGGGTCGGTCTCTATAGGCTAAACATGTGCAAACCCAAGCCCCCAAAAACCACAAGGTCCAAAGTGCTGCCCGCGCCTGTCGGACTGTCCGGGTTGAACAGCAGATACTCCTTTCGTTTACAATGCGCCAGATCTCGAATTTACGAAGCAAAAAATGTGAACACATGCAACATGACATATGCACCAAAACACTCGCTTGCGAATTGTAGGTTGCCCGGATGGTTGGTTGCACTAGGCGCAACCTCAGCAGTCCTCAGTGACAAATGCTACTGCTGAGGGCGTCACACATTCTCCGTTTTGGAGGGCGCGTGCTCTACTTTTGAAACAGTGGTGCAATTGCAGCACACAAAAAAAAATCATTGTGCGAAAGAGGCAAGCGCTGCACGGTGCTCACGTGGCATCAGCAGCCCCCAGCAGGCAAGCCAAGATCAGCATTGCAAGTCGTCCCAAGATGGGGCCTGCTGCGCTGCTACCACCCTGCAACTCATCGGTGGTGCTTGAGGTACTCGCAACCTCCTTGCTTGAGGTACTCGCAACCTCCTTGCTTGAGGTACTCGCAACCTCCTTGCTTGTGGTCTCAGTCTCAGTGGCCTCCAGCTCAGCTGGGTTGCCCTCCAGCTTCTCCACCACGAAAACTTGGAAGTCGGCCGCGTTTGCGGCCTTAGCTTCGGTCATCTTCGTGGCCACGGTGGCCTCCACCTGAGCCATGGACTCACGCGACTCCACCAAAGAAAAACACCCCGTACTTGGCTTCCTAAATAGCCCCGAGAATGCACTACAGGCATTTGTATACTATTGCAATCTGTAGTATATATGATTCTATGATATACTACAGTTCCTACAGCCGCCTCAGCAGCGGTCATCGCCTCCAGGAGTGCTGTGACGCGGCTCTGCGCTGCAGCTCCCGTCGAGGACGGCAGGTCAACCGCGTAGCCCACAAAGAGGTCTCCAGCCATGGCCTTCAGGGAGGGATATTCTTTTATACAATTTATATCACGATTATAGTAGAGAATGTGCAAGAATTTGTACTGTCGAAGACTACAGCATATGATAGTGTGCTAAAGTAGACTTTTAGCAGCCGTGGCCTCAGAGAAGGTACAGGTCACGGACGCGACAGGGGCCCCACACTGTGCCTCGATGCCGTCGCAAACGGCTTTCTTGGCAACGTCATCGGCAAGGAATGCCAAGATGTTTGGAACAGACACTTGCAGGTGGCCTGACAACGTTATGCTGCAGGCCTCGCCTGTGGCTATCTCTAGCAAGGGTGGAAAAGCCTTGTCGTCGCGGCGGGATTCGAACTTCAGTGCCAGGTACTCTAAAGCCTCATCCTCCAACCAGAATGTTAATGTGCTCTCACTTGCCGCCTTCGTCTCCAGCACCAAATCGGTGACGTCAACTTTGTAGTAGCCGACAGCCTCCCCATCACCTGTGTAGTGATCCTCCGACAGGCTGGTAACCGTGAAGCTTGCAACTTTCGTCCCCCGAGCTGGCCGAGTGTTCCAATTCACAGATGCCTCATCCCAGTCATTACCAGCAGAAAAGATGGTCACCAGTCCCGGCACATTGCGGGCGACCACGCAATACAGCTTCAAGACAGCCATCTGAATCGGTGCCGTGGTAGATGGAAGGTTGAACCTGAGCAATGCGACAATCATCTTGTTTCCCGGCTTACCATACACCTCGATGTTGCCCCAGTTGCCAGAGGAGGATGGACTGCCTTCTTGCAGTGAGGTGTCTGCACTGGGCATCACCTGGGTGGTGTTCATAATACCACAAGTCGTCGAAGGGTCCGAAGTCGTTGTCATGACTGTCGTGGTGGTCACGCTAGTCGTGGATGTGGAGGTCCCCACCTCAGGCTCAGGCATCAGGTCTGCTTCCGGGGCAGATTCGACTGAGCAATCCGGGGCTGAGCGAGCAAGGCTCGTGCTTGCCGGCGCAGCCATGCTGGACGTCACGACAATCAGCTCTGGTGGGTTGGCATTCCCCTCTCGTCGGCTCTCGAAAGTCACCTTGTTCCAGTCAAGCTCATCGTCTTCCAGCCAAAAAGTGATCAAGTCTTCAGCGGATGCCCATTGCTTTGCAACATACTGGGTGACATCCCAGCTGAACCACCTGCCTTTGCTGGCAATGACCTCTGTGGAAACCTTGCTGCCCCGGACAGGAGCAGTCGACCAAGTGACAGTGGCCTCTTGCCAATTTGCATTCTCTGTTCCACTGGTGCCATAAACTGCAAACCGACCAGGAAGATTCCTCTCACCAGTGGCGTACAGCTTCAAGGCTGCACTGCGCAGCTCATGCTGCAGCGCCTTTGGAGCAGCCATGTCAAACTGATGAATTGCCACGTTGCGGCCACCAGGCTTGCCGTAGACCTCATTGTCTGCCCAGTTCGAGTTGGCAGAAGGGCTACTTTCCCGAATCGTGGCATCCTGTGTCGCCGGCAGCGGGGATGTGGTCAGCGTCGCACCAATGGTGATGCCCACAACAGCATTGGCTGATGTGCCCCCATCATCAGTGGCAATCACCGTCAGTAAGCTTGGGCCATTCGCTAGCGGGGTCCAGTTGATCTTGTATGTTGGAGATCCATTGCTAGGATCTGCGATGCCAAGACTTGTGCCCTCTAAGAAGAACTCCACTTTGCTGACGGAGCCATCTGCATCCGTGGCATTTGCCACCAACTCGATGCTTCCTGACTCCACGTTGTCACCAGGTGCTGGAGACACAAAAGCCACCACAGGCGGCCGATTCCCAACATGGATCAGGACTGCATCAGATGTCACTCGATTCCCATCAACATCCGTTGCCACCGCGGTCAAAGAGTAGGTGCCATTCTCTGCCAGTAAGCTGGTGGTCACACTGAAGCTACCTTTGTTGCCCATGTCTTGCCCAAGTGAGCAATTCCCAGCAAAGAACTCCACGCTGTGCATCGCTCCTGGCGTAGCGTACTTCACACCCTCAAGATCAACCGCGCTTGCCCGCAAAGTTAAAGCCCCTACCGGTCCACTGGCCGACGCAGCAATGGCGGCCCCGTTCACTGGAACCTCCAGTCTCACCGTAGGTTGGTCTTGCCCCTGTTGTACCCAGCTGTCCAGGCTTGGAAATCCCATCTTGTCGAGGCATTCAGTATAGCTCGGCCCGTGGCAGAACTCCATAGTAGACAACGCGCTCGTCCCGGATCTCTGTGTACTGGCCAAACTTGGTGTAGCCTCTCTCCGTAGTCTTCAGCAAGTTCTTGCCGAAGTGCTCGAATACCAACTTTCCGCTCAGCCAAACCCTGACCACCCCATCACTATTGATCGATTTCTTGTAGAAAAACTTGACGTCATTCCATGCATCACGCCTGGCATAGCCGATCTGCCGGCCATTGCCTCCTCCATCCCCAACTGGCCACAGGTCATAGCCACGGAAATAGAGCTTGTAGTCACCCATGTTGCTCAACCGCAGCGCTCCGTGCGGAAAGCCTGGGGACATTTTCCATTGCATGAGTAGGCCGCTGTACTTCGTCACCCTGTCCCACGTGGTGCCATCTGGCCAGAAAGACATTGAGAAGAGATGATAGTCCCCAGGCAGAAAGACGTACTCGTCCTGCACTGCGCTGAGCTCAGCACGGAAGGCATAGTCGCCGTTGGTCCCATAGTTCCTCCCATCAGCATAGATCTTCAAGACATGCTCGCCTTCACGTGCCCAGGAGACTTTCTCCACTGTCAAGCTGTGGATGCTGCGACCACCGTTTACATTTGTCTCATTAATCGACTCTGGCCAGCAATTTGAGTTCGATGCTGGATTTGGCTGGCAATACTCTTTGTAGGGATCTTTCCCAGGCACCCAGCCATCACCGTTAATAGAAAAGGATGGCTTGAGTGGAACCACCAAGCCGGAGTCCACAGAGCCAGTTTCCCAGCCCATCTTCACATGCACGATCCTTGCTGCAGCACCTGCACAGCATATAAGGACCGACACAGCGGCAAGCCACACCATGGCCACGTGTCAGAGGATCAAACGTGAAGAGCACTCTGAATGTCACGGCTGCTATCCATTGTGATGGAGAGGTCTTTATGTGCACCGCATGCCTGACGGTAAGCCACAACCAGATGCGGCATTCAACTCATGTCACGAATAATCATTCAATTCAACAAGTCTTGCCTTGATACTGCATTTTGGCCCTGAAACTCCGTCGCCCAAAAGACAAAATATCACGCATGTTTGTTTGTGACCCAGACTGAGCAAAGCAATCCACTTCACAAAGAAAGGTGTTGCCCGTTCTGGGCCAGTACCTGATTTTCCTTGTGGCCTGGTTCCTTTGTAGTTTGTTGTGGTTTTTATCTGCGCAGGCAGCGTCTCTTTCAGAAAAAAAGGGTTGCTCCACCTGAGGTCATAACCAAGGACCTCCACACTGCAGGGAGTATGCTATATCCGTGAAGCCATGTCCAAGGATCCCTGCTTTTTGCAGGAGTATAGGACAACATGCGTGGCCAAGAGTTCCCCCGGCTGCTTTGGAATGTGACATATGTTCACTGATTCCAACACATTCTCGATGGGAGAAACGAATTTCTGACTGACTCCATCTCCGGCCCCACGCCGGGTTGCAATACTTGCGGAAGCCAGACAAATGTTCGCTTCACTTCCAGCGATTTCGGGGCAGCGTTTGCACCGTTTGGTCCGTTGGAGCGCCGCTCGATGGACCCACCGGCTGGAACATGCGTCGAACATGCTCAAACCTCTGCATTTGCGGGGAGCCCCAACAATGACAAGGCATTTTGAGATTGCGACGTATCTAAGCGCCTACAGATTGCAGCAATCATGCGCGCCCTCACGTAGAGCATGACTTCGTCAATCAGCAAAACCCACTCCTACCTTCCTCACATTTTAATGGTCGCTTTGTGCTGGAAGCCTGATTCACAATGGCATACTTGGGCAGAATTCATGAGCGCAAACGTGAAAATATGACAGGCAAGCAGCGCATGCCTAGCAGGCACGGCAACGCTCTCGATCCTTGTCCTACGGCATGCGTCATATTCATCTGAAGCCCATTCCTTGCACAAGGTCAGCATCTTCACGAACTCGCTCAGATTGTCGACGCAGCGCAAGACCTGTCACAATCATCTAGGGGCCTTTCCACAGCATTCAACATAGAGGCACCATGAATCGGCTCTTTCCAGGTATGCACCTGCTAACCAGGCCCTCATGTGAGTGGTGTTGAAAACCCCGCAAGGCAAAAAAAATATGCAAAACTCGTGCAATCCGTTTTAGCATAAAATCTGTTTTAGCTTACATGGCGCACCCTTTTGGTAGAGTTGTTCTATTGTGTTCTCACAGTCAGGCTTTGCCACTGCTCCGAGCTGAGCAACTCCAACTTCGGCAGGCCGACCATGCTGCGCGAAAACTTCCCTCCAACCAGGGTTGGAAGCAGACGGGCCACCGTCGTACCTAGACATCCGAAGCTTGGTTTTCCGTTCTTATTGGGTGCGCAGGCTAAACTCCGTGCTATACTCTTTGAGGCTGTCGCCCACCATGGATCGGCTGGCACAGAGCTGACGCAGGTGAGTGGCCGTGAAGATGAAGTCCTCAAGCCACTCTGGAAACTACGATGCTCAAGAGAGAAAAAAGAGGATGCGTGCGTCCAATAAGGAAGAACGAGGCCACGGCTCGGCTCAGCGCTGCCAGCATCGCCAGCTGCTCCTTTCCACCGCTTCCACTTTCGTGTTCATTGAAGCATCCAAGGGAATCGACGGACTACTGCTGGTCGCCACAAGGAAGCAAACATCGATGGCACCCAGACGGAGCAAGGCCACGTTGTCCTGCTCATGCCCATCCAGCAGCCTCCACCTCAATGACTCAGTCTTCGAGAGACACAACGAGTCGGTGCGTTATGCGCGTTTGGGGGCAGTACTGGGCAAGAAGTGGGATGAGCTTGCGGAAATGCGGCGTAAAGCGCATGACCTCGAAGGCAGAGCAAGTCAGAGAACTCATCGAGCACGTGTGAGGCAATGAGGCCTCATTGTACCGGACAAGAACCTCGCCAAAGTTGTCCTGCAAGGCAAGGCCCAAAAGGCATAGCTTCATCACAATCCGAGCACGATGCGGCAACTGTGGAACATGCGCGCTGCGCGTGGTGATAGTCTTGCCTCGGCGACACCGCGCACGGCTTGCTGCATTGCCTGCAACAAGTAGATGCGCATCGTCGCGGGATGAGTGCATGGGACATGAGTATAAGTCTCTCGATGATCATGGCCACTTCCATGTCTGCAGTATGGCATCTTTGCCTGGCCCATAGAGTCATAAAGTCAAATGTCACCCCTCATCACGCCTTCTCGATGCTGAAGCTGACCTCTAGATGCCCTGGGTGCAACTCCACGTCGTAATCCAGCAACAACACAGCACATGAAGGACTTGTCAGGCCTGATGTTGGTACCGGCCACACTCCACTTGCGTCACGCCTTGGGCACTATCCATCACTCTTGAAGAACGAAGGAAAGGCGAAGACAAAATCACATCAGAGGCGCCGGCTGCGAGGGTAGTGCAAACGCACCAGGGTTGAAGAGCACATTGGAAAAAGTGTCTGCCTTTCACCGACGAATCTTGTCAAACATGTGGCAAAAGAGTACTTGACCGACTTTTTTGGCGAGAGCTCTGATGCCCTAGGCACCAGACCGGCTTCAGCTGGAACCGCTCCCCAACCCTCAGAGGACTCCGCTTGGATTCAGAGGCAATTGAAGCATGCATATGAAAACGCCACTCTCACAGGTGACCTGAGTGCGAAGTGAGTTGCTTGTACAGTGTGCGAAGAAGAGACCTGTGATATGGCCTCGCAAGTGCACCGTGGAACATCGTGGAACAGAAAATGAAAGACAGGAACAGGTTGCAACAGTTTGCACACAGCTGCGGCATGCTGTGTCCTCTCCAAGTCCAAGCTGTAGTGGCCGCCGGGATTCGTGTATGTAAACACCTCCGATCATCTCACTTGCTTTTGGATCTTGCGGTGTGAACAACCCCGGCACAGCCTGGATTCCTTCCACAGAAGCAAGGATTTCCCCTTTGAAGCCTCGGGTCGTTTAACTAGTCGTTCAGTTTTGTGAGCCTGCGAAGAAAGAGCTCCCAGATCAACTCTGTCCAAGATACAGTTCTCGATGTCGAAGGCGACGAGGCCAGAATGGGGTCTTGCAAGCAGCCGCAGAAGGCACCGCCTTGGAAGGTTTGGCTTGCCCAAACCGATGATGGGATTGCCTACAGTGCCTACGGCAGAGGGTGGCCACGATACATTCGAGACATGCGTGCTACATGGTGCTGCTTTCAGTACTCCTTCCTGGCAATGCAATCAAGGCTTTGAGAGGTCGATCGTCTGCGCTTCTCAACATGAGAGAGCTGAGCTGTTTTGTGCGACCTGAGGAACGTGCAGACCCATGACGCCCAAGGGGTTGTGCGACATGGTCAGCTTGGTGAGTTTCCTGCCCAGCTTTGTGTTTCGGACCTTCACACCACCTGAAAACGTAATTCATGCGGCAGCAGCGTCCTGCTTTGCTCCAAGGCATCCTCGATGATCAGCCTGAGCTGGTCAAAAGGCACCCGACGACGCGCCGGAAGAAACTTGTCAGAGCAACTGGGCTGTTGACGCCCCGCGAAAATCCAGGCGGTTCATGGAAATGTCCAGGCTGCTCAGCAACGTCCCATGGACGAGCTGTTCCAAGAAGTACCTGGTGCCAACAAAGGTGGTGCTCCCAACTTACGGACTGCCCAACGTAGGCTTGCGCACACGCAAGGGGAGATGCTGTGGTTCTTCTGGCTGCTTGATGCACAATTGGCCAAACCCAAATGCCTCACCTCAGCTCAATGCTTGTCAAGCAGTCACTAGGCGCTTGTTAGCATGCAAGTCACTATAGCAAGGCCCATGCGGTTCTGTTCTTTGCAATGAGCTCCCCAAGAAAATTCAGCTCCTGAATCTCCCAGAACTGTACAGTATCATTCTCACTTTCAAGTCGGTGATCGCGCTCTCAGTATGCCCTCTCGTGTATCATAGGAAGGTGCCTAATGTCGGCTTGTGGGTGCAGGTCCTCTGCTGGGAAACAATTCCAGCCCAAGTCGAGCACCTTGCCAAAGAAGCAAGGTTCATGTTTGGTTGCGAGTGAAGTTCTCCACCGTGCTTGCTTTTAATCTCCAGAGCAAGGTTCTCCACTTTATGCGCCTCCGATTCATGACAGTCATGACCCTGTCAGGAGTGCGATTCTAGCACGGTTCCGCTGCATCTGCCTTTGCGTGTTGTCCTTCATACAGTGGCTCATTGTTCCGCCGGGATGCGTCTCAAATGTAAATGTAGCACCGACGACTCGAATGTGTCAGTCTGGCTGTTTGGGTCATTCAAGGCTGCCTTCTTCCCTTTGAAAAATGGTTAGTTTTTTTTTCTCCTCATGTTCCACCTGATAATGGCAGACACCCAACCCGACCTGCCACGCGAATTTACTTCGCATGACAGCAAATCAAACAGGTACGCTTCCAAATCTTCCATCACCCTGCGACAAAGAAAGCTTCTTATTCCAGCGTGGACAATGCACGCACGCAAAAAGTGCTGCGTTCTGCAAGCACACCGGCAGGTCTGCCAAGGTGTTTATGTTCTTCCGCAATTTTCCGATTTCAAATGCCAACAGCGCATTCAAACTCGCACTTCAGGTTGCAGTTTGCGCAGCTTGTGAAGCGATCCTGCCTGGAGGCTGCGGTTGCGAAGTACTTGCGCAAGGCAGGGCTTGATGTCGATGGCGCCGCCCAGCCTCGCAAGGAATTTCGGTCAAAGAAGTCCTGAAGGCCCAGAATCTGAGCTTGTGGCCCGGTGTTGCTGAGCTTGAGGGTGCTAAGCGATGGGTGTGCCTCGACCTGCACCAATGCTTGTCTCGCTACAAAATCTCTTGTGCGCAGCACCAAGGAGACTGATGCTGCGGCAGCTTCGCAAAAAAGTCGCAAGGTCCGCATACTCATCGAAACCTGAAGAAGCTGTGCGGGTCTGCAAAAGCAAAGCTGAAATCAGAAATCGCAAGTTGTCAGCAGGATAAGCTTCATAAAGAAGCGCGGAGTGCTGCGCTGAAATGATGCGCAAAGCCACCCCGCTAAGGTCGAGGAAGCGGAGGCTCGTCGCCCCATCTTTCTGAAGCAGCCTGGGAGGCGTGTCCCTCCCACTCGGATGCCAGTGCCAAGAAGCCCCGCCTGATCAATGCGGCCTGCGACTGTCTGGCGGCATGGGACTCCTTTAGGCTCAGCCTGGAATCTCAAATGGTGCTCCAATTCCGTCGTTGCTCGTGCGAGGAATACTTCTTGTGGACCCAGCCAAAGTAATCCATCGGCACTTCTGTTGAGGGCATTCCCGGACATTCATGCGAGGCCAGTATGGAGCTGTACATTGAACGGACGGAACAGAAACGGCCTCTGAAGCGAGTGGAGGTTTTGATCTGCCAGGAGCACGTCCTCATCATGACTGCTGTGACCAAAGCATACCAAAAGACAATGCCCTCTCTCCACCTGGCCTGGCAGAACCGGGCAATGGTGGCATCAGAGAGGAGCTTGCTGGAAAGGTCGACATCCTGATCTACAGAAAGCTTCCAACAACCCAGCCAGCCGCAGCCCACCAATTCATGTCACGGCCCAGCCTCAACCTCGGCTAAGCGACCTGTCATGTTTTGCATCAATGACACAGGATCGGTACTTCAAGGCACGCTTCACCACACGGACCCGAGGTCGGCGCCCACTGCGCAAAGAGTCAGCACCTCTGCATCGGTGCTTGCCTCCGTCCGAAGTCTTGTGGCACTTTTGCCCAGCTGTGTGGAACGACAAGTGATGCGGTGACGCCTTGGCAACGGCGTCAACCTTGCGTGAGTGCCCGGTAACCTGGGCGGGTGGGCTCAAGGACAATGAGAGTTATCGGGTCAGAGCAGAGGCCGCCACAAAGAATGTCACAACAAAAAGATCCGCTTGCCGGCAGCTGGTACAGTACAGTGGTTTTGTGAAGTGGCCAAGTTGATTGAAAACTCGAGCATCATGCATAAGTCGAATTGAGCAAAAGAGTCTCAGCTCACGCTCGAGCTGGTCCGCCAACTACCATGCACACTGCACACTCAATGAACCAAGGTGTGGGCGCGCACTAGATCTCAGGTCTGAAGGCTTTAGCTTATCCGAAGCGTGGGAGCTTGAAATGTGCAAAGCGTCTGCAACGTCTCAGTGCCCAACGAAAGTTGAAGGCACTGGCAATATCTGTTCCCTTCCGAGGCCCCGACCCCCCCCCCCCCCCCCACATCTTCCCATCATTGGCAACATCTGAATTCACTGAACAGTGGCTCCTGCCTATGGCAGGCTCGGATGTAGTTCACCGCGGCAGGAGCTGCATCCTGTCATCAGCTGGAGGAGAGGCGGGCCGTGGCCTCTAAACCGAACCTCCTCTCCAGGCTTTGTGCTCTGGCCATGGATAGGAACGACGGCCTCCAGGAGCTTTCAACCGCGGAATGGGTATGAATGGGTCGAAGTTGCATTTTTCTCACCTTGTCAACAGGAACCTAAGTTGGGACAAGCTGCCTGCTGGATAGGGGGCAGGTGCAACGGCTCCTCCTCCGGGATCCTGAATGCCCCGCTCCCACAGCATAACTTCGGCCCTGGCATCTGCAAACAACCCTGCTGAGGCTGGTGCAAGGCCGGAAGCATCCCGACGCTCTCTCCTCTCCGCAAAAACATCACCCTGGATATGACACTCCCAGTCCAACGTAGCTGTACATCCGCCAAACTCGACAAGAAAGGTGAGCTCCAGGAGCAAGCGGCCGCTGGCCGAAATGAGCGATGGGGCCTGTCACCGCAATGCAAGGACCAAAGCTTCAACATGTGGCCAGGATGTGTCGGCTGCCGAGCCGCAGTGGCTGGGAAATGCCTGAGGAAAGAAGGCCTGGCGCATGGCTTCCACACTGTGCACAGTGAAACAACAAAAACCTGGTGCAAGGTTTGCAACGCGTGCCTTGCTTGGAGTCTCACGCGCACATATTTGCGGCAGACACGAAGACCTGTGTAATCGGACTTCAAAAGATGCCATCGCTGCGCAAGACGTCACGCCGATGGATGGCAAAAAACTGTAAGTGGCCAGCTTCCGGGATGAACGCCGATCGCTCTGCATGTCTGTGACTGGCAAGCAGCAAGCTAGTGACTCCTTAAAGGGTTCGAGGTTTGCGACCTAGAACATGACCTGCAACCTGCACAAACGACAGCTCTGGATTGCATTTCATCTGGGATGGGTTGTCAGGCGAGCTCATGCTTGAAGCATTCTGTCCGTATCCTGAGCGTGCCTTGTGACTAGTGACGAAGTGGCGACACAACTGCAAACACAGATTCCGGAAAGCCGATGCCAAAGATTTAAAACAACATGCACATATTTTTGGAGTATGGAAAAGTTCCGATGTCTTGCTGAGGTGTTCGTTCTCGGCGGCAGCATTGGCTCCCAATGCTGTCGAGGACACGATTTTGTCGATGAAGTTGTCGACTCTGGTGTCCGTGGAGCCCAAAGCTTCTGCTATACGCTCTTTGGAGACACTGCGCAGTGTAGGCGTTTACCACAAACTGGTATCTGATAACCAAAATGGCGTCTGACATCTTGAAGCTGATTTCCAATCAATGCTTCTCGATACGGAACTCGAAATCTGTGCCAACCCGCTGCATCAGACTGAATAACTCGTGATGCAACATCTCGCACGGATTTCATGCCTGAATAAACGCAGTAACGATGTGACACTTGTGATACTTCGTGTCAAAAGTTGACGGCAGGCCAGTGCCGAGCCTGGAGGTAACTTGTGCGACTGAAACCACCACCTCAGCGAACTTCTCTGTCTCTTTCCCTCTCGCGTGCTCTCCAAGGCATCGCGCTGAATGTGGTCCTGTGGGGTGCGGATACGGAGGCTTCTTTTCTTGGGACGTCATGGAAGCAGTCATTAGGCTTCAAGCTACATGATGCCTGTTTTCAAAATTATTTCTTCTCTTCTTGGTCCAGCACTCCCAGCTCAAAAAACCCAAACAAAATCGATGTATCGGGTTCAGTCGGGGCGGCAAAGATTTCAGTTAAACAAGAGCATGTGCAAAAAAAACATGTGCTTCTTTTGTTCCCACAATATCCTCAATACCCGCCAGACAATACGACTTCTGGCTCAAGATGCCAGAACATGGTTCGCCATATTCGCGCACTAAACTTGGGGCAGCATGTAGCCTGAGGCCCGAGCGTCTTTGCCTCGCTGGCCGATCCGCGCACGGACCCAGGTGGCGTGAACTTGCCCTGAGGAAGAGGGTCGTCGCTCTAAGTCCGTACCTTTCCCCTCGCCCTAAACCTTACACCCTCGAGCTGGCAAATAAGCGTGGCAACTTCTAGCATTGACGGCCACCCCCAAGCATACAATGGGAGGGGAGGTTGCCTTGGTGGGGTTTGCGCTCCTCCTCCATCCAAGATAGCGAAAGGGGCACCCAACTCGAAGAAGGGATGTGCGCATTCGTGGTTTTGCCGGAGAGGGGGAAGGATCAGAGGATGTCAGCGAGTGAGGGAGGGGCAGTAACTCAGGCCTCTTCGCTTGCAGCCGCTAGCCGCCTGACGATGTCAAAACTGCACAGAAGTGTGTGTCAAGCGGGCCCGCTTGTGCCAGCAAAGGTAGCCTCAACTCTCCCCCGAAGGACGGAGTTTTTGACTTTCCTCCAGCAAAATGGAGCGATGGGCCGCAAATATGGATTTGACCGAGAAAATTCGCAACAGTGAGAATTGCACCGTGCAAAAGCGCAAAAGCCTGCAGGCCGCTTCTCTGTTGGCGGCTTTACAGCTGCGAGCTCCTTACGGAGAGAAACAAGTGGAGCAAAAACGATCAAAAACGCATCTCGTAGTTGCGCGCAGGGGCCCGCAGCTCTCAGCCCTGCGCTGGAGCGGATTTTGATGCTGGACCTCCCAGAACATGAATCGCACTCCAGGCTGACATACATCTGCTATAGCTGCGAGGGCTGTTCACGGTTGGATTCGTGTGGCCCCCACCTTTTTTGAGAGTGGCTCTTGTCGATGGCCTTACCAGATCAGAGGACACGAGCTGACAGCCGAGCATGCCAAAAAGTTTAATTCACCACGGGCCCCGGCTCTGTCGGACGGTCCGGGCCGCTGCCCTGTTCCAACTTGTGTGTTCAACCAAAAAACAGTCACTTGCCGGCAGTCCGCACAGGGTTTGAGCATCCAACAGTGTCTCGGCGAAGAGGCAAAAAATCGATTTCGCCTGAAGCACGCCCATGATCATGCCAACAGATTCCCGCTCCAATTTTGAAGTCTGTGGGAGCGGGGTCCAAGTCACGGGCTCCGTCTTCCAGGTTGCACCCAGCCTGCCTCAGAAACAAGTTACGCACTACATTTTTGGTTTCATGTGTATTTTGGGGGTCGTGGAAATAGCTCGTGACAGCTCGTGCCGGGCCAGGAACAAGGGTTGCCAGGGCCGACGGATTGCAAAAAAAAATGTTGGCCTGTTGCGCCCCACCTCACCGCCCCCCCTGCCGGTCGGCCTGTTATTCCTTAAAAGGCAGAAAGAATGGGCTACCCCCCAGGAAGCATCGTTTGAGGCCTGTTCTGTAAGTGATGTCCGCGGCCTCGGAGATTTCTGGAAATTGCTGCTTTCCGGGGGCTTCATAAGATTAAGGACTCGAGGTTCTGCTCTTAGTCTCTGTATAGAAGTTCAGTTTTCCGACTGAGGCCATGGTTCTGGCCTCGAAGAGGAAAGTTTTCCACCCCCATTTCTTTCCGTAATCGGTGACATCTCGGATGTCTGATTTTGGGCCTCGAGGATTACACGTATCTCAATTGGTGAGAAAGCCTGGTCAACTGTAAAGGCAAGGTTCTTTAACAAACTGGCCTCAGGGGACGGGCTGCAGCCTTGTAGTCTTCCTAGGAGGCGATCGGCCAAACCGGGCCGAGTAACTGCTGTGTTAATCCGACCCGATTTACTGCTCAAAGGCTGCGGCTTACTGTACAATATGGGAACACATCCCGAGCCATACAGAACCAGACCTTCTCGTGATGTGAGTAATCGACCGAGACAGCAAGCCGTGGATGTTCGAGATAAATAGTTCGGGCACACCGTATGTGCGAAGGATTTTGGATGCACTTATGGTCTCCTTCCACAATGACCTGCACGCTCTAGACTCTTGGCAGTTCTTGGCACCACACGCCATCAACTGCAGGCAAGTACAGTTCCGTCTTTGCTGGGGTGACGGGGCGAAAGTCCCCTTTCCGCGTTCCTTGCACACGTGACACCCATTTCAAGCCTGCAGGAAGCTTGTGCACAACATGGATGCAAACGTTGCCTCGATGGAAAACATTCCAGAATCCTGAGGGACCACAAAACACACCGACACACGGGATTCACGCATCAGGCATCGTCCTTGTCGGTTTTGCGGGCTGTCGACAGCATCCTCCGCGCTGTCCCGCGCCTGATCAAAGTCCGCCATTCGCCCACGCGTGCTTGGATATAGCAACGCATGGGAAACACACGGGCCCTGTTCACTGTTCGTCAAAGGTCCCGGCAACAACTGACTCCTTCATCGCCAGCGCTTTGGCCTTTTTATAACATCAGGCCCACCCACGCGTTCATGCCTGCATGGATGTTACAGTGTTCAATGCATATGTGATGTGCACAACGTGCGGCTTTGCACCTCCGCCATCTGACGCATGTGATCGGCCAGCTCGCTCTGCACACACATCCTGATCGTGCGGCACGAAACGCACATGGCATTGCATGAGGAGCGCAGCACCCTGGACCAAAAATTCCTTGGCTACCTGATGCAAAACCGTGCTGCCCCAAAATCAGTGTACACGCAAGCAGGGTTTCACTTACTTGTGCACGCTCCTCGCATCTCATTTTCGTGCTTTCCAGGAGGGGCGAAGAAGAGGGAAGAAGAGAGGGGAAAAAGAGCGGGGAAGAAGAGGGAGGAGAGGGGGGAAGAAGGGGAAAAGGGGGGGGAAGAGGAGGGAAGAGAGGGGGGGAAGAGGGGGGAAGAGGGTGGGGGGCAGAGGGCAAAAGGGGGCAAGGGGGGGAGGGAGGGAAGGGGGGGAAGGAGGGGAAGGAGGGGGGGCGGGGGGGGGGCAGAAGAGCAGGGCGAAGCGAGGTCTTGAATACAATTAGCAGGAAAGAGACCCCTAGCAGCAAACAGGCTGCTACTGGGAAGAAGGTGTCAACATACCCCTACCAGAAGGCTTTTTAAGCAACGGCTACCCGCAGCATAATCGCGATGTTGATAGCCATAAGCAAAACAAGCATTCCAGGGAGTGTTTTCACTTGCGGTGTTGTTTCGGGCTTGCGCCTGAGCAACATCACAATCATGGCACATTTACGGTGCCAGGGACTGTTGTCGGTATCGGTTTTCTTTGTGTTGTTCTTGTTTTTCTTTTTCTCGCTCCTTTTTGCACCCGCTGTCCTGGGTTCAAGGGTCGGGGCTACCCTTGTTTCTATTTAAACTCTTTTTTGGGAGGGGGGTGAGGGGTGGCAACTTCACAGTCATGGCACATAACGGCTCTGTTTGGGTGTGCCTTGGAGCAACACCAAAGTCATGGCACATTCCAGGGACTCTTTTCGGTAACGGCTTGATTTGGGGTTTGCGCCCTTGAGCAACACTTGGGCTTTGCGCATTTGGGTAATCATGGCACATTCCAGGGATGGCTTTCGCTGGCTTTGTTTAGAGTTGTCGCGCTTGAGAAACACCACCTACACCAGCAGCCTGACAGCGAGAAAAAGAATAAACAACGACGTTGAAAGCCATTAGCCGGTGGGGTTGCATGACAGCGAACAAAAACATAAACAACGACTAGCAGAAGAGTGCGTTTTGAAAGCCACAACGACTCGCAGAAGAGTGCGTTTTGAAAGGCACGAGCCGGTGAGGGATTACTGCATCAGAAGCATAACCGCGAGAAAAAAATTAAAGGACCGGATAACCCCACATGCAAAGTTTTCCATTCATGAAGAGTAGAAAAGTGATAGAGGATAAAAGAGTGAGAGAGCGAGCGAGTGAGTGCGTGGCCGTGAGTGAGTGCGTAGGTGAAGTGGAGACGAGCTCGTGAAAGTGTTCATGTGATGTCTGGTGCGTGAGTGAACGTGGTGTGCGCGTGATGTGTGGTGCGTGGTGCATAGTCCGTGATGTGTGTGTGTGTGTGTGGCACCGGTCCAGGGCCCCTAAGTGCCGCGCCTGCCAGCACAAACGACGCGTGTGTCGCGCCTGCCAGCGTTTCGTGAGCCCCCGAGCGCGCGCGCGGCAACGGCCCAGGGCCCCTAAGTGCCGCGCCTGCCAGCACAAACGACGCGTGTGTCGCGCCTGCCAGCGTTTCGCGAGCCCTAGCGCGCGCGCGGCAACGGCCCAGGGCCCCTAAGCGCCGCGCCTGCCAGCACAAACGACGCGTGCGTCGCGCCTGCCAGCGTTTCGCGAGCCCCCGAGCGCGCGCGCGGCAACGGCCCAGGGCCCCTAACTGCCGCGCCTGCCAGCACAAACGACACCTGTGTCGCGCCATGTCGCGCCTGCCAGCGTTTCGCGAGCCCCCGAGCGCGCGCGCGGCAACGGCCCAGGGCCCCTAAGTGCCGCGCCTGCCAGCACAAACGACGCGTGTGTCGCGCCTGCCAGCGTTTCGCGAGCCCCCGAGCGCGCGCGCGGCAACGGCCCAGGGCCCCTAAGTGCCGCGGCGTGCCGCGCCTGCCAGCACAAACGACGCGTGTCGCGCCTGCCAGCGTTTCGCGAGCCCCCGAGCGCACGCGCGGCAACGGCCCAGGGCCCCTAAAGTGCTGCGCCTGCCAGCACAAACGACGCGTGCGTCACGCCTGCCAGCGTTTCGCGAGCCCCCGCGCGCGCGCGCGCGCCAACGGCCCAGGGCCCCCAAGTGCCGCGCCTGCCGTTTCGCGAGCCCCCGAGCGCGCGCGCGGCAACGGCCCAGGGCCCCTAAGTGCCGCGCCGCCTGCCAGCGTTTGGCGCGCGTGATGTGGTGCACTGGTGGAGCTAGTGTCTGCGTGCGTGATGCGGCACGAGCGATGTGGCGCATGATGTGGCGGCGCGTGATGTGGTGTGGGCGAGGTGGCATGTGTGATGTCATGTGATGTGGGTGAGGTGTGATGTCATGGTGCGTGATGTGGTGCACGTGTGATGTGATGTGGTGCGTGCGTGTGGTGAGTAATGATACACGGGTGATGTGATGTGGTGCGTACGTGTGGTGAGTAATGATAATGATGGTGTGATGTGGCGCACGGAGGACGGAGGAAGGAGGAAGGAAGGAAGGGAGGAAGGGAGGAAGGAAGGAAAGAAGAGGAGGAGGAGGAGGAGGAGGAGCGCGGGACAGCCCCAAAAGTAAGAACCCCACACAAAGATGTGGGGAAAAACGGTGCCTTTTGAAAGACTAGCCGCGACTAGCCGGCATGGTTCGATACACCAATGGCATGACAGCGAGAAATGGTTTAAACAAAACAAGCCACTAGCCGGTGCGGTTGTTGGACACCAATGTTAAATCTCACTGATATCATCCATTAAATTCAATCACATATTTAAGTCACAACAAAAAATCTTCACATCATCAACACACTTGATGCACACATACTCAGTCATGCTGACCACAACACCGCATGCAAAAATAAAAAAAAATAATAATAATAATAATAATAATAAACCAAGAACAAAAAAAAAACAATGCAGTAAAGCAAAGTAACACAACAAAGCAAAACAACAAAGCGAAGCCACAAAGACAAAACACGAAACAAAACACCAAACGCAACAAACAAAAAAAATGATATTATCTATGTATATATATATATATATATATTGCCCAGAAGCATGACAGCGAAAAATTAAAATGAACAACGACTGCCAGAAGAGTGCCTTTTGAAAGCCACTGGCCGGTGCGTTTTTGTTGTAAAGTTTTCCCCACCCATAGCATAACAGCGAGAGATTGTTTAAACACTAGCAGAAGAGTACGTTCTGAAAACCACTGGCCGATGCGGTTTCCCCACACCAAAAGTTTGACAGCGAGAAAAAAATTTAACAACTAGCAGAGGAGTGCGTTTTCAAAGCCACCAGCTGGTGCGGGTTTTCTACAACTGTGGCATGACAGCGAGAAAAAACTCAAACAACGACTAGCAGAAGAGTGCGTTTTGAAAGCCACACGCCCGTGCGGTATTTCTACACCAGTAGCAAAACAGCGAGAAAACGTTTAAACAACAACTAGCCGAAGAGTGTGTAGATGAGTGCGTTGCGGCGCGGTTCTTCTACACCAGCAGCAGGACTGCGATAAAAACATTGAAACAAAGACTAGCAGGAAAGTGCGTTTTTATACACCAATAGCACGACAGCGAGGAAAAAAAGAACAACGACTAGTAGAAGAGTGCGCTTTGGAAGCAACTAGTTAGTGCGGTTTTTCGCCGCACAGCATGACAACGAGAAAATGTTGAAACAACGACGAGCAGAAGAGTGCGTTGTGGTTTTTAATCGTCTCGCGCATTTTTTTTTTTGCTCGCCTCGTTTCCGTCCGCAGACGTCCGGTCGGGGCCTATGCCACCGGCAGCAGCTGCCCCTAGTGGCCGCGGAGCGGCAGGCGACTCGGCCCTGCGGTGTCAGCAAGGTCAAGTACCCGATCCAGCTCCGGGCCCTGTTGCTGGCTGGCATAGGGCGGTGCCGGCCACGGGGAGCCCAGGGCTGTGCTCGTCACGGCCTGTTGCACCGAGACAGAAAGGATCGCCCACCACCTGCGCGCGCATGCCGACGACGCGGCGGTCGGGGTTCGCTGAGCGCGAGCCCGCACGAGGTCACGGAGCAGCTGTCGCGCGCCAGCATTCCACCGCCCGCCGACCTCTGTTCCTAGCATGACGAGCTGCTGCGGGCCGCCGGCGGGCAACTCCGGGTAAGCTGCGAGCTTGCGGCCCGCAGAGCAGCTCCATCATGAGCCGCGGCGCAACGCTAGGGCAAACCCGTCCGCGAGAGCGGCGAGACCAACGTCGCGTCGCAGCAGAGGGCCCCGCCAAGGAGTCGCTCCGTAGATGACGAAGTCAAGGCGGCGGCGGTCGTCGGCGCGGACATTGGGCGCCGTGGTGTGCGTTAGCCACTGTTGGGGGACCACCTGCCCGTCCACTCCAGCGCACCCTTTTTCCGCTGCAACGGAACAGGCGTCACCCAACGACTGGCAGACGAGTCCTTTTCTGAAAGCCACTAGCCGGTGCGGCTTTTTCCAACCAGAAGCATGACAGCGAAAAATAAAATAAACAACGACTACCAGAAGAGTGCCTTTTGAAAGCCACTGGACAGCGAAAAAATTGGAACAACGACTAGCAGAAAGCCCGATTCACTGGCCGGTCGGTTTGGTGTGAAGTTTTTTCTACACCAGTAACATGACAGTGAGAAACAGTTTAAACACTAACAGAAGAGTGCGTTTTGAAAGCCGGGGGCCCGCGTGTTTTCCTCCACACCAGCAGCATGACATCGAGAAAAATTGAAACAACGACTAGCAGAAAAGCGTGAAAAACAGTTTGAACACTGCAGAAGAGTGCGTTGTGAAAGACACACGCCCGTGTGGTATTTCTACACCAATAGCCACACAGCAGAAAAACGTTTAAACAATGACTAGCAGAAGATAGCAGAAGAGTGCGTTTTGAAAGCCACACGCCCGTGCGGTATTTCCAACATTTAAACAACGATTAGCAGAAGAGTGCGTTTCGGCGCGGTTCTTCTACCATGACCGCGCGAAAAAGTTGAAACAAACACTAGCACAAGAGTGCCACTAGCCAATGCGGGTTTTTTACACCAATAGCATGACAGCAAGTTTAAAACTCAACAACGACTAGCAGAAGAGTGCGTTTTGAAAGCCACACGCCCGTGCGGTATTTCCAACATTTAAACAACGATTAGCAGAAGAGTGCGTTTCGGCGCGGTTCTTCTACCATGACCGCGCGAAAAAGTTGAAACAAACACTAGCACAAGAGTGCCACTAGCCAATGCGGGTTTTTTACACCAATAGCATGACAGCAAGTTTAAAACTCAACAACGACTAGCAGAAGAGTGCGTTTTGAAAGCCACACGCCCGTGCGGTATTTCCAACATTTAAACAACGATTAGCAGAAGAGTGCGTTTCGGCGCGGTTCTTCTACCATGACCGCGCGAAAAAGTTGAAACAAACACTAGCACAAGAGTGCGCGTTGAAAGCCACTAGCCAATGCGGGTTTTTTACACCAATAGCATGACAGCAAGTTTAAAACTCAACAACGACTAGCAGAAGAGTGCGCTTTGAAAGCCACTAGCCAATGCGTTTATTCGCACGAATAGCATGACAGCGAGAACAAGTTGAAACAACGACGAGCAAAAGAGTGCGTTGTGCAAGGCACTTGCCGGTGCGGTTTATATACACCAATGGCTAAACAACGAAAGAATTTCAAACAACGACTGCCAGACGAGTCCTTTTCTGAAAGCCACTGGCCGGTGCGGTTTTTTTCATGACAGCAAAAAAATTTACAACGACTAGCAAAAAGCGCGATTCACTGGCCGGTTTCGTGCACACAAAGTTTTTCTACACCAGTAGCATGACAGTGAGAAACAGTTTAAACACCAGCAGAAGAGTGCTTTTGAAAGCCGGAGGCCCGCGTGTTTTCTTCCACACCAGCAGCATGACATCGAGAAAAATTGAAACAACGACTAGCAGAAAAGCGTGTTTTGAAGGCTGGTCAACGGCTGATCTTTTTACATCAGTTGCACGACAACGAGCAACAGTTTAAACAACGATTTTCAGAACAGTACGTTTTGAAAGGCAGTCTTTACAATGACGGCAAGACCGCGAAAAACAGTTCGAACACTGCAGAAGAGTGCGTTGTGAAAGGCACACGCCCATGTGGTATTTCTACACCAATACCCACACAGCAAAAAAACGTTTAAACAATGACTAGCAGAAGAGTGCGTTTTGAAAGCCACACGCCCGTGCGGTATTTCCAACATTTAAACAACGATTAGCAGAAGAGTGCGTTTCGGCGCGGTTCTTCTACCATGACCGCGCGAAAAAGTTAAAACAAACACTAGCACAAGAGTGCGCGTTGAAAGCCACTAGCCAATGCGGGTTTTTTACACCAATAGCATGACAGCAAGTTTAAAACTCAACAACGACTAGCAGAAGAGTGCGCTTTGAAAGCCACTAGCCAATGCGTTTATTCGCACGAATGGCATGACAGCGAGAAAAAGTTGAAACAACGACGAGCAAAAGAGTGCGTTGTGCAAGGCACTTGCCGGTGCGGTTTATATACACCAATGGCTAAACAACGAAAGAATTTCAAACAACGACTGCCAGACGAGTCCTTTTCTGAAAGCCACTGGCCGGTGCGGTTTTTTTCATGACAGCAAAAAAATTTACAACGACTAGCAAAAAGCGCGATTCACTGGCCGGTTTCGTGTAAACAAAGTTTTTCTACACCAGTGGCATGACAGTGAGAAACAGTTTCAACACCAGCAGAAGAGTGCTTTTGAAAGCCGGAGGCCCGCGTGTTTTCTTCCACACCAGCAGCATGACATCGAGAAAAATTGAAACAACGACTAGCAGAAAAGCGTGTTTTGAAGGCTGGTCAACGGCTGGTCTTTCTACATCAGTTGCATGACAACGAGCAACAGTATAAACAACGACTTGCGGAACAGTACGTTTTGAAAGGCAGTCTCTACAATGACGGCAAGACCACGAAAAACAGTTTAAACACTAGCAGAAGAGTGCGTTGTGAAAGGCACACGCCCGTGCGGTATTTCGATACCAACTCCCACACATCAAAAAAACGTTTAAACAACGACAAGCAGAAGAGTGCGTTTTGAAAGCCACACGCCCGTGCTATATTTTTACACCAATAGCAAAACAGCGAGAAAACGTTTAAACAACGACTAGCAGAAGAGTGTGTTTGAAAGCCACTGGCCTGTAAGAATTTACGCCGCGCGGAAAAAGCTTAAACAACGATTAGCAAAAGAGTGCGTTTCGGCGCGGTTCTTTTACACCCAGCATGACAGCGATAAAAAGCCGAAACAAACATTAGCAGAAGAGTGCGTGTTGAAAGCCACTAACCCGTGCGGAATTTTTACACCAATAGCATGACAGCAAGGAAAAAACACACAACGACTAGCAGGAGTGCGCTTTGATTGCCATTCGCCAGTGCGGTTTTCGCACAAATAGAATGACAGCGAGAAAAAGTTTAAACACAATTTGCAGAAGAGTGCGTGTTGAAAGCCACTAGCAAGTGAGGTTTTTTCCTACACCAGGCATGACAGCATGAAAAAAAGGCAGCAACTAGCCGAGGAGCGCGTTTTGAAAGCCAATAGCCGGTGCGCTTGTTTCTACACCATGATTTTGACAGAGAAAAAAAAACAGTGCCTGTTGAAAGCAACTAGGCTGCGGTGTTTCTCCACCAGCAGCATGGCTGCGAGAAAATAAAGAAACAGGCTAGCAGAGGAGTGCGTTTCGAAAGCCACAAGCCGGTCAGTTTTTTTTCTGTAAACCAATAACACTAGCAGAAGACTGCGTTTTGAAAGCCACGAGCGGGTGCAATTTTTCGACACCACTAGCATGACAGCGGAAAAATTTAAACAACGACTCGCAGAATAGTGCCTTTTGAATGCCTTTTGAAAGTCACTAGCCGGCACGGTTTTATAGACCAACTGCATGACCGTTTTGTCCACACCCGTAGCATGACAGCGAAAACCAGTTTAAGCACTAGCCGAAGAATGCGTTTTGAAACCACTTGCCGGTGCAGTTTTCCACATCCGTGGCATTGACGCGAGAAAAGTCCAAACAACGACTGGCAGAAGAGTACGTTTTGAAAGCTACCAACCGGTGCGGTTTTGCAACACCAGTAGCAAGACCGATCTCGAGGGAAACATTTTTAACAACGACAAATTAGCAGAAAAGTGCGTTTTGAAAGCCACTTGCCGGTGTAAAGCCACCAGCCGGTGCGGGTGTTACGTTAGCAGCACGGCAGCGAGAAAAAAGTCTAAAAAACGACTAGCAGAAGAGTGCGTTGTGAAAGGCACTTGCCGGTGCAGTGTTTATACACGAATAGCATGGCAGCGCAAAAACAAAAAATTAAACAACGACTAGCAGAAGAGTGTGTTTTGAAAGCCACTGGCCTGTGAGGTTTTACGCCGGTAGCATGACAGCGCGGAAAAGGTTTAAACAACGATTGGCAGAAGAGTGCGTTTCGGCGCGGTTTTCTACACCCAATGACAGCGAGAAATAGTTGAAACAAACATTAGCAGAAGAGTGCGTGTTGAAAGCCACTAGCCCGTGCGGATTTTCTACACCAGTAGCATGACAGCAAGGAAAAAACACACAACGACTAGCAGGAGTGCGCTTTGATTGCCACTCGCCAGTGCGGTTGTCGCACAAATAGAATGACAGCGAGAAAAAGTTTAAACACAATTTGCAGAAGAGTGCGTGTTGAAAGCCACTAGCAAGTGAGTTTTTTTCTACACCAGGCATGACAGCATGAAAAAAAAACAGCAACTAGCCGAGGAGTGCGTTTTGAAGCCGGTGCGATTGTTTCTACACCATGACTTTGACAAAGAAAACAAAACAGTGCCTGTTGAAAGCAACTAGGCGGTGCGGTGTTTCAACACCAGCAGCATGGCAGCGAGAAAATAAACAGGCTAGCAGAGGAGTGCGTTTCGAAAGCCACAAGCCGGTCAGGTTTTTTCTGTAAACCAATAACACTAGCAGAAGACTGCGTTTTGAAAGCCACGAGCGGGTGCGGGTTTTCGACACCACTAGCATGACAGCGGAAAAATTTAAACAACGACTCGCAGAATAGTGCCTTTTGAATGCCTTTTGAAAGCCACTAGCCGGCACGGTTTTATAGACCAACAGCATGACCGTTTTGTCCACACCCGTAGCATGACAGCGAAAACCAGTTTAAGCACTAGCCGAAGAATGCGTTTTGAAACCACTTGCCGGTGCGGTTTTCCACATCCGTGGCATTGACGCGAGAAAAGTCCAAACAACGACTGGCAGAAGAGTACGTTTTGAAAGCTACCAACCGGTGCGGTTTTGCAACACCAGTAGCAAGACCGATCTCGAGGGAAACATTTTTAACAACGACAAATTAGCAGAAAAGTGCGTTTTGAAAGCCACTTGCCGGTGTAAAGCCACCAGCCGGTGCGGGTGTTACGTTAGCAGCACGGCAGCGAGAAAAAAGTCTAAAAAACGACTAGCAGAAGAGTGCGTTGTGAAAGGCACTTGCCGGTGCAGTGTTTATACACGAATAGCATGGCAGCGCAAAAACAAAAAATTAAACAACGACTAGCAGAAGAGTGTGTTTTGAAAGCCACTGGCCTGTGAGGTTTTACGCCGGTAGCATGACAGCGCGGAAAAGGTTTAAACAACGATTGGCAGAAGAGTGCGTTTCGGCGCGGTTCTTTTACACCAGCAGCATGACAGCGAGAAATAGTTGAAACAAAGAATAGCAGAAGAGTGCGTGTTAAAAAGCCACTAACCAGTGCGGTTTTGCGCACCAATAGCATTTATCTACACCACTAGCATGACAGCGTGAACAAAATTTCAACAACGACTCGCCGAAGAGCGCGTTTTGAAAACCACTAGCCGGTGCGATTGTTCTTACGCCATGATCATGCGAGTGAGAAAAAGAACCGTGCCTGTTGAAAGCAACTAGCCGGTGCGGTGTTTCAACACCAGCAGCATGACAGCGAGAAAAAATTAAACAAAGACTGGCAGAGGAGTGCGTTGTTAAGGCCAGTGGCCGGTTTATCTACACCAACAGCACGACCGCGTGAAAAAATTAAACAACGACTAGCAGAAAACTGCGTTTGTTCAGCCACAAGCGATGCTGTTTTTGTACACCCGTAGCATGACAGCTGAAAAAATCACACAACGACTAGAAGAACGGTGCGCTTTGAAAGCCACTGGCCTGTGCGGTTTTTTTACGCCAATAGCATGACAGCGAAAAAAGTTTAAACAACGACTGGCAGAAGAGTGCATCTTGAAAGCCCCTAGCCGGTACAATTTTTACACAGCATGACAGCGAGAAAAAAACTAAACAACGACTAGCAGAAGATCGCACTTTGAATGCCACTAGCCGGTGAGGTTTTTCTACACCAATAGCATGACAGCAGCAAAAACACAAAACAACGACTAGCAAAAGACTGCGTGTTGAAAGCCTCCAGCGAGTGCGGTTTGTCTACACCGGTAGCACGACCGCGTGAAAAAGCTGAAACAACGACTGGCAGAAAACTGCGTTTGAAAGCCACAAACGATGCTGTTTTTGTACACCCGTAGCATGACAGCGGAAAAAAAGTAAACAACGACTAGCAGAACAGTGCGTTTTGGAAGCCACTAGCCGCCGCGGTTTTTTTTATACCAGTAGCATGACAGCGAGAAAAAACTCAACGACTAGCAGAAGAGCGCGTCCTTTTGTTACACCAGTAACATGACAGCGAGAAACAGTTCAAACAACGACTAGCAGAAGAGCGCAATTTTGAAAGCCACTAGCCGGCGCGGTGTTTCTGCAGCAGTAGCATGACAGCGAGAAAAAGCTCAAACAACGATGAGCAGAAGAGTGCGTTTTGAAAGCATCACCGCGAGCTTGAAAGCCACCAGGAGGAGAGGGTTGTTTCTTGACGGTGCGAAAGGTTGCAAAGCCTAAAAAGCAGCAGTGTGATTCTCAACCGCCACTAGCACAAAAACGAGTTTGCTAAAGCCATTAGCAGAAGACGGTTTCAAAGCCTTTAGCACAACAATGTCTTCAGAGAACGGGGGATACGTTATGTGTATAAGCGACGCCTATTTCTTGACCAGCGGGCGGGGACCGAATCTCCAAGAACCAGCTCGATGGCTTGCTTGCGGCGACAGCACCCGTTCATTCGCCTTTTCCCTTGTGGCGGAATCTACATCCAGCGTTCCGCAGGCTTTGCGCTTTCAAGAAGGGCCGTGATTCCTTTCACGCAAACCGGTGTGAAAATGTTGTAGGCGGGATGCCTTTCTCCCGCGGAGGCGCATGCAAGCAGCTTCCCATGTGCGCGGAGCGAATTTGCATGCATGCGTCTTCCTGGACCGAGTTGACCTTTCCCCAAAGATATTGAGAAGGTGGTGACCCTAGCAAATCATTAAGTACACTGCTGCAGGTTCAATTTTCCGGCTGTCTGGCGGCTTCCTCGACGTCGGCAGATGCTGCGGCCACTCCCTGACCTTGCTGTCGCCCGCGCGCAGCTCCCGGCAGGCCCAGCCTGCGCAGCGCTGCGCCCGCAGCCCTGTACGGCGATTTCGCAGGAGCTTTCGCCTCGCACCCAGCGCTGCAAACACCCCGCGCCCCCACAAGCAAGCCAACCCTGGCAGAGCACGCCACGATGTGTGCAATTGCATGCAAACGCCAAGCGCGTGAGCGCGTGACACCTGTGCGCTTCGCCGGCACGCAGGCGCCCGAAAGGCAGAGCACCCCGCAGGGCAGACACGGAAAGCGACAGGGGTCCAGGAACAAGATCTCGTGACGCGCCAACAGTTGGCGGAGATGAGCCTCGAGAACTCAGAAGGGCACCGAGCGCGACTCCGCGCTGGGGTCGTCTGGACATGTTCGTGCGAAAGCAAAGGATTCACGGCAGGCTCAATTCGTGTCTGCTGCACATAAACCAGGCCAGGCGAGCCATGGGGACGAACTGTGTTTTTTTCGCGCTGATTTTGTATACTGAATTAGTCGCGGTCTGGTCTGAATGCCAATACCCGGCAGGTCCCTTGCGTAGGGGACCGGCCGGCCGGGGCCAGGCATGCCAAGGATGCGGCCGCGTGCAGGGCAAAGGGAGAACGCTGCAAAAGGCCTTCGCGGCGAAGGAGAGCCGGGCCGCCCTGTTCATCCCATGTTCTGTTGACCACACATTCTTTGTAAGCGTACGAAAATTGCTGTGGGAGCGTCGGCGACTCCGCGAGCCAAAGCTCCCGTTGGAGGCGACCCCTCGAATTGTTTCGTATATCTTCGTATGTTACGGCAAGAACATGCCAAAAAAACCCAACGGAATCGTCAGAAGATCGGATGCGACGCTGTAATTTCAAGCCGCGTAGCTCAGAACGGCCTGATCACCGCGGTCACATGAAAGTGATTGGAGAGTGGCAGGCACCACGATGAGTAGAGCATGCCGCATGTCGGAAATTTACATTGCACGCCCAAGCAGGAGGAAACCGTCTCCACCGCCACACTTGGCTGGTCACCCGCCAAGCTGCACAACACTGTACAGTGTGGATCCGATCCAACAGGATCCCACCCTCAACGGGGTCAACATCCATGTGCGTGCATTGTGCCTGCGAACGTCAAGACGCGCAAGATCCATGCAACAACACGCCTGCTCGACCGCAAGTGCCTCTAGCCATTGGCCAGGCGATAGCGCGGAACAGATTGCCGAAGCCGATGGCCGAAGACGCTCGAACCCAGTGCGAGGGTGAAGAGTTGGGAAGAGTCGGGAAGAGCAGTGACACTTCCAGGACTCGGGCGGTAGCATGCGGTAGCCCTTGACAACTTGCCTGCCGTGCCACTTTGCTTAAAGGCGAGATCTCGCGCAAGATTTGACGAGCATCGGTTCTTGATGTCACGTTGTTGGCTCTCTGAACCTCTAAACTCGTCGAAACGCGTCGCGTGGCTGGAGAGTCCGAAGATTGCGAAGATCCGTGGTCCCACTCGTTGGGGTCTGCACCGGCACGAAATCAACAGATGCCAACAGAACCGGGGGCCAAAGTTGAGCTTCTGGCTCTAAGCTGTGCTGCAAGTAGATACCTTGGAGTCGTGCGCAAGGCTTCATTTCCAGACATTGCCACATGATTCCACATGCCGCTGCGCGTGCAGAGATGATGAGGTGCCGAGGCACGGCGCACCACCTGCTGCAAAACGTCTGGCGGCGTGACCTGGTCGCCGGGGTGCCATTTAGGTGGCTTCAAGCCTCAATCAACCCGTTGAAGCCACTCCTCCGCTACAGCCACCCCCTCGCATCCCCACCTCATCTCTAGGACGATACGGCACCAAACAACTCTCCTCGGAATGCATCCCCTGCCCAAAACACCAGGGGGGGGGATGGCACCCAGAGGGGGTGCTGCTTGGACTTCCAGAAGTTGGTCAGCAGGTCCATCAAGTTCCACTCGAGCCTCACACTTGGAAGAAGGGCTTTACAACTAACATGCGCCCCATATTGAGTCGGCTGATCTCTATTCTGTGCTTCTGCACTCTCAAAGGATCACGACGACTTACCATCATCCAATGTGCTTGCTGCAACAGAGCCCTGAATCTGCTTCCGCCTCTCGAAATTCACCAGATCCCGGGCATCCTGGCTGGAAGCAGATGGGCTCTTAACAGCTGAAAGTTCTTGGAGCCCAGAATTTCGACTTTGAGGGTGTCATCAGCGTCATCCTCTCTGGTGTGGAGTTGGGGGTGAAGGCTGTGATCCAGAATCGGTCTATGGGCGAGAGAAAAAAAGGAAGCACAAAACAGAACAACACCCTAAACCACCCGAAACTCCAGACTCTAAACCTGAGAACAGAGACAGATATGGCTTTGACGCCCAGGGATGTTTCATTGCAGAGAGGCCCTGGGCCGCAAAGCTATTCGCGACCGGCTCTGCGAATTTAGAAGCTTGGAGTTTTTTTTTGCTCAAATGTTCAGTTAGAAGATGAGAACTTCTTTGCGGTAGAAGAGAAAGCCACAGGGGTTCGTTTTCGAACTCGTTCTTCTTCTCGAGCTGATTTCCAGGCCGAAGCGTTGAAGGCCCCGTATGAGATTGTTAGTAGGGAACCTGTAGGATATATACATATAAATAGAATTAGTCCAATACTTCTCATAACTCATAGCTGCACTTATAGCTACCCTTTACCAACTTTAGTCACCCATGTCAGAGGGGCACCTTTTAAGGGGAGGAGCCCAGGGGGGGGGTATGAGGGGGGCATCCTTCAGAAGGCTTCTTTTGGGAGGTGGCCGGGAGAAGCGGTCCGGCGCGGCGGCGCCTACTACTACCTACTACTACCTACTACTACCTACTAGTACCTACTAGTACCTACTACCTACTGCTACTACTACTACTACTGATCTACTGATTTTCTAATTACTTTGTAAGTATATGTGTTAGAATTCGTTATATTAGAAGACGAATTATACTTACTATTCTTGTGATATAGATATAGAGAAAGGCCAGGAAAGAGAGCTGCAGTGAAGATAGCTTTGGCTTCTTGCAGCTTTCTCTGCAAAGGCCTACTGCTCCTGAGGTTTAGTTTGCTGGAGGTTCTTCGGGTGTTTAAGCGGGCTTCTCACAAGTCAATAAACCAGACAAGCCCGGAACTCTTCAAGGCAAAAACATAGAACCAGCGAAAGGCCAATACCAAAACTGACCGATCTGAAAATGTTACCGAGGCCGGGGGGGGTGGTCCTTCTTGTAACTTTTCCCGACCGCTGAAATGTTTCCAAAGGTATCCGGTAACTCACCTTACCCCCTCCCCCAGAAACAATGAACAAGGAAGGGCCATCCAACAAGCTTCCAAGTCGACATTAGTTTTCCCTTCGGCGGTCATGGTCGCGCCGGCTCTTTCGTCTCCCATGTTGGAAGGATGAGCGCCGCGAAGGGAGGCGAGGCAGCACTTCTGTGAACTGCCTTTGCAACGCACGCGTCGCAACAGGAACAGCAGATTCGGAGAAGCCTTCCCAGGCCAGTCATAAGACGTCACAATGCTTGTTTGGGAGATCAAACTGCACGGGAGGCCCTTCTACGATGATCATGCGCCTGGGGCTGGGGGTCGGGTTGGCTTGTGCCATGGCCACCCTCAGTCAGTTGTCAGGACGGCCACCTGCAGGCAGTGAGACACTGGCAGGCATGAACAATCCCAGTCACATGACATGGAGCCGACTTCTGCTGGTGTCTGCGCCCACTCACCTTCATGGACGCCCAATTGCTCAGGTCGAGGTCGTCGAAACTGGTCAGCTACATGCAAACAGTAACTACCAGACTTCCCGCTGTGGCATCATGACGGTCATATTACGTCAGTTCTGGGTTCTGGAGAGGTCAGCAGTTCCAACTTCCAACATGCAGCTTTGCAAGCACCGAGAGTTGCATGAAACTGCAAAAGGCTGCTTGATGTCTTGTGGCCTTGTTCTTGCTGCGGAACTCGTCTTCCACCCTCGGATGCAGGCACCCACACTTGAACCTGCTTGCGTGCGCATCCCTGCAAGCAAGACTCCTCATGGTATCACCTCGGTTGCACATCGCACTGCCGGATGTCACCAGCCCCTCTCAGCGTTGAGCGCTGAAAAAGATTGTGACGAAAAGGCGTGACTCCAAACATGTTGCAGCTGAGCTGCCATACTGCCGCCGGACCTAGGCGATGGGCCATTGCTTGGTTCTGCTTGGTGCAGCGACTCTTCTTCCCCCGCTCGGAATCTCGGAGTGTCATATTTGTAGTATCATCTATAGTTTCTGCTCTGCGCACAGAGAGGCGGGAACCACGGGCCGCACGGCGCAGCCATCGATGTCCCCCACGTCCGTCGGGCATCGTCCTGAGGCCCTGGCACGGGTGTTTCAGGGACTTAGGTCAAGCCACTGCATGCCAAATTCCAATCGATTGCATAGATTGGGTTACAACCGTCAGCTCACGTGCAGCCTTTGGACTTTATCAGTATAAAGGCCACATCCAGTTCATTACTCACAGAGCTGCTCAACAGTCGACGTCACCTGTCGGATACGATACGCTGAGTCGTAGCTGTTGCTAGAGTAGAAGGGTGTTAAATGCAGAAAGCAAGGTCCCACAAGCCGTCACATCTCGAAATTTTGCAACTCTCTCACACCTATGCAGTGGGCCTGTATTCAGGCTGCGGTGGCAACTCGGAGGAAGCGAACCTGGCGACACCAATCAGAAGGCCACATGAGTGCTGAAAAACAAGTGACTTCAGCACTTAGAGTGGGAGTGGCTTCGTCAACAAGCCGAAGAAAAGTTGTTCTAGAAATGGCAAAGCGAATGCAAACGGAATGCGAGAACGTGGAGAATGAACGCTTGGGAAGAAAAAATGGAAAGGGAAATACCAAGAAAATAAAAGTTTTGTTGCGGTGCTCCCGGCAAGTAGCTGATAGCTTGCCGTCAACAAGTCTGTAATGCAGGCAGATCGTCTCCTGGGGCGGATAGTCCTGACAGGGACCCCTGAACAACATCATGACGGGCATGCCTCTGAGACGGGTTGCCGTACGGAGCTAACGCAGCTAACGCATGCTAGCTGCTCTTTCTTCGGCTGGGCATAGTCGATATCGGACGTTCGGAGGGACATGTCCTGAGGATGGCGATACGGTGGAGAAAGAGCATAAGAAGCACGCGTGATTGGCCAAAGCAGGGTCGGTACAGTCGGACATAAACAGCTGACAGCTCACCCGCTGGATGCCAAGTGCACCTCCCTGAAAGCGAACGTACATGTTCACTGGCAAGGAGAGTATAGATTGAGAACAGCAGGTATACATCTGTGCTTCTGTACAGGTAACTGATCCACAACACCAAAAAACAAGCCGACAAACCGCTGATCCTCGCAGTGCCCACAATAAAACAAGGAGCACCAGCACCGCCAACATTTCAATCCGGGGATGCTCGAAACAATAAATTGGCATGACCCCTGGCACATGCCAACCGCGACATCGAGACGACTTGCTTGTGCTGCTTGTTGTTGTGTCTATTCTGGGCCAATGGTCCGTCGAGCTCAGGCCAAGTTCGAGGAACGAGGTCCGTACATCCCCTCCTTGCCTGTGCCTAAACGAAACTATGTACTTCAAGGTACTTCAAATATCCCACCCTGCAATTGCACATATGTCAGTCATTAAATGTAGGCATCGGCGGGGGCCATCTTTGGATGCAATTATAATTACATTTGGGGAAGATGGGAAAGGGGGGCCACAAAATCATCTTCCAACCCCATAAAACATGCAGGAATGAACACGGAACAACGACACCGGTGTCACAGGAAATGCTGCCAGAACTGCTCGTTTCTCGACTGCCAGAAATATGGCGACTGATGCGGCCGCGACTCTTGCACCCGACGTCTGAGCGGAGGGTACAGCACCTTGGGGCCTCAGATCCAAACCCCTTCCCGAGCTTCCAATTCGGTGCAGGGAAAAATCAGCCCCCCAACGCCCACGCCCCCCAACCCCAAAACTCTAAACCCTACACACACAGATACAAACCACGCAGCCCCCCAAACCCCAAACCCCAAACCCCAAAACCTAAACCCCCTTTTGATCTTTTGTCACCCGAAGTGGCGGTTCTTCGGGATGGGCTCCAGCTCGTCCTTCCGCATCTGGCTCCAGGGGATGGGCTGGCCTCGGAAGAGACACTCAACTCGGGTTAGGATTTAGGGTTTTAGGATGTTTAATATACGGTTTAGGGGGAGAAGCGTAAGGGGTGAAGCATAGACTCTGCGTTCAGAAAGTGATGCGGATGCAGGCGGGCATCTGAGGCCTGTGCCGGTGCAACTTGTGGGATGCGACAGCACGGGCTGAGCACGCTCGAGATCCTGCTTTTTGCGAGATCAAGCTCTAGGAATCGCGCGCAGGAACGCAGGGTCAAGCTGCACCAAAGCCTGTACCTCTCCGAAAGTGACCAGCTCTCCTCTGTGACCAGGCACCGGTCATAGTCCTTGTTGAACAGGACCGGTCCTTTCAGGGAGACTGAATCAGCCTGAGCTCTGAGATGCTCTGCTCTGCGCCATGGACAACTGACTCCTGGAGGCACATCGGTCTTCTTGATCACGTCCTCTACACAGCATCTCTGCACAGTGCACTCGATTCTCTCACGCCATTGCCTGCATCTGCAAGTGCAGCCAAAGTGCCAGGCTCATCAGCTCATGCCTGGCGAGGACTCTTGCGTTCTCATCCCCTCAGTGCAGGAGGCGCAAGCAGTCTGAAGATCACGAGAATTTGTCATTCAGAGCACTGTCCAATTCAGCTTCCAGCGGGCATATGGGCATTCCTTCACCCTCTCCTGCTCCCAAGGCAGCGCCGAACATGCTCTGTTTTTACCTTCCTGCCTCTGAGATGTTACAGGAGAGTCCTTCAAAGTCATCTCCGAGACCCGGGGCCGTCCACCGGCTGCTCCCAGCGTAGGGATCTCCTTTGGCGGCGTGTCGCCGCCTAAGCCAGCACAGACCCCATGCAGTGAGAGCTGACATGGGGACTCGAAGAGCTTCATGGGTGACGAAAGAGCGACTTCGATGCCACTGGAGCTCCAGACTTCTTCCGGGCACGTTGAACGGGCGCTTCGCGAGCAACTCAAATCTAACACCCTTTTACACGTAAGAAGCCCTTGTATTGGCGCACCGTTTGGGCATATCGGGATTCACACATTGTGTGAAACATAGTTTGTTTATGTACAGACTGCATATGAAGACATGGACAATGAGAATACGTATATGTACATACTGTATACTAATATGTAAATGAGCCAAGTGATGCTGGGCTCGGAGTGAAGTGTACCAGTTCTTAGGCAAGGACGGGACAAGCCTCCAAAGTACACGCTGCCATGCTTCATGCTCCTTCGCGGCAGTGCGTCCCATCTCACCAGAAAGTCTCGGAACACATTCTGCAGAGTGCCTGCGACCAAGAGTCTCACCCTCACCACCCCAACTCACCTGAACCCAAGTCCAAAAAAATCCAAAATATTCGCTCCTCGAAGCCTAGTAGGCCTAGCAGGCCGAGCACGCATCTTCCCGATCGGGCATGCGCTTGGGCCGAAACTTGCCGTGCGGACACTTGAACTTAGAACATGGCCGAACAAGGTCCAACTCAGAACGGGCAACGTGACCTGACTGACATAACGCAATGACGTGCACAAACGACCTTGTAGCTCCGGAGCATTTTGTTGCCAGCCTCCACTCGAGCACGAGGAAGAAATCTTCGCTACAGCAAACCCCAACACAGCCACAGCTGCCTCGCTCCTCGACACCTGCTGTGCGATCTTCTGCCTGGAAGCAAGGCTCAAAAAGGCAGAAGTCAATGCAGGCGTCGGGCATGCGCAGGCTGTGCAAAATCGCATGTGGAGATCGCGCGCACACATCGAATGAAAACATCACAAGTTGCGTGGGCCATCTCCGGCCTTGACTTCTGGTCCCCCTGCAGCCATCGCATCCTCGAGTGTTTCAGATGTTCGGACTCAATTTTGCGTCAACTTTGTAGCTCGACTTCATTGAGCTCGTTGCTTCGTGCCATTTCATGACGCTCAGACTCTGGCATTGGATGCCTGCTGCGAGCCTTGCGGGACATGTAGTCGATAAAGATGCCATTGGCACCCTTGAAGCCAGCCTGTGCCCCTAAAGATGCGAAGATACAAAATGGGTCCGTGGTCTGTGTCCCGGCCTCAGGCCTTCCATTCGGCTCCTCATCGCACTCCTGCAGCTGTGAACCGCATGTGCACAAACGCGGCTCCTTTTCTTTCAAACGGTCTCACTAAGAAAATGGTCATCTTAATGGTGCAACAAACTGAGTTATGGCGGTGTGCTTCTCAGTAATGCTACGAGAATCCAAAGGGGCCCAAGTTGCCCAGGCCTCGTCCTGGCCATCTCCTAGGGGCATGGTTTAACCATGGGGGGCTCTCGGCTCACTCTTAACAAGCAGGGCACCCCTTTGGGGTGGCCCGGTATGGCCCGGTGGCCCCGTACCCTCAAACCTGAGCCGCAGCGAACGCACTTAATGTGAGGTTTGATTAGTGTGGTTCGCAATAGAGCGCAATTTAGCCCAAACTCAACAAAGAAAAGGGGTTTGCAATAGAGCGGCATGTTTCTGAAACTCAATAATATAAGGTCGCCAGGAAACCAACAAACCCGGCCCGTGCCCAAGAATCAGGTTCAGGACACACAAAGCCACAAGTAAAAAAAAGCCACCACGCCCATATCCACTGGCCGTCTAACTGCAGGCAGTCTTCTGCCACTATTCAATTCTGGCTGCAACAACAACTGCTCTGAATGGACGCAAAGCCGTGTGAGCAGCTTGCGAGCGCACCAGCTGCCATCTTTTCTCCCGGATGGTCCGATGCGGCCGGCGCTTTGCCAGCCAAAGGAAACCTGCCACCAGGCCTCTTAAGAAGGGCCACTGAATCTGAGCCTACAGAGCTTCTTGCAGCCATGCAAAGCTCAGGAGGTTCCTCTCAGGACGCCGTCTGTGCTTGGCTTGGGACACTGCAGAGCTTCTGGATGTACCTCTTTCCGCGACATGTTTGCAAAATTCAAACTTCGACAGAAGGCCAGACTGATGGACAGAATGGAATAGAATGAAAAGGTGCCTCTTCACCTGACTTTCATTCACCCGAAGTTTGAATCCACGGACCTCGCGCGCACCACATTGAGGCCACCGGCAATACACTGCAGAGTTGATAAACGCTGCAAGCGCTACAAAACGTTGCACAGGGTCAAGGCCCCAGCTTGTGAAAAGAGAAAGAATACGTAGGCATTCAACTGGTGACCTCAGCCAGTAATCCGGTGGACTTGCCCAACTCATGCGGTCAAGTCTGTTGAGCTTCTCAGCATTTAGGCTCAGGCAATTCTTGAAGGATCGCCAGCCGATCTCTTTGAACCTAATGAACAAGAAAGCCCAGGTTCTGGCAGGCTCCTCTGTCAGGAAATTTAGGCCCTAACGGCCCAACGGGATCAGCATCAGGCTCCGGCCAGTCGGCGAGTCGAATCGGTCGGTCCGAGTTGAATGCATGTGCAAGAAACGCCATGTAACCTGGGCGACAGCTCAATCGCAGAATGTCGCAGAGCTTCTGTCAGCTGCCCTGCAGACAAGGCGCAGATCAAATTGAAGGCATCTCGGCATCGCCTGAGCAGAGCTCCCCATATAGGCCCCAAAATTTAACACAAACATATCCTTGGCACAAACAGTACAGCACACGACAACAACGCAGTCACACCGCCACCATCTCGGTAAACGGCTCGCGCAGCTCTGGCTTGGCCTCAACTTGGCCGCTGAGGTCCTGCTTGGAACCATTGAACTCCCATCACCAGCCAAAGCCCTCAAATGCCGTGGTGTGATCTTCGTGATGAAAACTGTGCCAAATCAAGAAATGAGCCACAATCGATCGCAATGTTTTGCACGTTGCAATGGTGTGACACTGGGTACATCGACGATGTATCACATGCGGGCTTCGGGCTTCGGAAATTCTAGGGGGCATCCGGCAGGAACGAGGAGATGAACAAACATCAACCCCTGCGCTCTGCCCAGGCAAGCACGAGCCATAAAAAGCATTTAATGCTTAAGAGTCTAAAGAGAGGGGCACGTGCAAACCTTGTCGTCGCATCACGTGAGGAACAAGGGCCCAAATTGGGTTTTTCACGATGGCCGCTGTGAACAACCCGCGAATATTGGTCCACGTGCTGACCCCCCACACTCTCCCCGGATGATTTTCAAGGAGCTCCGCAATTGTTTATGCAACTCCACTTGTCAAACTGGCCCATTCAATGTACGTCTGAATGTTTGCGGCCCCAGGAAAAGGCCCGCAATTAACTCAATTGCGCGAACAAGACCCCAGTCTTGAGGGCACCTCCAAGTACACCAGCGTCAAGGCCAAGTCCAAGGCCATGTCGCAATGGTGCACCTGCCACTCTTGCTCTTCTATTTCTTTTCGATGGCTTCTCTGTGCTCTTGCCATTCTGCGAGAGTCTACGAGCAGCGGCTGCCTGGTAGCGGTATAGAATGTACGCGAGCGTGACGCTGATTAGGCGATGGTCGTGCCTACAAGACAGAAGACAGCAATTGGGGGTGGCAATTGACGTCGAAGTTGAGAGCAGACCCTCCCCAATTAGCCCCCTTTGAACTCTTCGATTGAAATGGGCTAGGCGGCAGCCCGGAGCCACTCCAAGAGCCGAGGGCCTGTACGCAAAGCTCTCGAAGATTCCCAGCTTGGATACAAGCTCGTGGAAGTTGTAGGCAAGCAAAGCGCACTCATTGGAGTATGTGTACCTTCGTGACACACTTTACATGATGTCAGCAGAAGGGCGGGGGGCAAGGCCGCGCACTTTACAAAGAAGGCATAGTTGCTCATGGGAACTTCTGCCTGCTCATCCATGGGCACATGCGCTCGTGCGCTCACGTTGACAACATTTCAAGGAAAGCACCTCGGGTCTGGAGGAGCTGGAAGCAGCCTGGCACCAGCATGCGTAGCTTGCCATGTCTGGTGGCTTCACTGTGCTTCTTGCATTGTTTCTCGAAAGGTCGGGCCTGTCTGCCCTTGGCATCCACCGGCGGATCTGCCTGCGATGTGGCTCGGAGAACTTGTTGCAGCCAAGCTAAACGACCGTTGCCACCCCCTCCGCCCTGGCCCCCTCAAAAAACCAAGCTGCCGGGCCTTCGGCATTTCTTTCGGCTCGCTCTTTGCCGGCATCAGAGCGGCAGGGCCGAAGGATCCACATCGGCAGGGGCGTGCAAGTGTTGTAAGGGGCGCGTCGGTCCTGGGATAGAGCCTGTTAACTAAAAGCATATGTCTCTCATGATGTGGGTGAAGGCTCAGGCGTTTAGGATGCCAACTTGAGGCAAACGCCATGTAATGCAAATGCGAATGTGCATCGCACCATTTAGTGTTCGACTTGGGGTGGAGTTTGTGGAGACGCATGCCTTGACACGATAGACTTCGCTGGTTAGCAGCTCGATCTTGCTTCTCACCACTGTCAGACAAGTTCCTGCCTAAGTTGTTGATGTGCGTGGCTCTTCTGCCGCTGAGCAACTGAGCGTCTCAACAACTATCTCTGTAACCTTGTGATCCACCAGGCCAGCCATGAGGGAAATCAAGCTTGGATATCCCATTTGGGGTCCATGTGATGGCTTATTAAGTTTATTGATTGCAACGTGCCCGAGTCGGACAAGCAAGGACAACGAGATCGCACGCCAATCCAAACGAGGACTGGCAAAAGGAAAGTGAGAACATTTGGCCAAAAATAGATAGTCCCACACCCACACACACAACCTTAAACCACAGAAACTAAGAACTGAGAAACTTCCGTTTTCTCGGTTGGCAGCAGGAGCGTTCCTTCCGCCACCGAGCCCGTCACTGATTCTTGAGGCGACCTGACAAAAAAAGAGGCTTCAATGGGTGTCGAGCCTCGGTAGGTTTGTGCAAAGCCCCTACTGGTAGGTGCCCCAGGGTTTCCCGCGCGCGCAATGAAAAAGAGGCAGCAGCAATTCCATTGGCCAGGCGGCATTACACCTCTGGCAATGAGAAGTTGTAGCCTCAGGAGGGGATGCGCGAAGCTCCTGGGAGGCTTTGAGCCTAAGCTCCCTAAACTCCATCAGAGTCGACTCTCGGTCAGTACTGGGGGCTGCGGCCAAGCTTGCTCTCCAACGCGTGAAGCAACCTGGGCAGTTCTGGTCCGCCGTTTTGTGCCCTTTTTGATAGATATTCCAAAGCCACTGTCGGTATTGCACTTTTTGCATTCCGTGGAATACTGTTCATGCCACCCGTGGACTGGTGTTCTGGCACCAACCCCCAATCTGACTCTTCAAGTTCTGAGCGAAGATGCCGCTGAGCTTGCTGGAGGGCGGCTACGGAGGTTGTGCGAGAACACAACTTGCAGAATCTTGCAGATGAGCCCTCAAGAGTCGCGACACATGTCAGAACTGCAGGATTTCGCACTGCGTGGGTGCTGCCAGACTCTGCTAGAACATGGCGTCTCCTGACTGCGAGAGCGGCAAGACTAGAATCAAGTTCCGGCGTCAGTCGAACTGGGTGACCCGGCTCGTTGGCTTCCTCCTCTTCCCTTTGAGACTCCACCTGGAAAGGGGATCCTAGAAATCAAGCATCTCGAGTTATGGAAATCAACTGTGGGGTCACTCCATGCGCCCCTCTAGTGCTCAAAGAGGCTCAGAGCAACTGGTCTGTCAGGAGAACTGCAGCAAAACCCCGGCGATGATCCATGGCTGCCAAGGCTGAGATGGACACATACACGGATGGACCTGCGTCCTTTGCATCTCCAAGGTTTCGAGCCTGCACAACAGTCGCACAGTCGAAGCATCGTGGCCTTTACAGCTGTCAGGAACCTTAGCTCAACATCTCGCCTCCAACTCGCAGCAGCACATCATGAAGTTTAATACATGCACTCAACCCCGAGCCGGCACGAGACGCTTCTGGTCAGCCTGGAGTACGCTCTGCTTGCGGCCCCGATGCTTCTCCTCCGGAGGCAGGCAAGCTTGATTCTTGAAATTCTGAATGACTCTGAGTGACCTTGAAAGCACCCCACAGTCAACTGATCCCTGGAAAGTACAGTGGCTTCCCGATATTTCGAAAGGATAAGCTTTCAAACTTCCCCAAGCCCTTGATGCTGATGCCCAACCCCTAGCATGTGCCTGTCAGGTTGACAACGGGAGAGCCTCTTTTCTGCGAAACCAATCGTGCTGCGCTTTGGATCAGCTGCATGGCTGCTCGGTCGACTCGGTCGAGCATCTTCAATTGAAAAGGCGCACAATAGAATTACAAGAAATTACAAGAAATTACAAAGTCTTTTTGAGCCCTCTGTCCAAAGTCTGCACTGCGAGTACTTTCACAACTCCAGCCTGCAGGGGGGTCCTGTTGCCTTTGACTGTAGGGTAGATTGTGGGGCAGTCTATGCAGGGTCATCTGATCTAATCTGCCACCGTAAGCTATGCAGCTCTACAAGGTACTTACAAACAATCAGCACACTTGTAGATCAGGGCTCAATAAAGGAGTGGAATGCAAAGGCCTGCAAAGGGGAGGCCTTCATGCACTCTTTTTTGGCTCGCCACGTGTGAGGCTTTCATTCGAATTTTTGGACTTCTGCCTGGACCTGCTCACCGACACATGCTTGGCCACACCTTTCCTTGGCTTAGGGGATCTCCTCCAATTCGTCTGCTTGCTGGGCAACATTGCGGTCGACTTCAGCGAAGAAGATGTCGAGGGCAGTACTTAAGCGCTTCTCATGCTTCTCTTCTTCCAGGTCCTCTGAGTCTGAATGCTTCAGGCGCATGAGGAATAACCGAAAACCCTGCTCCGAACTACTGGCTCCTCCACCACTTCATTCTGCCGCCCCCTGGTCAAACTCCTTGCCTGGCGTCAGGCCACACCATGCTACAGTCGCCTTTGATTTTGAGCAAAGTTGCATTTCCCCACTGCGTTCGGCGTTAACGCTTAGCATCTTGGGGGGCCCCACCTCGGAGGGCTTCGGCGGAGCAGGCGCTCTTTGCGCCCTGCATGCCTCCAGGGGCGCGCGCGCTGCCTCGGAGGCCTCAGGCACTGAGAGGCACTGAGAGGTGCCGATGGCGTATGGAAACATGTCGGAAGCTCCCTGGTCATGGGCCCTAAACCCACAATGACTCTTCATTGCATATCCAGAAACGAAGTAAAAAAAAACTGGTCAACCAGTCAACCACTGCGGTACTCACAAACGACGTGTATGTCGTGAAAAGCAGCGAAGCACTCGAGCAGCGGCTCTTTGCAATGTCTTACATACAGTCCTTTACGTGCAAAGAAGCGGCGTCCGTCTGGCTGTCCCAGGTCTTCGGCGGCTGGTACGCCCGCACGTGCCCTGGTTGCTTCCTCTCTCGCTCGTACTTGTCCTCGGCTCCATCGGCTCGTGGGACTTACTCACTGTCCTCCATACTCCTAAGCTCTACGGAATATACTTTCATAGGGGTTCGAAAAGGCCCCAGAGCCAAATTCCCCCCGTGAAGCTTCACTTCGGCTTGCAACTCGACTCATTGATCATCAAAGGGGCCAGTTCACAGAGCTGGAACTGCACCTCGACTTGCGCACGTCTCGTAATTGAAATTTCTCATGGGTAGTTTCAACCGTCTGCCAGGCACCATCTTTTTTTTTTGTGAACAGTTGCCGGGTAGGAGCCGGGTGCCAAACAGGCAAGGCACATCATGCAGCTCGAGCTCAAAGACGGGGCTCCCTTCCAAGTTGCCGTGCCAGTATTTGTCCCGCTCACGGAAGACGGCACAGAGCTCGACAAAGAACCTGAGCTCCCATGGTCCCATCACCCGGGCCCCGAGTCGTCGCCAGGTTTGAGAATGGAGTGGAACAAGAAAAAAAGGTGGTTTTTTTTCGCAGATTCATATGCCATCCAGGTGCTGCTGTGCAATCTCAGCGTCGTCGCAGTAAGCATTCCAGTTTACTCGCCGGCCATGCAAGCGATTCAGACCCCGACGCGCACCAGGACCTACCGCGCACCAGCCTCGAAGCAAAAGTAGGTCAAAGAAGACAGCTCAAAGACAGCTCGACTCTTTCATTCGACTGCGGTTGCCTCAGAGGCTGAGATCCCGGCTGTTGAGGTCCGTGCAGCCACACACCCACTTTGACTGCTGGGAGTTCCAAGTCTCAAAGAGGGGCGTGTGAAGCAGGTCCTCCAGCGCCGCTTCGCGCACTCCCCTGAGACTTCGCAAAACTCTCATTCGGCTCAAGTGCCAAGCGCCACTTCTGCTGAGCTGACTGATGAGACGATGCAAGCACAGCGCACCCCAACGAGGAGTCCAGCAAAGCTGAGCTAGCTGAACACCATGGTCACTATGGTGTGGGAAGGAAACGAGACACCGTCTCCAACATGCGCGTCCTCTTAACATGCTTTGGGGCTGAACGTCCTGCACCAACTCCTTTGCTAGGAAGCCAGTCCCACCGTAACCGGGGACTTTCATGACGCACCTGTCAGCCGTGGCAGCGACCATCTGCCCAACGGGTCTTGCATCCCATCTGGGCTCCGCACCGTGTCACGTTTCTCCAGGAGCTGGAGGTGACGGCCCGTTCGGCCTCGTTGAAGCTCTTAGAACTCTCATTCCTTGTGCTTGTGTTTGGGCGGCATTCGCCATTCAAAGGCCGACAGGCAAGGCCGCAGACTTCAAGGGGAACCTGAACTTGCCTTCCTCGTGACAAGTGTCTCAGGGTTTCCAGCACAAAGTTCGCTCATTCTGAGATGCCGGCGATGTCATCACAGGCCCGCCAAAGCCCTGCCTGGGAAGCACATCATCAGATACTGGCGCGAGTCTCAACTTTCCGAGCGAGGGGCCCCCTTTTTGCGTGCTTGCGCACGGAATGATACTGAATAGTATTTACACATCAGGCGCTCTTGAGATAATTCCCCTCAGTCAGTGGCCTCAAGGGCTCATCACAAGGGTTGAAGAGAAGTAGGCTTTGGTTTCCTGGGCGGCCCGTCTAACAATCTTCTGCTTAGCGCCCGCAGAGTCCACAGCTACTGCTGCCGTACTGCGGAACTTCGCAAAACATCCCCGCCCCTAGTTTCTGGAGCACATGCCGGTCCACCTGAGTCCCACGCAAGGCTTGCGCATGTCCTGCTGTACACGCGATGGACCTGAGAAAAGTAGGCGTTGCGCTGTTTTCCTTTGCTTCTTCCATCCTCTTTCAAAAAACCAAACCTTAAAACTCTCAGCCTACGCAACCCCCCAAACCCTACAAGTCCCAAAACCCGGAACCTGAAACACCCTAATAGTACACAAGCCCTGTAAACCCTCAACCCCCCAACTACAAATCCTCCTCAGCCGCATCGGAGGCACCGCCGTGAGCCCCTCGTGGGTGCGCGCTTGGAGCTCCTCCGCGCGGTGGCTGCGGCTGGGGTCCTTAAGGGCCGTAAGGCACGTTCCACGCAATTCTTTGCAAGAACATGCGCACGTACCCACTTATGTGTGTAAGGTATATACGTTTAATTCGCCGAGGCCTCGGGCCGTAGGTGTCTGGGTAGCACAAAGCAAGCACCCCACCTCTAATCCCCTCCTCACAGCCCAGACATTAGGTTTGCGCCCCTTTATTTGGCACTTCTTGGCCTGAAATGGGCCGACAAGTGTCCAGGAGCAGGGACCAGCCCTGCCCCCCCCCCCGTCCCCCAACCCAACCCCCGCCCACACAGATAGCTTGGAGGGCCTTTCGCTTGAGGCCTCCATTGGCCTTCGAGGCCTTTTCCCAGCCCTCCCCCACCTGCCCCCCAGCCCCCTGGTTCGGGTTGCCTTGTTACAGAAGCTCAGGTGGAGGCGGGTCGCGCAGCGCTAAAATTTCATCGTTGATTGATGCAATGTGTGTGTAAGGCAATGGAATGGCAAAAGATCACCGATAGAAAGCAAGAGCGGCGCAGGTTACACGTGGGATCGTGTGACAATAACACACGGTGCAGGTCAGACCTAGAAAAAGCTGGGCCTATTTTGCAAACTGAAATGTACAGCTTACAACTATCTAAATCCCCCTGGAGCTTAGAAAGGTACCCAGCATAACCTGGACTAGCCGGACGAAAACATGAAACCCACCCCCTTCCCTGAGAGTATCACGCGCGCAAGCTATAGCAAGCTTCGGCGAGCTTGAACTACTATTCGAAGAATGTGCAATCAAGGTGGGTTCGGAAGTCTTCAGCCAGCTCTTGAACCTCTTGATTCCCCCAGCTGAGCTTCATATGCATCGGTGTAGTTGAACAGGCCCATGCTCCACCTTCTCTTGGCGGCCTCGACCACCTGATTGCAGCGGGTGGCTTCATGTTCCTGGAACCTCATCCGATGACTGCTAGAAAAAGCTCAGGCTGCAGCAGCATCCTGCTCGACATTGCTCCACGTCTTGTGGGTCAAGAATCCGATGGACTCGGCAAAGGCGTCTGTGCCGAAGGCCCGCCAAAGTGCAAAGTTGAAGACCTGCACGCTGCAAAAAGGAACGTGGTGGAGACACAAATTTAAACATTCGAAACAACTTCACAACACTGCCACAACAGCTAAGACCCGTGCCAAACACCGTGCCGACAGGCGAAGATTGAAATCCCAGGAATGCGGTGGGATCTTCCGCAATTCTTTGAGCTCCGGGTGTTGGTCCTGAAGTCGAGCGCAATAGGCACCCCAGCCATACTGCATCCGGCTTTAGGATTTCGGGTCGCAAGGGCTACACGGAAGCAACGGCCCGCTTGCAAAGCCAGGTGCGGACAAAGCTCAACGTAGGCGTTGCAAAGCTTTCGCATGACGCGCGTCGTGCGATCATCCTCCCTCTTGACATTTGTCAGCCGAATTCGCGCCATGATGTGATCGTTGGTCCAATGCTGCAGGGTTTGGACTCTCACCGCTCTCTTCACGCCCCAAAGGCTCGAAAGTATCAGACTAGAGCTGGTTCTGTTACTGCTAGTCCTGCCATCTGACTGAATGCAACTTTGAAGCCAACTTGACTCTTTTCTACATCTGATAGCCTGACAGAGGTTAGAGAGTATAGGGAACTCAGCGAAACAACGTAAAGCATCCCCCCTCCCCCCAAGTGCCAATCTTCAAAGATCCCCTCCAACCTCGGGCGGTAGCCGTAGCACCTCCCGTCGACGGCGCAACCCCTCGCGCCGCCGCATGAAGTCATAGAAATCCTTGACACCTACCGAGTTTACTGTTCCAGCTGCTCCAAACTCGCGGCTGCACGCTTTCTCTGGCGGCTCCACCTCATTCCTCCGCTGCTTCCATCGTGGAGAACACGCTGTCCACTGACGCGGTGAGCATTGTGCCTCGGTCTTCTGAAAAGGCCCTCACGGCCTCTCCTGACCCCTTTCTTCACCAGGATGGCCAAGTGACCACGTCACGCAAGCACAACCCAACTTAATCTCAACCCCCACCCCCCAGAGTCCTTGCCTGCAAGGCCACCATATGATGCTTCCCAGAATGAGGTGCCACGTCTCCATCCAGCCGTCTTTTCTTTGGACGGACAGGAAGGTACTCCGTCGGCCCTGGCTCAACCTCGCCTCAGGATTCCGCGAAAGTCAGACCGAGGACGAGCAAACTCTCTCAGAGGACGCTATCTGCCCCCCCCCCACCCCACAACAATGCAGCCGAGGATGCTGTCAAGCTCCGGGCTCGGAAACAGAAGCCGCTGTTGAAGCTGCTGTTCCATTGCATCGGAAGGCACAGCTCCAGCTACATGCAGGCCATGTAGGGAATGGGTCTGAGGGTCCCCGAGACTAAGAGAGTTTGACTCATCTGACTCCTCGGCCAGTTCATGTCATGGCAAATCTCACACGGCCCTTCTGTGCCACAGAGCACGGAAAGCCAAAGGCAGCGCAGCGAAGCAAGTGCCAAGGAGTGCCACGCGGAGTGCTCATTGAGTGCCATGGAAGGTCTCAGATGCCTTATCAGTCCCCCGAACCCCTTCAGGATGAGATGGCAAACTAAAGTCTCAAAAAAAGTGAAAAAAAGTGCCCGAAGCCTCGGCTTCCTGCAGCAGGTAGGCGCTGCACACCCCGTACCTCAGCTAGCAGCGGGAGCCGGGACACAAAGAACCAGCGCAGTCTACTCTCAAGCTTCTGAACGGAACTGAAACAACAACCCATTCCTACCGGTCCTACTCCATCCTCTCAGGTGGTCACGGCGGAGGGTTGGCGAAGCTCCGCTCGGTCAGCGCCTGTGGGCAATGTGCTCTCGTGGGCGCTCGCAGAACTCAAAAAAACTTTCCCACAACAGTCCATGCGCACGGAGGGTTGACAGTGGCGCGCAGAGGGGACAGCTGGCCAAGCTTGCTTGTCCGGCCCGCCTCGATCGTCCGCCGCGCCCTGGGAGCACGACTCTACGCGAAAATCTTTGCTCCAGCAGACCCCAGAATCCCCCCCAACTGCCCTTAACCTCCAAGCTCTGAACCCGACACCGTTCAATCCAAAACATCCCCAATCTTTCCGCACAGTCTCTGGACTCTGCGTGCCTTAAAGGCCTCGGCAGTATCGCCTCGTTACACCTTGAGGCCCATTCTCCACTAAAGTCACCTTCTAAGCAGCGCACTGAGCTCTTTCGAGGAGGGCTCGCCAAACATCGTAGCGCCTGAGGATGTTCACGAGTTCCGTCTTGCGATGCTTTACGACGTTGACCACATGAACGACATGAACGATGAGGCACGTCGCTGGATTCACACAATTGTGAGCAGCGCGCAACGACAAAGCAGAGGCCCCGTCCACCGCCCGGCACCCTGTCGGAACTGCTCGTACTCAGCCACAGCCTGGAGACCAAACAACACTTCAAAAAGAGAGAAAGAACGAAACAAATGGCAAAAGGAAGCCACCGTTGGCACTCTGTGCTGCGAAACAGCACCTGCATCTTGAGCTGCTCCATCGTCAACCCTCTGCCTAGCAATCGAGCAAGAATGTCAACCGGGACCTGACTTGAGTGAAGCTTGACGGTCTGCGCAATTGAACTAGCTGAAGATCTTGCACTTCAAAAACGGGCATGGCTCCTCATTTCTGAATTCCAAACCCCAAGAATCCCAACCAAACCTCCGCTGCCCAAAGCCCTAGAACTCTAGAAGTCGCCCAAGCTCAACACAAGCATGGCCTGTTAGGGTGCTCCACTGCTTGCGCCTTTGCTGGAGTTCGATGCTTGCTGACCGCTTCGGGCTTGCATCCAGCTCAGGTCCAAGCCGCTACAAGTATGAGCACTCACCTGACTGCCAAAGCTGGGAGCAGGTCTTGGCCACGATGGCGTTCTCGAGTGCCCTCACGCGCTCCTCTTGGATGGGCCTCCCAAGCCACATGAAAGGCATAAGAAGGTTTTAAGAAGGGCTCTCTGAATAGAATCGAAGTGAATAGTTTCCCGACAGATTCAAGATTTGATTCGGATCTTTTGTCGGTGAAGCCTCCAGAAGGGATTCTCCACGGCCGACCGCACAAGGGGAGACCTCACTGCCGAAGGCGAATATGAACTTCTGAACGACACCCATTCCCAAACACATGAAAACAGCTCCAATTTTGCCGATTTTTGCGCTCCCCCCGACTTTCGGCCCCTGGCTGCTGTTGTTTTTGGCGCCGCCGCCGGAGGAAGGCCTGGATCTTCCGCACCGCCTCCCGTGACGTCAATGCACGCGGGGCGAGTCTGCATAAAGGTCTCGCAACGTGCGGCTAGTAGTACTGAATTAATACTCATATTGATAATCATAATTCTAATAATAATAATACAAATAATGTTGAGAAGCAATCTGATTCAAGGTGCGACTCTCCGGCTGTCTCTCGGGCCTCTTGCTGTCTCTGCTCCCCGACAAGCTTCACCTCAGGAGGATGGCGGACACGACCACTTCTGGCGAGACTTAAGGTTCGGGCTTGCGATGTGGGCTTAACTAGGCTGCTTGTGCTGCTTAACTCTGTGTTCAATCAAGATGCCAGCTGCTTCTTCGCTCTCAGCGACCGCCACCGGTTTTGTACCTGCCTCAGAAAAGCACAGAAAAGGCTCGACCGCAGCGAGTCCTATTGCGACCAGATCTTCGGAGTCTGCTGTTTGCCGGAGCAACAACAAAAAGATGTCCAATTCTACTTAATGGTGTCCAATCCAAAAACGCTTCCATCTACCCCGCGCACGTGGCAGCTTCCGCTTCCCTGGCTTCCTTCCATCGGCCTCAGAGCATATCAGGGGCCGGCTGGCTTGGGGTATCCTCCTGCGGTTGCGCGCTGTTACACGCCGCTGCTCCGGGAGCACCGGGTTTTGTGGACGATTGAGCGAATCGCTGGAGCCCACACTTGCTATCAGGAAACTAGCGATGGTGCCTGAATTCTACGGTAAGGACTGCGGGCCGTCTCACTTTCAGAAATGTTGACATCCAAGCGCAGGGCTCACCAGGCGGTGGCCGGATGGCATTGCCAGCCGAGCCTGAGCTTCAAAAGCTCCGTACAGAGCTGTGAGGGCCGTGTCGGCCAAGAGGACACAAGGTCCTCAACGGTGTCATTCTTAATCTTCGTCAGCTTCTTCTTGCACTCATTCTTGATGACTACGTGTTGGGCTCGACGACAATTGGTATAGCCGTTACATGATTTGTTGCCACAAAACTATCTTTGGTGTTGCAGTTCGACATTTATGTGATTGTCATTGTTCGTGCTATTTGGTTGTTCTGAATAACTATACTTACGGCTGCTCTTATTTCAAGCTTGATTACTGCTACGACTCTTTGAGAAGATGCGTTCATTCCTTCTGTCGTTGGGGGTTGAGCCCGCCCCCAGCGCGCACACCTGTGACTCACATAACCGTTTGTGCATTCTCTCTCTCTCTCTCTCTCTCTCTCTCTCTCTCATTGGGAGTAGCCACTCGAAGGCTACCCAGCCCCCGCCCCTGCCGAGCTTCCCAGCAAACCCCACTCGGGCCCCACCCCAAACCCATCAATAGTACGGCATCATCTTCCTCTTCTTCCTCTTCTTCTCCTTCTTCGTCTCCTAAGGCTTCCGGCCCTCATCTCTTCGATCGCCGCCTGCGGGCTTCGAAACTCAGCATTCCACAAAACCTGCAAACCAAACAGCTTGCGAATGTTATACAGCGGTACCATAGTTCATCAGTACGTAATGGACTGATGCTTCCCCACTCCAAAACCCAAACCACTGTGCAGAAGTTGGCTAAACTCGTGCCTCTGCCGTGTACACACGCTGAGCAACTCGCCGTCGCTCATCTAGAAACTTCCTCCTTCGTCGCCTTGGCATATTCAGAAGGCACGGCACATCACAGCGTTTTAACAGCCATTATCACCGGGTGGAACTTCGAAAGGGATCCATATTCTTTACAGTTCGTGACATTTTCTCACAATCTTGCTGGAGCAGATGCTCCAGATGCATCTAGAGTCTCTCGTCTGCTATCGGATCGTTCCTAGACCGTATATAACTTCTTCTCCGAACATCGCAAAGCACTGTCGACCTGGCGCAAGTTCACACACAGCATGCTTCCCCTTCGTCTTTCGGGTGGGAGAAGAGGTGGGGACGCCAGGCTCCCTGCGCACGGTTCACGATCACCATGAAGGACCTCCTCCGTGCCACGGCACGGTACCAGCGCCTGGTAAGCTCACTAGCTCGGGCCCTGAGAGAGGAGCCTTCTTCAAAAATGATCTTACGAATGTGGTCTCTAAAACAGGACGGCAGCGCTGAAGCCGCACGGCGGCATCGTCAGGGCCACTTGGTGCAGGGCGCTTTGGCCTGGAACACTCGCGACATCTCATGAACCGACATCCTTCCGCAAATCCAAGAAGAAATAAACCCTTCCCTCTCCCCATTCTCCTCCCCCAAACAAGGCCGAGCCTCGCAGGCGGCGCCTCGGCACCATAGAGCCCAACAGAGGGGCCCAAGAGAGGATGCAGACGAAGGAAACAGAAGGCAAGAACATGTTCGTGGACTGGTCTGCCTTTCCGCACAGCATCTCCAGACCCCAATCCTCAATTCCTAAACTGCAAGAAGCCTCGCAACAGACTGCAATCCCATCTGTAAACCCTCGTCATGTTGGGCCAGAGTCCCGCGCTGGCGGTGAAGGAGGAGGAGGAGGAGGCCCATCCATGGGCTGTTGTTTCAGGAAGCTAAGAGCCTTGGCCCTGGCACTTACGGCTATGAAGACATGGGGGGCTTCAGGAGTTCAACCACGAAAAGTTCACGAAGCGTGTGTTGCCTGGAAATTTTACGCTCAATGACCCACCGCAGCAATATTCAACATAAGAGGTTCTGACATGACGCAGACGTCCAAGGACCCCTAGCATCTCCAAAGATTATGCAGGCTTGATAGACTTGGTAAAGCTTCATTTGAGGATTTCATACAAATGTCAGGATTTGATGGGAGTGATGTGGTTTAGGCTTCATAGTGGTTATTAGGCTTCATGAGAAAATCAGTCAATGCCGCAGCCCAGCGCTACAGCTACCAGCAATGGTGCTCGAAGCCGGAATGCACATCTGCACTGGCAAATTGGCAAAATTGGCAAATGGGCAAATTGGCAGTGCTGTTTGCATCCTTGGCTCTGACGTGCGGCCTCTTTTTGCGAGGTCGGCAAGATTTCAAGGGCAGCCGCAGAGGCCCCGTCTGAAGGACAAGAAGCAACTTCGAAGAAGTTGCCGTGTCCTCAAAGCTGGGAGCGAATGGAAGGTGCAGTGCGAAGCTACCAAGATCAAAACTGCAAATGCCGCACTGGTACCAGTTTATCACTTGCGACTCCAGGGGTCAGGAATTGAGGAGATACGGGTGTCTCGCTGTGTTGAGGATCGGGGGTTTTGGCATGCTCTGGCACATGACCCAATGCATCGCAACGGGGGACGCGACCGATCGCGAAAGCATCCGAGAATTTCGAAGGGCACGTGTCTCTCAATGTTTGCTGTTTCCCGCTGAACACTTGGTAGCAAGCAGCCGACAATGCCCAAGTCCCTCAGGATGATTGTTTGATGGACGAGAACTACAGTTATGAATTTGGGCTTGGGGCCAGAACATTCCACGGACCTCAAAGTACAACTACTGGGCGAAACATTTCTACATTTCGTGGTGGTAGAGTCTTTGTATAATTGTGGGTCAGGAGCCTGTAGTATTCGCAGTCGAATGTAATGGTTAATCCATGTCAAGGAGGCATTCCTAATGAAATTGAGCGCGGACCTGCTTTAAGTCAAGAACGCTTCTAGCAACCAGTCCAACTGCACTGTTCGTATGCTTTTTCTGTTGGGAGACCATTCCGCAAAACTGCTGTTGGAAACCTACTTACCTCGCAAACCCACACATGCAGGACGTAATATGCCCGTGGCAGAAGCTTGTACAACTTATCAGCTGTTAGCAGGGATGAACCCTTGCACTATTCTTCGCGCAATTTTCCAGAATGTGTTTCATGTTTTCTCTTCGTTTTCAAGTGGCACCCCGTAAGCCTCTGTCTCTCTCTCTCTCTCTCTGTGTCTATATATATATATATGCATGCTACCCCCCTCCCCTTAGAACCTACGTGTTACGTTTTCCTATCGTACACTGTGAAAACCTTTCCCCAGAGACCCTCAATTCCAGAACTCCAGATTTTCTGAGATTCCAGAATTCCAGAATTCCAGAAGCCCCCAGTTCCAGAATTCCGGAACCTGGAATTCTGGAACTGGGGGCCCCTGAAAAATCTGGAGTTCTGGAGTTCTGGAATTCTGGAATTCTAAATTCGGAGAGCCGAGAAAAAGGTGACATGTTAAAATTAGAGACGGAAAATAAGAGTCTTATTAATCTGAACAGGATTCCTATTAAGTTTTATAGCATTCCTTATTATTTTCTAGGTTTCCGATAAAATTTACTAATACTCCCGTTCACTTTAATGTGAGATCTTGCTAAATTAATGAGACTCCAAATAATTTTACTAGCATTCAAATTGCTTTACATAGGATTCCTGTATTGTTTAATAGGGTTCGCATGAAATGTTAACAGGATGCCTATTAAAGGGTGCGTATGAACTTTTTATTCGGGTTAACTTTGATTCCTATTCATTTTAATCAGATTCAAGTAGTTTGAATAGGATTCTTAGTAATTTGAATAGCATCCTTATTCCCAATAATTGACAGAAAGCCTAAGAATTTTACTAAGTTTCATAACAAATTTAAACATATCCCTATGAATTTGAATAGGCTTCTTATTCATGAGTTTAATAAGACTTCGTACAATTTTGAATTGGATTCTTTTTGCTTTGATAAGCTTCCTATTCATTTAAACAGGTAATAGGCTTCGTATTCATTTTAACAGGGTTTCAAATTCATGTTAATATGATTCCTACTATTCATAGGATTCCTATTCGATTCAACAGTGCTCCCATTGTTTTTTGAATCTTGTTCCCTATTCATTTCAATTAGACTCCAAGTACTTTTATTGTAATTCTTAATACTATTAATCGCAATCCTATTACTTCAAAATTTCAATAGGGTTCATAGTCATTCAAACAGTACGACTCTTATTGCTTCAAAGGGTTCACGTTACCTTTTTATCGACTTATATTGGTTCCTCCTAATCTTTATACGATTCATCTTCAGTTTAAACAGATTCCTGTTACTCTTAGTTAAACTTTTCATAGAAAATTTTTGTAGGGTCCTATTAATTGTAATCGCATTCCTATGAGTTCAAAAGGTTCCTGTTCATTTCAATAGGCTTCCCATGATTCCTCTAAATTTAGGACTCCAAGAAATTTTTAATAGGATAATTTAATAAGCTTCTACATATTCAAACCAGATTCCTATGAATTGCACTAGGATTCTTATTACGTTTGACAAAAGAGTCGTATTAATTTCAACAAGGTGCTCATTCATTTTAATGGGGTTCCTATTTATTGATGTAAATAGGATTCCTATTGAATTCATACGAACCCCGCAGATCCCCGGCGATAGGATCTTTATGTTTATGTGGCCTGTTGGTCCCCGAGGCTGTGACTCGGCTAAAGCCAAACAGAATGCAAGTTGCTTCGGACTGTTTCTCAACAATCAAGTGCACTATACCGACTATATCTTGCGTTTATACTTGCGCATGATTAGGGATCCCCAGCAGCCCACATGTTTGCCAGCACGCAGCCGGCAGCAACGAACATCGCTCCTCGCTAGTGCGTGTGACTTGTCATTGCTGCGACAGCGGCCGCCCGTAAGCGTTGATCCTGGGCGGCAAGATGCGCATGCCTGCCGACAAGAATATATGCAACCGAATGTGTTCGCATCCGCCCTTTTCTCTCTGCCCATCGTCGCGCCCACCCATGTCTGGTCTCGAATTCAACTAAACCCTCTATGATTGAACGCGGTGTGTTCCCATGAGAAAGTCCTGCAGCCCACGTGCAAACGCCAAGCACAGCTCCGGACATCTGCGTCATGCATCTGCATCGTCAAGCAGCCTGCCTCGCGGACGGCTGCCTGCAAAAGCCACCTGCCACTCTTCAGCAACGACATCAGGCTTCAAGTGGACGGGGCCAGCAATCAAGGACCAGGGTGAAGGGAATGAAGGGAAAAGAATAGGCAGACCTTGATGTGGAAAACCAGCCTGATGTACTCTTGCTACTCTTGTGAATCTTTTCCCCTCAATATTCTTCATACTTCTTGGTATTCCCATACCGTTTAATCCTGCTGATTGCCCTACTTCCAAGTTCAACTTACTAATATGTTGTTGATATATATATATATGTATTTATTTATTTATTTAGACTCTTATTACAACCAAAACCTGTGATTGCTCTGAAACGCTATTGATTTTGTCGCTGTCATTTCCTACAGCATTTATCACGCACTAAAACCCTCTTTGCAATGTGTGGGATCTCCCCCCGAGCTTGGTTGCTCCGCTTGCTCGATGAGGCTGCAGCTGGGCTGACACTGGCCAAACTCTAACCTACACGCACACACACACACACACACACACACACACACACACACACACACACACACACACACACACACACACACACACACACACACACACACACACACACACACACACACACACACACACACACACACACACACACACACACACCCCCACACACACACACACCCCCACACACACACACACACACACACACACACACACACACACACACACACACACACACACACACACACACACACACACACACACACACACACACACACACACACACACACACACACACACACACACACACACACACACGCTACTTCTTGGGCCTGATCACGATAGAGTTGTCAACGCCGCAAGTCAGCTCACCAGCCTAAGCGTGCGCAACATGGGTCGTGATGCTGGGTTTGGGGCTTTGGGAGTGCGGCGGAAGTTGCTAACAGCGCTGCCTATTTGAGCAGCTGGTCTGAGCTCAAGACGTCCGCGCACAGTAAACTCGCCCCATTTAAGGGGGAAAAGGTTGTCTGATACATGAGGACAAAGGTAAATGGGTCGCACGGACTCGGCTGCTATATAGAAGATTGCAAAATGGGGTATGATTCACAAGGGCTTAGGGTTTTGGGTTGCCCTACCCTGTGTACGAGAGCAGCAAAGGCAAGGGCTCACCACACAAGCTGGGAAATTCTTGCTGAAGCACTTTGCCTGCCACTTTCTTTGGTATTTAGAACTCTCCAATGACTTTCCCTTCCCTTCTCTCTTTACCTTTGACCGACCAGTGTAGCTGCTTGGGACATTCGTGACGCAGCGGCGCTACATGAATTTCGGTGCTGAGCTGACGCAAAAGGAATGCACCCCGCAAGCTTTGGCGCCGCTGGGACAAACCGATTTCGGGACCCCCCGCCCCGCCTGGGACCTTGCACCCCCTCAAGGCCTCCTTGGGCGCATCCCCTAAAACCCAGCGACCCTGCCAGACCTGCTGAGAAAGGTTCGTTGGAATTTCCTGAGCCTTGGAACATGGGCCGGCCCGGCTGCCGGGGCGACGCGCAAGCGTTACATTATACTGCTAGTGAGTAGGGGGCATTCAGAAGTTGGTTCATTATCTCGTGAGTTCCACATAATTGCACAAACGCACGTGATACTTCGCTGCGCCTGCAAACATGGCGAACTCAACTGGGTCAACTGCATTGCACTCGCCATCGTGCACCATCACGACTGTGCTCTCCTCAGGTTCCAAGCCCTAAACCCTAAACTAAACCCTAAACCGGTTTTGGCATTCCAAGTCTAAACTCGGATCACATATTTCTTCGACGACCAAGAGATGCCCAGGTGGCCTGAAAGGTCCTGCAGGGATGGAAAAAGGCTGCGGGGCAAATATTATTTGAGATTCCAAATACTACAAATATTTCTAATATGGATAATATTACTGATATTACTTCAATACGAATATTACGAATACTATAAGACTACTAATACTATTAATATTAACAATGCTTCCAATCCGCCGACCCCTAGGGGGGCGGCGTCAGTGAAGACCCATTGCCCCTCCCACCTACTCCACCCCATCCAAAGCTCGACCGGCCCCCAGTGCATGCCGGCCCGCTTGCCCTACCCCCACCACCCACGCACCCCGCCCCCCGCTCCTTCCCTTGCCCAAGCCCCCCACGCACCCCGCCATGCTTCTCATGGACCCATGGCTCCTCCCTGCATGCCCGCCCGCTTGCCCTACCCCCACCACCCACGCACCCCGCCCCCCGCCCATCCGCCCTTCCCGCTCCGCATACTCCTTCCCTTGCCCAAGCCCATTCTTCATCCCAACCTCGACCGGCCCCCAGTGCATGGCCGCCCGCTTGCCCTACCCCCACCACCCACGCACCCCGCCCCCCGTCCATCCGCCCTTCCCGCTCCGCATACTCCCCCCCTTGCCCAAGCCCCCCACGCACCCCGCTCATGCTTCTCATGGACCCATGGCTCCTGGTCCCATTCTTCATCCCTCCTCTTTATGCCCCTGCTCCACCCCCACCCCCACCCCCACCCCCACCCCGCCGCACCTTGTCATGGACCCATGGCTCCTGGCCCCATGGCTCCACCCCCATTCCCCACCCCCCACCCCCACCCCCACCCCCACCCCAACCGCCCCCACCCCCACCCCCCACCCCCACCCCCACTCCCAACCGCCCCCACCCCCACCCCCCACGCACCCCGCCCCCCACTGGACCCATGGCTCCTGGCCCCATTGGCTCATGGTCCACGCCCCATGGATGTGGCTTCTCGCCAGTGCATGCCCGCCCCCTCCGCCCGCTGCCCGCTCCGCCCTCCGCCCTTCCAGCTCCGCCTACTCCCCCCTTGGCCCATGCTCCCACTCTCCATCCCCTCGACCTCCCCCACTTGGCCCGCTTGCCCACCACCCACGCACCGTCCCATTCTTTATCCCTCAACCTGCATGGCAATGCTGGTCCTGGCATACTCCCCCCTTGCCCAAGCCCCCCACGCACCCCGCCATGCTTCTCATAGACCCATGGCTCCTGGTCCCATTCTTCATCCCTCGACCTGCATGGCTGCCAATGCTGGTTGGCCCCTGCTCCACCCCCACCCCCAACCCCACCCCCACCCCGCACGCACCCTGCCACCCCCAACCCCCAACCCCCACCCCCACCCCCACCCCCACGCCACATTCCAAACCCCACCCCACCCCCCCACGCACCCCGCCCCCCACTGGACCCATGGCTCCTGGCTCCATTGGCTCATGGTCCACGGCCCATGGATGTGGCTTCTCAGCTGACTTAAAAGGCCCTAGTGCATGCCGGGGCCCTCCGCCCGCTCCGCCCGCTCCGCCCTCCGCCCTTCCAGCTCCGCCTACTCACTCTCCTTTGGCACCCTGCCCCGCCGCCCATGCCTCTCATGGACCCATGGCTCTCCATCCCCTTGACCCCTCATGGACCCAGCTCCCTACCCCTTACCCCCTTGCCCAAGCCCCCCACGCACCCCATTCTTGGCTGCCAATGCTGGTCCGAAAAATGCCCCCTGCTCCACCCCCCACCCCCAACCCACCCCCAACCCCCACCCCCACCCCCACGCACCCACACTTCCAACCCCCACCCCCACCGCCACGCACCCCGCCCCCCCACTGGACCCATGGCTCCTGGCCCCATTGGCTCATGGTCCACGGCCCCCTCCGCCCGCTCCGCCCGCTCCGCCCTCCGCCCTTCCAGCTCCGCCTACTCCACTCTGGCTCATGCTCCCACTCTCCATCCCCTTCCTCATGGACCCAGCTCCCTACCCCTTACCCCTCACGCACCCTGCCCCGCCGCCATGCCCCTCATGGACCCATGGCTCCTGGCCATGGCTCCCCAGCCCAAGCAGGTGGCTTCTCCGCCCCTACCCCCACCACCCACGCACCCCGCCCCCCGCCCATCCGCCCTTCCCGCTCCGCATACTCCCCCCCTTGCCCAAGCCCCACGCACCCCGCCATGCTTCTCATGGACCCGGTCCCCTTCTTCATCTCTTGAGCACCGCACCCCGCCCTTCACTGGACCCATGGCTCCTGGCCCCATTGGCTCCTGGTCCCATTCTTCAGCCCTCGACCTGCATGGCTGCCAATGCTGGTCCTATAAATGGCCCCTGCAACCCCACCCACCCCCACCCCCCACGCACCCCGCCCCCCACTGGACCCATGGCTCCTGGCTTCTCAGCCGACTTTAACGGGCCCCATACATGCCCCTCCGCCCGCTCCCCTCCGCCCTTCCAGCTCCGCCTACTCCCCTCTGGCCCATGCTCCCAGTCTCCATCCCCTTGACCAACCCCTCATGGACCCAGCTCCCTCCCCCTACCCCTCACGCACCCTGCCCCGCCATTGGTAACCTTATGGTCCACGGCCCAAGCAGGTGGCTTCTCCGCCCCTACCTCCACCACCCACGCACCCGCCCCCCGCCCCATGGCTCCTGGTCCCATTCTTCATCCCTTGAGCTGCATGGCTGCCAACGCTGGTCCTTTTCTGGCCCCTGCTACCCCCACCCCCAACCCCCACCCGCACACTGCCCCGCCGCCCATGCTTGTCATGGGCCCCTTGCTCCTGGCCCCATGGCTCCACCCCCACCCCCAACCCCCACCCCCACACACCTTTCCACACTTCCAACCCCCACCCCCACCCCCCACGCACCCCGCCCCCCCACTGGACCCATGGCTCCTGGCCCCATTGGCTCATGGTCCACGGCCCATGGATGTGGCTTCTCCAGCTGACTTTAGGGCCCCTCCGCCCTCCGCCCGCTCCGCTCCGCCTTCCAGCTCCGCCTACTCCCCCCTTGGCGCATGTCCCCTCGACCTCCCCCGCTTGGCCCGCTTGCCCTATCCCCACCACCCACGCACCCCGCCCCCGTTCATCCGCATACTCCCCTCTTGCCCAAGCCCGCCACGCACCCCGCCATGCTTCTCATGAACATGGCTCCTGGTCCCATTCTTCATCCCTCGACCTGCATGGCTGCCAATGCTGGTCCTATATATGGCCCCTGCTCCACCCACCCCCAACCCCCCTCGCTTCCTCGCTCCCTCACTCCCCCACTTTTCCATTCTCTCACTTCCCCGCCCTTTCTTACTTTCACTCCCCATTTCACCCCACTCCCACGCTCCACCCCCACCTGCGCCCTCCCCATCCCTCACTCGCAGCTGACTTTAAAAGGCCCCACAGTGCATGCCCGCCCCCTCCGCCTACTCTCTGGCCCATGCTCCCCCTCTCCATCCCCTTGACCTGGACCCAGCTCCCTACCCCTTACCCCTCACGCACCCTGCCCCGCCACCCATGCCCCTTCTCCGCACCCCACCCCCCCCGCAAGCCCCCCCACCCCGCCCCCCAACCCATCACCCCTTCTGGCCCCCAACCCCCATGATCCCCATGGACTGGCCCCATTAGATGATTTAAAGGGCTCCAGTGCCTGCGAGCCCCCTCGCTTGCTCCTCTTGCTGAGCTTGCCCCACCCCCCCCCCACCCCCCCCACCCCCCCACCCCACCACCCCCCCCCACCCCCCCTGTGCTCCATGCCCTTGAAGCTCATTCTTAAGGGCTCTCCAGTGCATGCCCGCGCCCCCCTCCGTTTTTCCACCGCTCCGCCCCCCCCCACGCCCAACCCCCACCCCCCCCCCCCCACCCCCCTCACCCCGCCCCCACCCCCCCCCCCCCCCCCCCCACCCCCCCCCACCCAAAGCACATCAGAGGACTGTCTTGTTGGGTCTGGGGTCGGCGGCACTGGCGGTAGCCATTAAATCGGGCAGCGCGAGGTCCCCAAAGGACCGAGCAAATGCGGACCTTTTAGCCCGGGTCGTCCCGGGAATAGCCTTGCTGGCCTCTGGCCTTCTGCGAAGCAGAATTAGGCCGGACGCCAGTGCCGCCGACCCCCGCGTGCCGCCAATTAACGGTTTTTTTTTCGTGGTTTTTTGCGTCGCCACGGAGGCCCCCAGAGGGCGCGCATCATGAGCATCAGCGGGTCCAGGCCGGGACCCCCAGGCGCGCATCAGGAGCATCAGCGGCTCCCGGGGCGGGACCGCGGGGGGGCATCAGGACCCCCCAAAGGGCGGGCATAAGCGACGTGTCTAAGCCCGGGGCTAGGAAAAAGGGAGTTTAGGGGCCTTATAAAGTGCTTAGAAACGTTAAGGGAGTTTCGGAGCCTCAAACGCTTAGAGATTTGAAGGGAGTTTAGGGGCCTGAAAATGCTTAGAAACTTAACGCTTAGAGATTTTAAGGGAGTTTAGGGGCCTCAACATGCTTAGAAACTGCTCGCCCCGGGCTTCTGCGTGCGCTGCCCGCCCATGGGCGCAGCCCCTTAAAATATTTATAACAATATTACGAATATTACGAATATTACGAATATTACGAATATTACGAATATTACGAATATTACGAATATTACGAATATTACTGATATTACTAATGTTACATGTACTACGAGTATTACTAATATTACTCATATTACAAAATTGCTATTTTCAATATCACGAATATTAGCAATATTACTAATATTAATAATATTCTAAAGGTACTACTGATTTTTTCAAATATTACTAATATTACTTATGTAACTAATATTACTGACATTACGAATATTCCTAATATTACTCATAGTACGAATATTACTAGTGTTACAATTTTACTACTGTTCCTCATGCTACTAATGTTACTAATGTTGTTTTTTCTAATATTGCGAATATTGCTAATGCTATAATGATAATATTATTGCGAATATTGCGATATTACTATTCTTACTAGTAGTACTCATACTACGAATACTATTCATATTACTAGTATTATTAACGCTACTAATTATTCCTGATATTGCTGCTTGCGGTGCTGCAAGAGCCTCTGAGAGTTTCTTCGCTTCATGGAAGAACACTTGAAGTCAAACAAAAAGCAACAACTTCACCCTCGGCCCTCAACCCTTTGAACCCAGACTCTCTCTGAATCAGCTGGGACCAAACCCTAATCCCCAAACCCTGAAACCGGTGCAGGCGAATTAGATCCCTAGGCCCTCGGCCTAAGGACAAATGCTAGAACTGGCAGGCGGGGCGTGATGAACAGCAAACCGTCTCTCCACTGACATTATAGCAGCGGCAGTCATGTGCTGGAGAATGTCGGTTTTCAGCTGAAACTATCTCCGACGACTCGACGACCTGACTAGACCCCCACAACGGTCCTCATCACCAGGACTGCACATCCTTGGCCGCCAAAGTAGAGCGAACAAGCCGCATCGATCAAATGACATGTCCGTTATTGCCAAGCTTGAGCTGTAAAGGAAGAGGAGAAGATGCACTGACCAGCAAGGTCAGGTCTGCGCCTTGTCACCAGTAGCTGATGGCCGGCGGCGACGTTCCCTCAAGAACTGAAGAGCTAGACGTGTTGGAGTAACCCTAAGCCTCAACCCTAAACCCTAGACCCTCAACCCTAGACCCTGAACCCTAAACCATGCCACGCCCTCTTGCTCCTTCAAAGCTACGTTGACCCAGGGACACAACTACGCTCAACTGTTTAGGTTTTTGGGTGTTGGGGGGGTTTTTGTAACCACAGCAGGCTATGGCCTGCTATGAAGAAGTCGAGGATAGTCACCGAGCGAGGCCTGTGTGGCGGCTATGCGGGCCAATGATACTGACATCTCTTTGCCACGCACCTGCGAAGAGGACGAAGCCATTGCACCCTAGTTAGCTCCACAGCTTTGATCCATTGCAACACTAGTGCGGAGCCCAAGTAGCAGCATGAGGTACATAAAGTGTACATGACCAGCTGACTTGGTGCTGCGAAGTCTTAAGCTTCAGGAGCTCAGTGCGCTTGAGCCGGATATTAGACATCTGCGAAGCTCTTGCCGCTGAAGGTGTGGGCGCTGCCCTTCCCGTCTTGGGACAATTCCTGGTGGCCTTCGTGGCATGCCCTGGGGCCCTTCCCTGAGCTCTCCGCCATCGCTACACTCACATCCCCCGGTGCAAAAAACACAGAAACTTTGATTCCCAACCTCTACTTTTTGATTCCCAACCTCTATTCCCGACTCAAAAGCACTCACATGGAACGAAGGATCGGTCAGTCCTTTTGTGGCGAACGCAACTGCCCACGCAGAGGTCAACTCTAGGCATGCGCGTTTCCAAGCGGAGACTTCCATGGTCTGCTGCACTTCAAGTACTTCTAAGGATGCATTCAACTTCTGAATGAAGACGGCCAGAAGATGCCAGAAGATGCCAGAAGTCCTAGATAACGTTTTACGTGAGCTCTTGCTAGCTAGTACACCTGCGTAGTCGTGAAGTCGAAGAAACTCGTGACACCTTTCGGATCGATCTATGACTCTAGCCCCACATTTCATGAATCCTTACTCCAAATCACTTGGATTCTCCGTGCACCTTAGCTGCACCGGGTGGCCTTGATTTCTGCAGGCCGAGATGTGGCGAGTCGTTGCGACTTCAAGCCTTGCACTGCTCAGGATCTTCATGCTCCGTTGTTTGCATCCGCGCTCAGGCATCGAGGATGATCTTGAACTGAGCCCGCGTTCCACGCTATGGGCGGCAGCCGAGTCAACGCGACATCGCACACGGTACATGCGTCAGAACCGAAGGCGCCGGAGCAGCTTAGGACAAAACGAAGAGCGTGACAGGACTGAGGGTGAACTCACCTGAGTACCTGGACGAGCCATGAAGGAGACCGGCGAAGCGGAGTCGTAACATGATGTAGCATGTTGTACTTTTGCATCACTCGGCTGCGCACCAGAGTCCGTAGGCAAAGACGCCGGGCACCAAGCTGTAATGAAAAACGGCCTCAGTCATGGTGCACATCGCGCAGCCGCACACCTGCCCTGCTCAGTCTGGTTGAACGATAGACTTTCTAAGCATGCCGCATGTGCCCACGTATCCCATGCCTGCACTTCCGAACACTTTCGTCAAGCCAACTGTACCACGCTTTGACGACAGTGCGCAAAGTATTGAAGTTGACTAGCACCTGAGAAAGCTTGGCTGTTGCATTGGGGCAGTTGTTCAGATAGGCCAGCCTGCGCCGCCCGTCGCAAGGCGACTGCCGTTTTGACTTGCAGCTTCTTCTTGACCTCCCGCGCAATGCTAGTTTGCAATGGTCTTGCCCTGAAGCAGTCTGGGAAGATTGAAAGCTTGCCTCTGGATCCATGGCCGAAATGGACGCACACCAACACTTTTGTCAAAACTGCAAGCTTGAGCCAACTCAGGCAAGACGACCGTCAGGGACTTCCGCCGCAGATGCCTACAAGAAAACAGATCCCGGTGTTGCACTTGCTTCGGCAACCACAGATTTGACAAATGCTACTGAACACACTCAAGAAGACGTTAGGCACTTGCATATCACTTGCATCAGTAACACTACAGCATCTCAAAAGTTATGGGTGTCTTTTTCTTCCGCCATACAACATTCAACTCTCCATGAGCTGAGGCGACCAGAACATCTCTGGCACGTAGCTGAAAAGCCTGAGCACAAGAGCTGACATCCCGAGCTGTGGATGCCAGTTCGCTCCAAGCCCCCAAGCCCGCGTCACCTTTAACAAACTCTGCACCGTAGCAACTTTCAAGTCACTGCCATCATCTGCCGATTCTGCCTGCGAACCACTGCTGCGCGGACTCTGCGCGGCATCCTGAGTGTCAGGCCAGCGCAGAAACGGCGGAGACCTGCGTATCTCTCGCAGCAGATGACAACTGTGTTAACCGTTCCATGATAGCAAAAATGCGAACGATGGCGGTCTTGATAACAGTGGTTGTAAGAACCGCAATGTAAGTGTCTAGCCAAAAGGCGATCTGAACAACGATTCTTGAAGCAGCACAATAATCTAATCGGATAAGAGCTACAGCATTTACAATGATATATGGTAGAAATATTGCAGCATCCAATAATGACAAGATTGACACAATAGTAGCGATAGTCATAGAAATAGCACAGACATAATCATACACTCATCAGTCACAACACGAAAAAGTGGGATAACGCAAATAGAAAAGAAAGTATCACAGCATTGACATAAAAGGATTATAATGGTACCCGCCTCATGGCTAGTTACATGATAGTTAGGTCTGCGCCTGGACAGCGTGGCCAGCACCATGCCAGATGCACCTGGCGTGCGTTTAAGTTCGGGCATGGGGGGGTCACCATGGGGAGACAGCGAAAGCTACAGATGCACTTGGCGGGTGAAGAGTTGGGACGAAAGCAAATTCTGCAGCCGTGGGGCAGGGGCCTGGTGGGAATTCAGCTTCGGAGGCGTTGTAAGTCTTCGGTCTAGAGCGCAATATGGCGAAATGGTCTGAAGACTGGGGCTTTGTCGGGCAACGTTCCGCTCGTGATATATCTGCAAATCGAGATCATACACGGCTGCGTCTTGGAGGCCTTGCGGGCCGGTCACGAGTGATTTACCCTCCTGCATGTCACTGTATGATTGCAAGTTGAGCCCGTCTTGTCAAGCCTGCGCAGGCCATCGCAGCATACGCAACGAAGGCTGCAGTCCTTGACTGGGTTGACTACTAACTCTTGCATGTGAGGCAGCGGGAGACCGTCGACGGGACGGCCCAGATTGAAGAAGGGGGCAGGATTCTCGGCTCGCTGAGGGCGCAGGGGCAGCCAAGGCTGCACTGGCAACCGATGAGCGCCCGGTGAGAAACAAAGATATCCTCGCAAAGCTAAGTCGGGTGGGCAACAGCAGTAGCCTTTGCGATCCCACGAAGGATGGAGGAGGCTTCCTTGGTCACGTTCTGGGGTGCGCACGACAAGCCGAAACGTACTGCCAGTAGTAAGAGCGGTGTCAAGGAGTCATGGCGCTTCTTGTCCACATATGTGTGACATGTGTGAGCAGCGCTGCTAAGCGACATCTCCCAGCCCGACAGGCCAGTGGGCAGCATCAAGCACGTTGATGACAGCAAAAAATGACCCCTCAATCATGCAAGCAACATCAGGAAGAAAGGGCCCGAATGCAAGTGGACGGAGAACGTCAACAGGCCGGCCGTCTGCATCTCTGGCTTGGTCTCCTTGCCCGAGTCGCCCGCGCCGGCAGAAATCAAGGACGAGATCGCGCATGCTTTTGTGGGCCCTAGGGCCCTGCTGACCTCCACAGACAAATGGGACGACACGCCCCCACCAACACGTGACCTCACGCAGAGCCACCCGGGAGAACTGCTAAGCAGGTCTTGGAGCTTGGTCTGCGGCTGTGCTAACCAGGCAGGCCAAACAAGCTACGTTCAGCCTTGGCGAGAAGGCCGGCGCTAGCGGTCGGGAATTCGCTGACCCTCGTGACGAGAATGAACTGTCTTGGGCTAGGAGTTGAAAGGCAAAGAGATGAGATGTGTGCTTGTGGAAGTCCGCCTGCCTTCCGCTTGGTCTTCACTGCAACGCACGAAGCTGCAAAACAGACAGGGCTAGGGCGATAAAGCCGCCTTGTAATTAAGTATATTAACTACTTTGACGATGCCTTGAAAAGTCTGCGCTCTTCTCCTCTTCTTGGCCCCGCCTAGCCACCACAGAAGCGATCCACTGGCCACCGCTTTCGCAACAACTTCCGCCATGAAGAGCGCAAACCTTAGAACCAACATTAGTTCAGGGCACATCACCCAAAGCCCCTGCCTTGAAGCTGAGGTCTGGGCATGAGTTGCCAGGTGAGCTCAGAGAAGGAGGAAACCGCGAGCTGCCTTCCATTGTGGGTATACCAAACGCTGCGGCTCTGAGGTTTACAAGCTTTTTTGATTCATCCGTTTGGTGAAAATACCAAGACAACCTCCGGAAACAGCAGAAGAGCTTGGCCCAACAGAATGTTGCGTGGCCTCACGAAGCGCTGCCGCATTCCCTGTCACATTGGGGCAACTTCGAAGATCGTCGCTGGATTTCCCTCGTTCTTCGTAGCGTAGGGCTTGAAAGACATTGGCCAAAGCAGTTGCACACCACACCAAAGCAAAGACTGCACAGAGCAAAAACCATGGCCTCGCTGCAGTCTGGCAAGGAGCGGATGTCGAGCGCATCCACCCAGTTTAAGCTGTCCTCATAGGCCTCGTCTTCTGCGCAAAGCGCATTAACGCTCTCGGATCTGTTTGACAGCCGAGGCGTTTGGGCCGGGTGCGATCTGCGGGTAGAGGCCACGGAAGGAGGAGAGCCGGAGTGGTGCCAGGCGGTGGGTGTCCAAGTCCTCCGAGGTGCAGAATTGGTTCTTCATGTTTCAATTTGTGTCATATGGACCTGGAGGAGCCTTGAATCCAACCTTTTTCCAACCTCTACTCTGCTACTCGGCGGCTGCTGTCGGTCCATCAGGAAGGCTGATGAACCCGCAAGTGCCCTCTCCACCTCTTCAGGGAGAGAGGCACACGGCAACATGTTGTGCAATCTGCCTGAACACGTTTGAACATGTGGTGCTCTGCTAAGACAAACCGGTGGCCACATGTGCCCCATGTGGCCCATGTGGCCCATGCTACGACTCAGCAGAATGGACTGTAGGCATGTGAAGCTGCGAGGCCTGCGCGAACTTCGGCGCGAAGCCTTGAGGGTAGAACAAAACGCCGCCGACTCTCTTTCAGAGCAGCTCTTTTTGCACTGTTGTTACTACGCATTATGCTTCTTCTGCTACGCTCTACAAAAAACCTTGGGGTGATGAGCGATTGTGCGACACTCCGTTGACACTCCGCGAGTATCTGCATCCCAGTCGCAGGAGGCGACGGAAGGCTCCAGGCCCCTACAGCAGGGGCCAAGTCGGATCCCAAACATGGGAAAGAGGTGGCAGCTAATACATGAGCAGTTGACAGAGCCATGACGGGTTTCAGAGCTTGCGGCAGCGACTGTGTGGATCAAGTCTTGGGGTGCCCGGCGAGTGCCGAAGCAGCCGGAGCATGGGAACCACAAAGTTGTCCTGCGCACTGAGCCCACTGTCCGATCCGTCAAAATCCCAGCCCTTGCAACTTTTGTGGCGCAAGGCACTCCCAAAAGCCAGAGTTCGCTTGCGCTCACTTGCAGCCGCGGCCTCGTCTTCAGGGACTTCACCCCCCGTGGCTCGGATTTGTGCCACCTCGCCCTGATACCTGTTCGGCAAGCTTAGTCGGGGGCGGGGCGTCTTCTGTATTTCAATCAGGATATAGCGGGATGTGTCGAACAAGCAGGATCACTGTGCCCGGGATTCTCGCAGGTCGCGGGCCTCATGGCCACAAACATGATTTGGAGTCGGACCCCCCCCCCCACGCACTGTTCTGACCAATCGACAATGTAAGAACTATGCTTGACAAGCAGTTGCTTGGGTTGCTTGCTGCTCGTGCCAAGGCAGCATTGGAGGCGTCGACGAGCACAAGGCAATAGACCTGAGCCAAAACAAGCACTGGCAACATTTCATGCCTCCCTGTAATTAGAGTGTGTGGAGCTGCCCCTGGGGAGGTCGCCCTTCGCATAGCCAACGAGCGGCAAAGCAGGTCTGCACCTGGATGGGCAAGTGAGGCAAGCATGAGAATGAGGAGGCACTTCCCCGCCGAGATCAATTCTTGTGATTCTTTCATGACTGAATCATGTTTGCGACATATTGCGGATCTAACCCTACACAGCCCAGGGCAACCTTGACGCTCTCATATGGAAGCTGCGCTATCTTGGACCTTTACCCAAGGCTCGCTCACAGCCCCTCGCAAAGAAATGCAGCGTGCCACCCCTGTATGTCATCTTCCGCTTAGTGTACATTCTAAGGGTCCTAAAGCACATTGGCCTCAGATGAACACAACTCCTCGTAAGGGTGTGCCCTGCCATGGACACAATGGAACTGATGACGCAATTCAAAGATCCTCACCCTGTATGTGCTGTATATGTGTTCAAGCGACTTGACGTTTTTGGCGGGTCTAGCGTGGAATCGCTCGGACATTCGTCGAAGCATACCAGGCTGAGAGTTGCCGTATGCAATCAATGAAGCAGCCACCAAATCCGTGTGGTATCCCCAACAGCAATACTAGTGATTTCGTTAGCAGGAGATAGCAGTCAGCAGGAGTTGATGGCCACAAGGAGAGCAGATCCCCCAGCTGACACAGTAACTTTCAACTCCTGAGCCCCAAACATCCCAAAATTGTTTCAAAAGCATTCCCCCAAACCTTCCTGAAAGCGTCCTCCGTGTTCCCTCTGACAGAGTTGGGCTGAGTGAAGGGCTCTGCACGCTCAGGGAGACCCCGACCAATTCCGTAAAGCGCATGAGCTCCAGGACCATCTCTTCCTCTCCTCGCGCTCCCGCAGACTTGCCCCTCCCCCGTAAAACCCTCAGCCCTGAGCCAGAAGCCGCGAAGCCGCGAAGCCCTATAACCCCTTGTGCGCCCCAACAGCCCTAAGACCCTTAAATGCAAACTCCAAGACTCTAAGAGGTGGCATGGAAGGGGGGGGGGGGGGAGCTCTCCAGAGGACTCTCGGACCTCTCTCCCTAAAAAGGCCCTAACATAATAAAAGAGGAAGGAGGAAGGAGGAGGAGGAGGAGGGGGGAAGGGGTGCTCTAAGAGCCCGCTCCGGAGGGCCAGGCGAAGGCCGCCGCGGCCTTTGGCTCCGTGCCCCGCGCGGGGAAGAGCAAGGCGGCGGCCTGAGAACCCCCCCTTTAAAGGGAGAGCACAGGGGGCCCCTAGCCTTTCTTTTTAAGTTCCTTTTTCTCTTTTATGGGGTTTATATTTAGGGGTTTATATTTAGGGCTTCTTCGTGTAGGGCTTAGAGGGTTTATGCAGGGGCTTTTCATGGGTTTCATACAGGGTTTATGCAGGGTTAATAGGCTTGACTGGGTTTGCGGGACATTACAGGTTACGGGGGCTCACAGATAGAGAGTGTCCCGGCCTTCTGGCCCGAGTCAGCCTTGGACGGCAGCGATGCCTTCACCTCCCGCACCAGGGAACTCGACGCAACTACCGGGGGTTCGGGTTTAGGGATCAGGGTAGACCAAGCCGATCACCCCGGTAACCCGAGCATCTCCCTCGTGCATCCGAGAGCCCAAAGCACCAAGAGCCCCCAAACTTCTCCTCCAAAATCCCCTCAGAACACATCTGGGGAAAGGCCTCGGGTGGAAGTGGCCTTGGTGGCTTGGAGGGCTTCGGGAGCTTGGAGGGCTTGGAACTCAACTTGAACTCAAGAGTTCAAATCCTCTTGTGCCGGATGTAGTGAAACACCGGGAGATTTAAACGAGTAGCCACCGTCGCAGAGTTACACAACCGTAGCGACTTCACCAACTTCAGGTTCATCAAGTTCTCTGGCAGACAGAGCAGATGGAGTAGATTGTCAGGATACGGAATTTCTCAGAATCTTCTCGCCAATCACTCCACAAGCGCATCCTAGTCACATCCCCCCATATATTTCGGGCCGTGGGTTTCGGAAGTCTCGGCAGCAGGCAGTCCATGGAGGAGATCGGTCTCAGCGGAGCGGACCTCGAAGACCTCGGACCTCACAGAAACCGGGTGGTTTTGGGTGGCTTGTGTCTGAATGCGGTGCCGATGGGTCCTTCGCGGCTTCGTTCATGTCTGCAAAAAGATGCTAGCGTAGAGATATGTCAGAGTTCTCTGTCTCAAAACAGAACCCTGTCTGTTTCGCATGAACATGCATGTATACGTTGAACAACAAGCTACGCAAAATCGAACAGGATTGGAGTCTGGGGCATGGAGGGTGTGGTGTCGACGGCTAAAAGAAACGATCGGAATTCTGCTTGCAGCATTCCCTGATGGCCAAGAAATTGTGTTGCTCAGTGGGGCAACTCTTAATTTTGGTTTTTTAAGCCATTTGCATTAACTGAGCAGCTTGAGAAAAAAATCCCTGCCACAATGGTACCAGCAAAACACAATCCCGTCTAGGATCTCACTAAATGGACTCGCAGATGATCACTCATCGGTTGATTGGTATACAGAGTACGAGATAATCAAGGGCCCTTTCTCTGCAAAGCTGTTTCGATGCACATGCACTTTTCAAGAAAGACAAACAGATGGAAAACCAAAAAAACGAGAGCGAGAGCTTAGAGACATCTGGGGATCCTCCGGGCGGCCCGGCCACTGGGCAGCAAGCTTCCGTGGGATGAGGTGGGACTTGTACCGCTCCTCCACTGGCCACTGGGCATTCCGAAGAACACTGTGGTTGAGGTGTGCTTGGGCATCAGTTTGGGGCGTCACTTGCCCGTCTCCTCCTCACTCTTGCCCGGGATAGCGAACAGCACCTTCAGACGTATGCTCTGATCAACAGCATCAACCTATCACACATGCTCTCGGACATCTTCGGACTCTTCGGATCGCGCACTTCCACTGTGCAGCAGCCTTGTGACGCCGAGTCGGTCTGCTCAGCCACGAAGTGAGGGCGTTGTGGTCCGAGCTCAGTGGCAACCCGATGTTCGGGAAGGAGGTCAACACGAATTTCGTGAGTGCCTGCGCAGCTTCGTGGGCTGAGCATACCAGTACTTATCGTACTTGCTATACCCGACACAGCACAGAGAACTGAAACGAGCACCTGCGGAGTTTCATGCATTTGGGTCACAGGGAAAATCTCCACGGCTCCCAAGTGCCTGGGAGCAAAAAGGTGTCAAAGTGTCATCTGATTTGTAGCACGGGTGCGCCGGGTGTCCCGCCTGCCAAACTTCAGGACAGTCGGAAGCACCTCTCGGAGCTCACAAAAAAAGCGATCGCTATAGTGTATGATGATCATGATGCTGAGCAGTGCTGAGACCTCTGGGTGCCAGGCACGCACCTTCAAAGGAAGCCACTTGGCCTGGTCGTCGGTCACGTCGATACGCCCTGTACAAAGCTGCGGAGGCGGCAAGCGCAGCTTCGAAACGAGGTTGGGCTGGCAGCGGCTGGCCGAAACGGACCAAGTGCTGGTACTTCTGGATCTGGTTCTCCCAGAAGGGGTGAAAACTCGCCTCGGAGCCATCGTCCAAAGGCGACATTCGCAGCACGCGTGCCGTCATCCAGGCTGCGAGCGCAGTGGGGATTGTCGGGTCGGAAAACCTTTGTCAAGCGATTATCGCTGCCACAAGTCCTGCCAAGTCCACAACACATTGCAAAGCACAGCAGCTGCCGCTGCCGCCTGCACGATCCAAACGTCATTGGAGAAAGTTACAAGCCTCGGGTGATGGAATTAGCAGGTACTTGTCAGTACTTGTACACTCGTACATTGTACTTGCACTCCGAAACCGGGCAAGGTGCTCATCAAAATTGCCTTTGTTCAAAGGGACGCTCTTGGGCGATGTCAATTCGGATGTAGCCTTCGAGCAGGAAAGAACTGCAAAGTACTGGCCCTGGCAGAGTACTGCAGAAAAACTGGCAAGTGAGGGGAAGCCGGTTGGCAGTGCGAGTGCCCGGCCACACCGCCGGCTTCGTCATAAGCAGCACGCTTTGAGTCGTCTGACCTTGTAAGCAGCATTTGCTCTCAATCAAATTGGGCTCGAGGCAAAAACATCCTCTAGGTATCCGGCAGTGTCTCATAGGCTACAGCAATCTTGGAGAAAGTCTCCTTCGCAGGACTCACCGTCACATGCTCTGCATACTGCAAACCGAATGGCGGGAACAGGCAACATTCATCAACAAAGCCGCACTCCTGGCAGGAGCTGCAGTTGGGGTTCCTGGGAAGGGGATTCGCTGGACACAGACACAGGGTCTTTAAAGGCAGCGTGCTTGCTTGCACATGTGCAGGGGCCCGTCTCAAGCCCTTGTGCATCTTCTCTCCAGGCCCCTTCTCCAGGCACATCCAGCCAACTGTTGAAGCTACCGGGCTACTGTCAGGGAGACCTTGTCTGCCGAGCTCGGTCACTTGCGTGGGACACAAGCACAGTAAACTCCGGCAAGGCTCTTATCCGGATGCCAGCGCTTCGCCATTGTCTTGTAGGCGCGCTTGATGTCCGCAGTTTGAGCATCCCGTGCCACTCCCAACCTTTCCAAGGAAACCAACGAATGAGGCACCCAGCAGGCCCCCACAGCAGACGGGCAGACGGCAGAGGTCACGGCACTCCGTAATGGTCCTCCACTTGCTACACACACACAACATCCAAGAGATCGAAACACTTCGGCGGTCATTCGGCTTCATGACAACAACTTGACGAGGACTTCCTCCTGCTACCACTACCTGGGGATACCTTGGGCACCCCAGGATTATGCGCAGGAGTCCCGGCAAAAGACCATACACCCCAACGACTCAGTCCTCTGCTTCCACTGGCCTCTCAGGAAGCCTTCCAGGAAAGAAGGCACTGCAGGCCTAAAGTGTCACCGGGCCCGAGACACTGTCCAGCCTGTCTAGATTCTCACCGCCAATGATGATGGCCTGGCAGATTCATAGAATTGGCATGGCTGTCTCTTCTCAGGTATATGCAAGTTGTCTTCCTTAACACGCTTTCGGTGTGCGTGCGTGTGTGCGCGCGCGCCATAGTCACAGTTCTCCAAGGCCAGCTGCACAAGTGAAGAATCCAACTAGGCGCTTGAGCCTTCCGGAGCCCTGAGACCCTGAAGACGCTGAAGACCCTGAAGACCCCTCTGAAGACCCCTGAAGGGCATCGGAAGGGCATCTGAACTGCGAAGGTCAGGGCCCTCAATGTTGGAACTATGGCGAGTGCTAACTTCAAAAGTTACAGCTTGACTGGCTTCCACAACCCACCCACAAAAAACATCAATCGCGTCTTGCAGCACGCAAGTGATCACCTCAGTTGAGGTGATCGCTGGGGGGATCTCGTCGGGCTTTGCAAGGCATTCTACCACGCCTGCGTCATGTCAGCCTGTTGGAACATAACAAGGAAAGCTGTGGTACCCTTTGCTTAGACTTTTCTGGCATCCGACCGACCACGACATCTTTTGTTCAACCACAGGCTGCCGACTACAATGACTACTACATACGAGATCAACGTCCAAACAGGATGCAAAAGAGAAGTTGTCGATGAAGTGGCTGAACACGCTTGAAGACGTTTGACGGTTGAACATGTAAGGACACAAAATCAACGAGGTCATTGCCGAGGAAGCGGCCAGCGTAGCCACTAAGCCCACAGGCACCTTGTGGGCTTCCACCTGATCAGCTCTAGTGCTGCTTGCTGCTTCTGCCTTGCTTCCGTGCATGCGCATTAGAGTCACTGGCGTCCACACAGGTTCTGAGCCTGGTGCGAACTGGAGGGCTGTGGTTCTTAGGGGCAGCTGTCCCTCGCTCTTCTTCTTTCCTGGGGTCACACGCGGAAGGAACGCAGCACCGATATGGAGGCACTCACCAGAGTCTTGAGACAGCCGCGTGTGGCAAGCCCTGAAGTGTAAAGCTCCAAGCCTGCGACTGACCCGAAAGGGCATACAACGCGCATACATTGCGAGGCGCTCAGAACGGATCATTCGCCAAGGGCCCAGTGGGTAGGGAGGCCTTGGCACGCAGCCCACCGGCACACCTAGCAGATCCAAACTGACTCTCTGTTGTTCCTAGCCTCAAAGTCCATGAGAAAACAGGGAAGGACTCAGGCAATACTGAAGAGGCCTTGAGGATGAGGAAGGAATCCGTCCAGTTGCCTTGTCTCCAGAGATCTCCACGTGTGGTTCCAGCGCGGCCATCACACGATTTTGTACACTGCATACTGTGTCGTCCTGCCTGGCGGTGGGGCCAACAACGAATCCTCATCTTGCAAAGTCGACTTTGTGCCATTCGCCTTCAGCTGGCAAGCTCCAAAAAGCATCCCGGGAAGCAAAACACAGGTACGTCCCACGCCTTCGCCTCGGATTTGGCCTTCCTCTGGACGGGCATCCGAAAGCGCTCTGATGCTCCAACGAAAAAGCCAGTGCTGGAGAGTTGATAACTGTCACGTCTCTGTGTCAACAACTGGTGTGCCACGTGAAACCAGCAGAGGATATGATGCCTGGCCCTTCTACAGGAGTCATGACCCTGTCAACTTGAAGTTGCCCCACAACTCAAACCATGTCACAGCTTGAGGCGCGGGATAGACCATTCAGACAGTGGGAGAGCCTGCCTTTGCGGGTTGCATGCGGTCACTTTCACGAACATGCGTTCGTGGAATCTGCACGCATCCGGGCAGGAGGCATTATGAATCCAACTATACTCCGTAATATTTTTCTTACCAACGCTCCGTTTGCGCAGCCGCCTGCGCATGATCCAGTGGCGCGGTGGTCAGCCGCTCTTTCTCGTGGGATGCGAGGCTGCTCGTCACTCGGGCCGGAACTCCCGTTGGGACTCCCCCCAATCCCCTTGCTGGCGAGTCTGAGAGCATGAGATAGGTACGTAAGCTTGTGCACCCCTCGGCTTCTTTTTTTAATCTTTTTTACCATGTTCTCACAGCCTTGCCGGCCGCATTCTCCCACTCAGCCAGTGGTCACAAGTCCTGGCATTCGCCAAGGATCCACAACGTTATACTGTGCCCCGCTGCATGCCGATGACGCGTTCCAGACAAGCAAAAGCTAACGGCTTTAAGTAGCCAGGAGTACGTCCAACGTCGGCTCCTGCAGCTTTGTCTTGCACGCTTTTGCCACCAGGTCACAACCGTCTTCGGTTCCTTTTTCCAAGCTTTCTTAATACGTCTTTGCCCGAGGCCATCGCTGGACTTTGCTTGCTGTCGGGGATCGCCTGGGGCTGGTCCACGGGCTCCTCCGGCGAGCTGTTCGTGCCAGAAGATGCGAGGCTGCGCCGCTAGAGCTATGAAATGCTATGAACGGCTTCCTTGAGCACTTCGTCAAGGCCTCAACTCGACGAGGCACAGGGATCTTCCCAACAAGGAGTTTCCGATCAGCACACACTTTAGCAAGAAACTACGGATGTGCGATAAAACAAATCGAAGCGCAGAAGCTACCTTGTCCACCATGCCCCCTCAAGGTCTACAGCCTCTGCTGAGATTTGAGACACACTATGCATGTCGGCATCCGCTGAGAATCTCACTCATCTCCACATCCCAGCCATTTGCTGCAGAAGCTGGCCTGAGGTCACAGGATGTCCATGACAAGATGAAAAGACGCGCCGCCACACCTCTGGTCGTGCTTTTGCAGGCTTCGCTTTTCACCGGCCTCTGGTACAGGACCCAGGATCCCCCAGAACGTGGGGCTTCTTTCGAAGATTGTCGAAGATAGTCCAACAGCCCCCTCTCGAGCACCGTGTCGCCTCCACGCTGTCCAAGAGCTCATCCAAGCTCATTTCTTCGACCGCTCCTGGCACCATCACGCGGTGACCCTTCCACACTTCCCAGCCATCCCCTACCCCGATCGGAAAAAGCCGAAGCCGATCCCGGCCAGGGCCGCGGCGCGTCCGTCGCGAGGGATGCACCTCAGAGCCCAAAGCTTCGCTCGTTCAGAGGATGTGCAACCAAACCGAAAGTGTTAGAGCTGCTACCAGTAGACTGCACGGGACAAACAAAAACGGCAGGGCGCGCCGGCATGTACTCATGGCATACAAAGGTCCGCGCTCCCGGTCTTTGCACCGGTGGACTCACAGTGCCTCTGCAAGAAGACTCATGCAGCCTCGATCACATGGGTCTTTCCGCGTCAGTCCCGAGTCTTCAAGCATATGGATGGCCCAATCTACTCCAGTGCATACGAAGTGAAACTGACCCATGTCACAGAAGTCCAAAGCCATGCCAGGATTACCATGAATAAAGCAAGAAGGAAATGCACACCTACAGCACAACACATCACTGTGGCCTGCACATACAAAAACCCTGCTGAGAAGTATTGGCGTTAAAGGTGTTAAAGCTATCCGAGCAAGGTGAAAGCTGGAAGACATGCGGTGGCGAAAAAGGACCTATCTACACTTTTCCTCCGCACTTTCGGAATCGGCTGCTGGTATATGGCAGAGCCGTGGCCGCGCACGGCATCCGCGGCACGGCACGTCTTTGCTGCGTCCGTTTGTGCTACGTTGCCGAAAATGGAATATATGGAGCTCAAGGATGCTCGGCGCTCGGGATTCCAATGCATTGCCATGCAACTTGTAGAGTAGTGCATCGCTCTGTACCCACCCGAAACGCCCTGGACCGTGAGTTTGTTGAACGGCTTCTTGCATAAAGGGGTTGTTGAGGCTTCTTGACGGCTTCGGTATGTGGATGTATCGCACGCCAAAGCTCTCACCGCCGGCTGCGGCTGCGGCTTCGGCTGCGGCTGCGGCTTCGCCTCCTCTCCGAGCGCTCGGGCCGGTCGGGCCGCTCGGGCCGGTCGGGCCGGGCGCCGTAGCCCCGCCGTTTGGCTGCAGTAACGCGCATAAACTGCCGGGCCACCTCTGCAGACAGGTTGAGGGTGAAAGATGCTGGGGGTGTTAGTCAGGTGCCATGGTGTTATGACAGCGATCTGCGGATCCAGCCCCTCATTGACGTACACATCACAGAGGCCCAAGGCTCCCTGTTGCACATCGAGACACTTCAGCCGGATCTTCGGCTTTGGTGAAGTCCCAGTTCTTCCAGCACTTGTCGAACCCGCCTGCATGTGGGGCGAGTACGACTCAGCAAGATTCCGATCTTCGCTCAATTGCCTAAAACAGCATATAAGCATCTGCAAGACAACCAAAACGTCCGAGGCACTGCCCGAAGCGCTCTCATCCAGCAGCGCGTCCTTCCTCCTTGGAAGGATCGACCCTTCACACTTCACACGTTGCACTGCTGGTCCAATTGGGCCCCATTCAGCTTTGTCAACTTTGTACGAGCAGATGCCACGATTCCACATGGCATGAATGGGGATTTCCAAGGCGCTGGGACGCCCTCGACGTGGGATGCCGGAGCTGCCTCAACGCCAAATTCCACCAACACGTGCGCTGATGAAAGAAGCTCAGCCGAGGCATGCCGAGATGCTGCTTTTCGCTCTTTGCTCCTTCTTGCGCCGCCTAAAACATCACATGCTGACGAACCTTATCCACTGCGGAATGTAGAGAGTGACAAGGTCGGCCTGCGCCCTCTTGGCTCGTTCGTCCTCCTCCTTAGCACTCCCGAAATTCCCCTCCCCCAAAGAGTGGATGCAAATCCTCCGTGGATCATTGCCGATTGCTGGGGAGCCTTGTCGAAGTCATCCGCGGACAGGGCGAAAACTCCTCCCAAATTCTTCTTCCGCTCGCTCTCCTGCTTCCGCCGCTTCTCCTCGCCACATCTAACAATTGAGAACAGTTTTGGAGAAGCACGTTTCATCTCAAAATCCTGCTACTTGGAGGCTCTCAAGATCAGCTCGAGGATGCTCGAAGTAAGCGGAGCTACTCTTTGCAAACCACGGGGGGGGGGGCGTCCCCTTCCCGGCTGTCTCCTGGACCTCCTTGAGGAGCTGCAGCTGCCTCCTCTCCTCCTCGATGCGCCGGGCCTCTGAGGAGAAAAGCAGCAGAATTTCATGTGCACTCACATCACGCTCACATGATCATTGACCCAGCTTCCCTGGGAAGCTGGGTCCCCTTTTCCGGGGGAGGGGGCGGGCGAAGACGAAATCCGAAGACGAAATTCGAAGACGAAATTCGGCCAATTTCGGCTTCAGGGCCGAATTTCGTCTTCAGGGGCCGCACTGAAGCTATATTCGGTCTCTGAAATCGCAATTCAGGCCCATTTTAGGCTGCAGGCCCAAGGGGAACCGAATTTAAGCTTTTCGGGCCAACTTTCGGCTTCAGGGTCCGAACTTCGGCTTCAGGGCTGCGTTTCGTCTTCAAGGTCATATTTTCATCGTCTTCGGGGCCGAATTTAGGCTTCAGGGGCGGAATTGTGGCCCTGAAGCCGAGATTGGCCGAATTTCGTCTTCGAATTTCGTCTTCGCCACCCCCACGCCCCCCGCCCCAGAAAAGGGGACCCAGTTTCCCGGGTCTCTGTGATTATGATCACATTGCACACGCACACACTCTTCTACTCCTGCCATCTTACCAAGCAGTGCGAGGAGTCGGCGTGCTTTTATTCTCATAAGGGCAATTATTCAATTCAATAGATTATGCACATATGTGGGACCTTGTCCTTCTGAAAAGACATTGCAAGAGACCTGAGGCATTGCGGACGAGCTTGGTAACAAGCCACTGTGCCCTTGACATTTTCTTTCGCAGCTGCGATGGACCTTTCTTCTACAGGTGGGACAGGGCGGGACATCCTTTAACTCTGCAGGACCTGACACAGGGCACGGACGGGCCCGAAAGTGAGAGGCGACCCCTCTTTACATCCCCACACATCAACGACCGCGGGGTTTGGGGGGCATTCAGAGGTGTGAACTGAGGGACAATGAAGGACGAAACATCTCGTGAAGCGGTACCATGCAAGCAATAAAAAAACCGTCAAGACCCAAAACGGACCGTAGCACAAAATGATGGCTCATTGCTCATGAATGGTACACTCGTCGAGATTTCGAGCTCATTACATGGGTGAAAACCTTTGGCGTGGCCGGCTTGATCAGCCCCATTACTAGCACTGCAATGCAAGCTTGGCAAGCTCAAGATGCACCTCGCGCTCGGAGTCCACGTCTGGCACCATGTGGGGCATCTCTCCGTGGGCGGACTCTTCGGCCTGCGCCTCCTGCACACCGCAGATCACCACCAACGTACGGCAACCTACCTATTCAACCATGTTTTTCAACCGTTGATCAGCACCCTCGTCTTTGGCTTTCATTCGTCGAAGCTGGTCAACAAAGAAGCTCTAAAGAACCCGTTGGCCTCCTCCTCGTCGCTTCCTTCGGCGTCGTGCTCTGCCCGCACCTGTCAGCTCAAGGCCAAGAGGCCGTTCCGTATCGCTGTGGTGCTTCCACTCTTTACTCCCTGGACCTGCGTCCTCGAACGCGACGGGCGCGACGGAGAGTCGGATCGGGATCGCCTCAAAGGGGAAGAAAATGACATGTCTTGAGCCGAGGTAGTGGCCAGAATGAAAAACAAGAACTGCCAGGTGCACCGAGTGCAAGTGGCCGGCAGCACACGGCTTACAAGCTCACAAACGTCCTCCTCTCCGCTGCACGTCTGCTGTGCTCAGGGACCCCCCGCCAGTCTTTAGTAAAGTTTAATGCGAGAATTTTCCCATGCAGCGTCGCCTTCCACCAAGACCCCCCAATGCCCCCTTCCCACCAGCCCCCCCAACCCCAACCCCCGCCCCTGTTGCCCTGCCCGGTGTACAGTGTACGCACAGGTTACGCTCCCTATCAACCTTCCATAGACCTCTTGTGCAGAGGCTTCCTGGTTTGAACAGCCACTATGTGACTCCGCAGCTGCCCCAAGGTTGAGAGGATTCCCCTGCTGAGCTGAGATGCGCACTCAGATTCCTTCCGCCTCTTCTGCTTCTTGTCTCTCTTCTGCTGCTTCTCTTTCTTATCCTTTTTCTCCTTCTTCTCCGCCGTATGCGCCTGCATGGTTTGGGCACCAGAGCTGCGGCTATGCATGGGCTATGCATGGCCACCGCGGCGAAGGCGAAGCCGAACCTTCGTAGGCTTGGCCTTCGTTTTGGGCCTCCGGCGGATGACCTAGGGCCGAAGGAAGACAAAGGCAACAACACAAAAAAAAAAAAAAACAACAAAAAAAAAAGACAATTAGGAAAAGTTAAAGAAAAAGTCGTCAAAGGCCAGAGGGCCTCGGCCACGAGCATTGCCTTCCTCCCGACATTGGGGATGAGGTGCGGGCCCTGCGTCACAAGTCCAGAAACCGACATTCACGAGAACCAAGAGGATGACTCGAGATTAAACATGCCTATGTGCGAGCATGTCTACCGTAGAATGTTACATACAAGCAAATACAAGCTATCACAGGATGTACACATTGTTACTCGCCTGGATGTGGTGGGTCATCCCGCCAGAGCGCGCCCCCTGTACTCCGCCACGATCGCCGCGCGTCATCGTCTCAGCAAAGGTGTCATTGAAGCTGCAGCACATGACAAGGGTATCGACGATTGTGTGACTAGGCAGAAGCCCACATGCACACGAGTCTGCAAACCGGTGCCTAAGCCCTGTGCTGGCACACCACGGCTCGACGCACGTTCTCAATCCAGGATGGTGGGCATGGCTCACATCGCATGGGACAGATGCGCTTCCGCCAGCGCAGAAATCTGAGGCCACCCTTCGTGCAGAGGGTTCCGAGAGGCTTGCTTTGCAGTGGGGTGGAGGGTGGGGTGGCTGGGGTGGCTGGGGTGAACTATGACCAGTCAGTGTTGCAGCACGGCCTCCCTCACGGCTCTCCTAACGGTCTAGTCCATCAATCCTCCTGGGGATTACGCCATGAGGCCTTGTCACATCTTGTCTCACGGTTGTCACGGTAGTCACGGTTGTCACGTTAAAAGCACTCGGCTGTCGCGATCAGCTGCGGTCAAGGCGGCGAGCCCAAGCGAGGCAAAAAAACGAGCCAAAGCGAAGCAGTCGCAGAGTGATGCTTTTTGAGCCGCCCAAAGCTAAAAAGTGTTCATGTTACTGCAAGAGGCTGGTTGCCACAAGCCATCATCCCTGTAGCTCCCTCCCCCGTTGTCAGGGCAAAGCATTCCCCCGCCGTACCTCGAGGATGAGGAAACGTGGGCTTCCGTGGACTTCGTGGCCTTCGCATCTTCCTCATCTTCCTCGTTCCTCTGCTTCTTCGAAGAACTGTCTCACTGTAGTCACAGAAAAGAGTCACAAAGGGGGGTGACTGTATCTGATGTCGCTGAGAGGCAAGCGGCCATCACCTCGAAAGGGTCGGTGGGCGTGGTGCGTAGTCCTTGGCAGAGCAGCGCAGAGCACCCAGAACCACCAGTCCCTGAGTTTTACCCTCTGCCTCCGGAAGGCCAATTGGGGTGGGGGGGGGGGGGGGGTGCGGAGAGATTCTCAAAACATCTTGTCTGTGAGGGTGATCGCCTCGTTCTCATAACAGTTCAAGCTTATAAACTATAAACCCACTGAAAGTAGTAGGCAAAAATAGCATGCGAGGAAAATCCCGGTTCGAATGAGAGGCTGCATGCAAGGCGTGCAAGGCATCCCCGTGGGCAGCGTCTCACAACATTAGGGAAGCGTGGTGCTCTCGCAAGCATTCTAACACAACCGCAACCGGTTCAAGCAAGCCGTCCAAGCACGAACGCAGGGCATTGGCGGGGGGGCAGGATTGAGGGCAAGCTGCAAGATGCTGCAAGCATCTGCAAGCTGTCAGCCTCGGACCCGGAACATCCGTTGCAACCGCCATCCTGAACAGCTCAAGCACCTCAGTGATGCACAACAGAGGGAGAGCTGAGACATGTGGAGTCATGTGGAGGCTGGGTTTGAGGTGATGAGAGCTTGGCAGCACCTGTAAGGCCTGTGAAGATGGGGTGCTCTGGGAATATCGCAGCTGTGGCCACGGCCGGGCTGCCCAGAGAAGCATCGCGCCTAGGCTTTCATTCAGACAGCAGAGGCCTTGGGAGGGTACTGACTGAGGGCAGAAAGGAGGGGGTTCGGACATGTTAGGTAGGACATGGTAGAACAATAGGGGACGTGGCTGAGGTTTCACTGAGTCACGCCCGATGTTTGCAGAAGAGGTCGAAGTTGACGATGGAGCCAGCATCGCCCCAGATGTCCTGAAGGAACCGTCGCCGCGGGGCAGGGGCAGCAGAAGGTCACTTTGCATGCAACATGTTCGCGCTTGAAGTGACTCTTCCTTCTCCAGCGACAATGCTTAGAGGCTTAGAGTTCTCCCGAAAAGGGTTTGGATGGGGTCTCCTCCTTTTCGCTCCGAAAGTTTTGCGCGTTGAAGATCGGCAGGCGGAGCAGCACGCATTCGTACCTGGTCAGGGAGTGCTGCCTCTCCGGATTCTGCCATCGCTGTTATGCTGTAGGCCCTATAATATCGCGCAGTGTAAGAGCCCCACCCCATCGTTATGCTTTCTATGGAAAAACTCTCCGAAACTCTGGGGGAGGAGGTGGGGGGGGGGGGCGCTTGATCTTCTTCAGGATGCGCAGGAGCTGGGAGTCCTTCTGCCTCGGGTTGCGGTACCTTCTCAGCACAGCGCAGTGGCGAGCAGCCCGCCCGAAAAGGCTCCACCCATGCTCCACCCATGTTCTTTTCAGTACTGCAGTTCAGCAGACTTTCGGGCGGACTTTCGGGGGGACTCTCTGGGCTCAACAGTTCAGATTTGGGCCAGCTAGTGTCAGGGCATCAGGGCAAAACATGTGGGGAGCAGCCTCTCCAACCCGGGCGGCGCGCTCCACGAAGAGCAAGGGCTTGAATTTCCGAAGCAGTGGCTGGGCCTGGAGATCTGTGCCCCCCGATGCTGCCCGATGCTTCTCTTGCCCAGCTGGGCGCAGCTTAAGCGCGACCCTGGACTCTGGGGCCCAGTCGCCCTTCACCACTGCTGCCTCCATGGCCTCTTCAAATGCGAAAAGCTGGAAGGTGCTGGGTGAAGAGCGCCTTCCTTGCAGCTTGCCAGCTCTTGCCTCTGCATCGATTTTGACAAAGTCCAGCTGAGACAATGACCTCTGGAGGCAAAGACTAGCTGCATGGGGCAAATCCATCGAGAAGCTCGTAAAATGCAGAAACGGCATGCTAGCACACCTCAGTCCGTATATCCCATGCCGTGGCCATGACGAGGGGATGAATCAGCTGTCTGAACAGAGGAAGGCCCAGACAGCTGCTCGAGAGTCACCTTTGCCAGCCATGCTTTTTGCAGGTTTAAAAGCTGCCTTGCACCCAAGCTGGGCCAAGCTGCCACTGCGTACTCGTCCCAAGCAGCCGACGCGCCTGGTAGCAGACAGACTCAAGGAGTGCGCACGCTTTTGGCGGAAGGGGCAAGACCGAGCTTGGAACGCTGAGCATTGTCGCCGGCCTCACCAGTGCAAGATCCGAGAAAGAGCGACAGAGCTGCAAACGACACCCGTAGCCGGGTTCATGGATGTTGGCACCCTGCAGGGCTTCCGTTGTTCAAGATACTACGATCACTTCGAGAAGATGTGTCTTTGATGCGTCCCTCCAAGACAGGCCAACGGGGTGCGCACAATGCGCACATAAGCAAAGACAGAAGACAGACGACAGACGGCAGGCGGCTAGTCTGATGGAGAGGCATTCTGACATTCTCCTTTTGGTGAATCCGACGTGTGCCTGGGCCCGCGGCGTCATGAATGGGCAGGTGGTGAAAGTCCATCGAGCCGAAGTTGAAAAACTCCTGCCTCACGCACAGGAAGAAGTTCGAAGAGCGGGAGCGCGCCGCATGGCGTCACGTCCAGAGATGGTGAATAGCATGGCGTGGCCACGGCCGAGCTCTGGCCGAGCGACTGCTTGAAGGCGAGGTCGTGTCGATCCATGAACACCTGTGCGGATCCATGAATCAACACCTCTGAAGCATTAAAAACAAACGCTCTGACACAGCACTCTGACACCACTCCACGGAGTTTGCTTGTTCCCAAAGGGCCATTGCCCTGCCAGGCCTTGCCAGGCCGATCTGCCACCACCGCCTGCTTTACCTCTCGCGTCTGCGCGCTTCCCTTGCGCTCTCTTCTGCACTTACATGAACGTATACATCCCTCTCAAAGCGCAGAACGCACCAGTGCAAAGAAATCAAAAACGTGAAGCGGTTCCTCCACGTTCTCCAAGGAGTTCAGCGCGGTGTTAGCCGCCAGGGCTGCCTCAAAGAGGCTCAGCTCTCTCCCGAAGACGTGAGCGAAGCTGTCCGCGACAGCTGAGCACACAACGAAGGAGGAGAAGAAGGGCTCCAGGGCGATGACACGACCCTCGGGGCCAACCAAGTGAGACCTGGGCATCCACTCGGACGCACTGACTGCCAAAAACTCCGTACTTCGCAGGGCTCCACAGACTACAGGGCAAATGGGGGCACAGATGCCCCCGAGGCCTCGAGTGCGCCATGGTTCATCTTTGAAAGGGCGTAAAACAAAACGCGACACAGTCGAGGAGGACTGAACTTGTCATATTGTTACCTTGGGGACAGTTTCAGCCTTCGACGATGGTCCATCAGAATCTGAGTCTGAGTGATCTGCAGTGGCAGCGTCAGGGCGCCCACGTGAGCGCCAACCTGCAGCAACGCGCAACGTCGCAGATTCCAAGACTGCAGGCAAACACCAATATGTTGCGACTCCACCTTGTGACCCTGGCTTTTCTGTTTGTTGGGACTGGTCTCCACTTCCATGTAGCGCCCTTGAGCACTGGAAAGCACCCCAAAAATGTGGCCGGCGAGCTATCAATCAAACCAAACAAAACTCGGAAAGTGCTGTGCATCGATCGTTCCCTGATCATGCCAGAACACTTAGCAAAGTCTCATGGCTCAAGAGGATACATTCGCACTTTTCTCCTTGTTCAAAGCACAGTCCAGTAACAGCGTCCACTGCTACCACGCTACATACTGAAGGCTTTCTGCAACAATTCTAAACTGAATAAACACAACCTTGAAATCCTCCATTCCCCGAGCGGAAACTCCGAGCGCCTCCACAACAACCTGGCCAGGCCGCACCTGAGTCAGAAGAAACCGTTGTGCTTCGAACTTCGGAGAGTAGATGCGGAAGATACTTCCGCTGACAGAAGCGCTAAGTAGTCGTGTGTCAAGTGCACTGGCCGCACCAAGTACAAGCAATCGTTCGACCAGCATGGCATGGAAGATCAAAAACGTCTAGCAATCTAGCGCACCTGTCGCTAGATACACACCAAACAAGCCCCAGCCGCACATTTGGAGAACAAGTCGACTTTCTTCTGGCCCCACTCGCCATAGACCTTCGCTTCTTCGCTAGCGGCCGCAACAAAGTGGCCCAAGTCGATGATATGTAAGCTCGTAGTAACTCATCATATAATCATCACATACTTGTATCATAAGACCCCCGTACCTACCATAATTGCCATATGTAATACTGTAATACAAGAGTATACGAGTGTCGGAAGGGAAATAGTGCTATTGGCCTCCAGGGAGCGGCCGATGTACCAGTCCAAAGGGTTGAACCTCGAAAAGGTTCTCCCCCTCTCTCCCCCTCTCTCGCACTTGCGACTTCATCCGATGGCGCCCTGGGAAGGCCTTCGGGCTCTCTGGGCATCTCTGGGGCATCTCTTCTGGGCATCCCGGCAGCATGACACCATGGCGGCACTGCCGAAGGCGGTTAAAGCCCTGCAGCACCACAAGGGAAAGGCGCCAAACTCAAAAGATGCATACCGGTAGTACAGGCCGATGAAAATGACCGGTGCCGGGGGGCTCCCGTTTCCCCAACCCCAAGCGTGACAGACCCAAGGGCCAATTCGCCCAAAAAACCCTTAATCCTCAACCCTGCGTCTCACTATCAACAGCCTTCAGTGGGCTTGTTGTTTTCGAATTGTCGGGCCGAAAAGCGATCCGCGAGCATGCATTTTGCTGGCATACGAGACAGTCGATGGCATCTGAGGCTAGGCCTTCTCCGGCCGAGGAAATGTCGAGCCCTCATCGATATACCTGGTCTTTGACAGAGCTTGGCTTGGACCGTCCAGCAATGTGAGTCAGGCAAGGCATGGCACAAGGTGTTGTCGCGATGGTTGCTACGACTGGTGCAATTTCGGCGATTTCGTCCAAGAGTCTGAGTAGTTTGGAAAATACACGCGAGAGATCGCCACGTCCCAGTGTCCCAGGAGCACTGTTACAAAGAGATGCCTTACCCGGCCATCTCAAGCTAACCCCGTGATGCATCCCGGTGACTCGCCAGTCCACGTCTAGTCCCAGCCTGTGGACTCTATGGGTTTGATCTCTCGGCACACGGACACAACGTCCAGCTGCTGGAGCATGAGCACCATCTTGATGCTGCTAATTGCTGCGATGTACATGTTAAAATAAGCACAAAACGTTTCGTGGCTGCTGAAGCCGTCCCATTGAGACCATCTGCCTGTTGCCAGGCTCAGCCGATACAGCACCCCTCGATGCCGAGCACAGCGTGAAGCGAACCACCGATGTCCCAGAACACATGGATCATGGATCACATGGTCAAAGCATCAGAGTGGTGTCTTTGTAGTCGCCCGGCGCCACCGCTTTCTTCTCACCGCTGGCATTCTTTATTGTCACCTGGGCCGCAGGCTGCGTTCAAGCCAAAGCCAGGCGCCCGGGGGGCACTCCCCAAGTCGAAGCCCCAAGTCGAAGCCCCAAGTCGAAGCCCCAAGTCGAAGCCCTAAGTCGAAGCCCTAAGTGTGAGCAAGGGCAGCTAGGAAGCCTCGCCGGCGAGGTTGACACCAGGGGAAAACCTCGCCGCGCTCTCAGGTCCAGTCAAGACATGCTCAGCTCAACTTCGCTAGCTTCCTCTGCACCCTTCACCTTCGCTCCCTGACAACTGTTCTCTGTTCACGGCAGCCCTGGCCCTCACGGGAGTATGGCTCTCTGTCTATGACACATCTCTGCATTCAGGCAGCACGACGGGACCCTCAATTGCCAGCTTCTTGCAGTCAATGAGGGAAGGGGGTCCGTTGGGAATCATCCCGTCCATCGCATCAACAAACCTCAATGGCAGGAATTCGAGGTCGAGTATCGACGGTTTGTATGATGCCGCAGCAAGTGCTGCGCAAGCGCTTGAAAGTGAACTTCTCCCTCCCTATAAACATAATTCCTTGTCTCTCTCTCCAATTCAAAGTTCTTCTCCCTGCCAATATCCTGTGAAGGGCTTCGTTTCCCGAGGCCAAGGTGCTTGTATGCGCCATCCTCAGCTTCCAGAAAGAAGCACTCCAGACGCAGAGCTCTTCGCAAAGCTTCCCCGTGAAGTGTTTCACGAAGTTCTACAATTTTACAACTGAATTTCGGTTCCAAGAGCTTTTCATGTCCAAGCATCTAGCTTCACGTTGGGAGGAACACCGTTCCTCTTCGGATCCAGCTCGATGCCTGGAAGGACTTCGGCGCACACACAAAAACCTTCGAATCCTTCGGACCCTCAACTCAAGACATGTCAGCGCTGCGGTAATCCGGTGTAAGCGTATACGCATCTGATCTGAGGGCCAGGAGGTCATTTGTCGTCTTCACCTCTCGAAACCGCGATGCTCAAGAGCCGCTCAAAGATCTCCCAACAAGCACCACTAGTGGAGGTTGCGAATTACGGTGCCTGATGCAGGGCACCATGGTAACATGACCTAACATGGCAGAGCCACCGGAGCAAAGCGCGAGCGTGGGATCACCACGGCAGTAGCACCCGGGAAGCAGGAGATTGCGGCGCCCATCGCGGTCTCCAGCTGAAGGACCTCGAGCGACAGGCTCTCAGGGCTGCACGGGCAGCTCTCTGCTGCCTCCCCTTTTCGCGTTCCTGCTTCGAATTTCCAATTGTGCCTTGTTTGGAGGCTGTTGAGATGCGTTCAGATACTGGGCTCTTCAGGGCTGATTGCAACTCAGCCGAGGCTTCACTGGTCCTGAACCCGAGTCGTCCGTGCTGCAAAAGGCCGAAGTCTAGCTTCATCCGCGGCGTCCGGCCTTCGTCGATTTCTTGTCACGGGGGTCCACGGTTTTGCCGTTCCTCGGCGGAGCTGAGAGCAAGTCTGCAACTCAGACAAGCGTGGCAACGCAAAATGGTCAGAGACTGTCGCATCACAAAAGCAGTGTCGAGAACTGTCCCTGACCAGGAAATCTGGCCTGGGCACTTCATGACCGGAAGCTGCAGAGCGCCCCCACTCTTTCGGAACTGGTCGGCAAGAGCCTCGAGATCCACCCAGAGGTTGTTGGTGTTGAAGAACCTCAAGAAGAAGGGGGAGCTGTTGGTGCGCGGTGGTTGAGACCCATGGCGAATCTAATTTGACTGTCAGCTTCTCATCTACTTGCAGATACTTGCAGTATCAAGCATTGACTTCAGGATCATTGTGGCAACCTTGGGCTTCGGTGGCTGCAAGTCGGGTTCTCGTTTCTGCTACATCGTTGTTCCTGACGCTTCAGCTCGATACTTACAGCTGGAGGGCGCTACAGAGTCTACTCCCGCCTGCAACACTTCCTGTCCTGCGGGTCTTGGCGCTGTGTTCAGACAGGCAGCTTGTACTTGGCAACATTCTGGAACTCCTGGATGGCACAACCATAGCCCCAACCCCTGCACCCATACCTACAGGAGTCCCTGGCAGTGTCCCCCCCTCGCCTTCTCGTCTTCCTCGGGGCACTGCGCCGTCTCCCTCAAGAGCAAGCCTCCAGTCCTCAGTTGCAAGGCACTCCAAGTGTCGGCCCTACGCCTTTCCGCTCCGAGGCGCTTGTTGTCCTTCGCAAGGTGCCCGCCCTTCTTGTCAGCATCCTGAGGTTGGGCGTGCCCATCATGCCTAGTGGCATATATCGGCACATATCGTCACATCATATATCGGCATTTACCGGCCTCTCGAGCAGCCCAAAGCACCCTTGAAGCTCATCGACGTGAAGACATGGAGCTAGCGGGCCCGAGCCGCCCTACACGCAGCAGAGGCGCCGTGCGGGTGGCCACCTCCATCATGAAAGGGGCCTTGGTGCTGGCGAAGTAGGTCAGGAGCTTCAAGTCCTTAGCAGCCGAGAAGCATGACCTCCATGTGTGCTCCTACTGTGATCAAGCTGCTGCTAAGGGCTAACAGGTCCTACTGTACCAAGGCGACAACTCATTGCACTGAGTCCCGATCCAAGGTCGCTCCAAGGTTGTCCGAGTTGGAAACCTGGGATCAACGTGAACTCAACCGCCAGAAAGCAAGCGTCGCAATGAGGGAACCTCGCCATGCCCCCCTCTTTCCGATCCCAACCACACTCAACCCGACTGCCAAGCAGCAAACATGTACTTGATGCCTTGCATGAGGAGCTTGTCCAGTGTTCCACTGCCCACCATGGCTGGGTAGAGGTCGCCGTGTCCGGGAGGACACCACTCCTTATGAGAAAGACTACTGCTTGTAACAAAGAGAGATAGAGAACAGAGAAGCCCACACGGTCCTCGAATGCCCTCTTTGGCCTCTCTATGAACACGATAAGCACAAGGAGTTATGGCGCGCTGGCATGTGGCGCAGCTGCTGCCTGGGGTCGAGATCGGGGCTCGCTGCCCAGGTGGCTGGCTTCAGGTCCTCTGTGCGTCCGGGTGTCTTTGCTGGGCTTTTGAGCTCTTCGGGCTATCGTTGGGAGGATGGTCTTTTTATGGGAGATGGGAGCAGCCCCAAAATCCTCCTCGGTGACTTTGGGAGCCTTGTTCTGCACGAACTCCAGGTCGCTGCCTCGACACTGGACGCTGAAACTTCGAGCAGAGTTCCGAGAGCCCCGAGAAGCCCCGAAGAGCCCCAAAAGCGGCCTGTGCCCAAAGACGGATACTTGGCAAGAGCTTCCAAGGTGTCTGCGGAAGTGGAGAAGGAGTTCATCAGCATGAACTTCACCTCCGACAACACCAAAAGCGCGAGAGCAGCACAGACTGCGAGAGCACACTGTGTTGCAAAGAGCTGCAATATGAGCCAAGGAGCATTTGTGCCGAAGGTATCCTGGGAAGCAAGCCACCAGGAGAGCAGAGAAAAAGGATCCGCATTTTGTCCGGTTATTCGTTGTTTTTTTGCACTCCGTCTTCCTTCCATCTTCTCTATTAAGAGTATTGCTTGAATCTCAAGGCCTTCATGGACTCCACCTGCTGGGCAATGAGGTCCTGGCGCAGAACTCTGTTTTTTCAAAGAAAGAGCACCCCGTTGCTTTAGCCAGCTCTCTCTCGCTCTCTCTCGCTGTCTCAGCTCTCTTCAACTCTTTCAAAAACACTCTCGACTCTCACTTCAGCCAAAGTCTCCCAAGAAAAAATAGAAACGCGAAGCGTCCAGGAATGTGTGGCCCTGCTTCACCGGCAGCAAGGACTTCGCCTTTTCCAAGCCCATGCCAGTCCCGAGGCCGCCGTTCAGCTTCAGCACCACCGTGCGCCTCGAGATCACGTGAGTGAGGCAGGCAGCTCACACATGCTCACACTGCGCTCGCTGTCAGTCCATGACGCCCAATTTCTGAAACTTTTTGCAACCATCACCCATGTTTCTCATCATGCCTTGTCATGACAGGAAGGTTCGGGGCCTCAGTAAAGAGGAGTCCTCCTCAACATTCAAGGACTCGTAGGTGGGCAGCGTGTCCACGGGGCTGATGGAGCTTTCCGGAATCATCGTGTCTTGCCCGGACGTCAGGACAGAGAAGTTGTACTTGAAGGCAGCAATGGCCGCATCATTGAGGCCCTCCTTCTTCATCTTGGCCTCATAGAGAGGCCAGATGTCCTTCATCTTGGCATTTGGAGCCTCTCCAGCCGCTGTGGCTGGACCCGCTGCGGCTGGAGCCGCCGCAGCTGCACCCACTTTGCCCGCTGCACCCGCAGGGCGTGCTGGTCCTGCTGAACCAGCTGCGCCTGGGTAAGGTGCAGATGTCTTGGTGACGGTCACGGGAGTTGCCCGTGGTGCCGCTGCTTTGGCAGCCATGGCAGCCGCTTGTGCAGATGGCACAAGGGGCTGTGCAACTAGTGGCTGGGCCGCTTTCATGCTGGGGGCGACTCCCATGCTGGCAGGAGCGGCTTGCGGCGCCGCATAGAAAGCTCCTCCCGGCGGCGTCGGCACAGCGGCCACTCGCGCTGGCATCGCCGGCTGCGCTGCCGGCAAGGCCGTGGGCTGCGCGAACGGTGCCGGCGCGAACGGTGCCGGCGCGGGCGCTGCAGTCCCCGGGACAACCCCGTAGTGGGTAGTCAGCGTCCCATCAGGGTGCTTGATGTAATATTTCTGCATTGCGAAGTGCCCTGCAAAAACTTGAGCCGTTAACTGGTGCTGCCAATTGAGGAGTTGCGATTTGCTTGCATTTTGCATTGCATGCAGCCAGCAGAGGCAGTCGCTTGCGCATCGAGCCTCCAGTCCTTGGCCAGACAAGCCTGCAGGTCCTCGTCTTTGCTTTTGCATTCCGTTCCTTGAACGAATGCAAGCCAGTAGGGAGCAGGACAATCACGGGATGACCCTGTGCGGAGTTCACTGGCAGGTCAATCCCATGCAAATGCTATCAAAGCGGCATCTGAACGATCGGAAAAGAACAAAGAAACAAAACTCTTAAGAACAGGCGGATTTGGACGGCTGGGCTCAAGACGTAGCCGGCCGTAATCGTTTTGGAGGCATCGCCTGGAATCAAAGGACAAATCAACAGGACGAAATCATGGCAGCCACGGCGTTGCAACAAGCGTCAACGATGTTCAAGTAGTTGTGTTGCAGGTCTGCAGAAGGTTCGCAGGAGCCCAGAGCTGGGGGGTGGGGCTCAGGGTTGAATCCAGTGAGCTGATGCAAACCGAAGAAACCAAAAACAGACTACACAGGTACCAACGAAAGACTTGGGAAGCCAGCAAACACGAACGAGAGCATACAAGCGCCGAGGTTGATCGAATCAGTGCTTTGCACAGGCTCTTAAGGCAACTACCACCATCACACCGCAGGGGTTGAAAGGTTCCAGGGGTCATTTTCGCAACTTCTGCAGTTCTTCGGGCCAACCTTACAGGGCTTACAGCGATCAACTCGAGAAGGATTTGAGGCGTGGGCTCCAGGCTCCGGAAGCTCCCGTGGCAAAGAGCCCCACTCTTTGAACCTCCTATTGACAACAGCAGATTTGTCAGAGAAGTCTCACACTTAAGCATAAAGTTCGTGGTTTGTTGCCGCTGCGTCCTTCGTGCCCGGCAGCCAGCAAACTGAGAAGAAAGCAACTGGCCTGCCAGCAGCTTCACACTATGGCTGAGTTGATGGAGCATCTTTGCGCCAACGTATGTCTAACTCCCCTACAGCATGGCTTCTGTCGAAAGCCGGTGCAAGTTGCGGTCACGCTTTGACGCAGGCTGGAGTTTGGGACCCATTCTCCACAAACACTCCCCGAAAACCAGTCTCTCCGGTGAAAGCTCAAACCTTTTCTGAGTGCTTGGCCACGTTGGTCCATCTGTCCATTTGCAGCCCCATGGCAGAAAAGAGGCATGGACATGATATGACAGGATATGAAAGGTGAGGGCCTGGGATATGTGTTTGGGGGGTTGATAAGTTGATGTGCCTCGGCTGCCTTGATCCACGCTAAGCCTGCGGCGAAGCCTGTAAGCCGCACTGGCAAGTCAGGCTGTCTCAACATGTCTGAGAGAGAGATGCCAAGACCAACTTTGCACTTGTTGACTTGTGATTTTCCAGGCCTTTTCGGTCAAGCCAAATACTCTAAGCTTGCTTTTCTCTGCGACACGCCCTGATCCCTCAATCAAAGGGATGGAGGCGGTTCAGACAGAGTTAAACAAATTCGTGGGTGTGGACAGCGACTTGCGCACTCTACGCTTGGATGTCAGGGCTCAGGTTTGAAGGGACCTTCTGCAACGAGCTCAGCAAGAATGCCATAGGTCCCTGCCCACACCGTTCCCCGAGCCGCGTACGAGGAGGAAGCGACGGAACCCCAAAGCCCAAAATTTAAGACAGCCCGTGGCACCAGCTACCCGGTTTAGGGTGCAGGGCAAAACAGCCACAGGAACGACGGTGGCAGGCTGGCCAGATGACACATTAACGCTACCAAGCTGGCTCACGAAGGTGCGGCCGAGCGCACGGGAGACTGTTGAGCTCAACTGCTATGCTGTACAAAGTTGAAACCATGGATTAAGCTGTCTGCTGGCCGGCTTCAAGTTGAACCACCAAAACACGACAGTTGCCAAGCTGAAAGCACACTATGGCCTAGGATAATCAGTGGGAAGGAAATGACCTGGCGACAGCGGGGCCCATGCGAAATAAATTCACTGGGAGTCCTTGATGCTGATGACCAGATTTTCCTGTTGCTTGGCTCTGGTCCGACATCGTGAAGGCCCGGCCCATGAGCCCTATAGTCACACACGCGTAGCCCTTGTTTGCAGCTGGACTCAAAGCTCAGGCAATCAGTGGCCCTGGCCTATGCCGATTTAAAACCCCAAGCCCTACACCCGAAAGCCCTTTCCACACCCCCTCGAGTTTAGGGTTGCGGGCTTGGGCTTTCTAAATGGGGTTCAGGGTCTGTAGTCTAAAGGGTTCACGGGTTTTCTGTAGAGGGGGGCTCATGAGACGTGACGTCTGAGTGCCAGGCGTCTGTAGTCTCAGCGGCGCGGGTCGCGAACCTTTTCATGGCACCTTGCCGCTAAATCGGCAAGAGGTCGGCGACTGGCACACCTCGGAGATGGAATGTTGAAGTTTAGGTCATGCGTGAAGGCCAACTTTGTAGAACCTCCCAGATCCCACAAGGACTTCGGCCAGGGCCCCAAAACACACTTCAAGTCGCTGTGAGCGCCACCTCAGTCGCAGCTTTGCGCTCAGTCAAGCCGGCAGCGAGTACCCCCCGACCAGCCTGCACAGAGATCGTGGAATGACCATTAAACCCCTGATGACAATACTTGCGTTGAATCTGATTTTGAATGGACCGCTGGGAAGACAGACAGAACTCCAAATAGATCATCAGGAGTATGTTTCTCAAGTTCTATTCATAAATAAAAACAGCTCCCCAGGGCCACGGCATTAGTCGATGCGCTCGAAGCGCACCTGTTGCAACTGTCACATGCAACTCTGACCCGTATCAAGTTTCGCCCAACGAAGTCCGCAGCATCAGAACCGTCGTATGTCATATCCTCTTCGAATCGTACTTTGACTTGGTGGTGCTTCTCAGGGTGTAGGTCTTGCATGGTCTACACACAGTTTGCTGCGCTTACTATGCTAACCGAATTCGCCTCGGCTTCCGCCTGTGGTCGAGAGGGCCAGACCGGCCGTGGCACGTTGAAATCCGTGTAGTACCTTCGCAAGCCGAGTGAGAGAAAGTGAGGCACGGAAAGAATGAGAGACGGGAGAAATGAGAAGGCGGAAGAGCGAGGAGAGATCATGATCGAGCACTGCGTCACAAGGATGCAGAGAAACGCCATGGCCAGTCCAACCAGCCCGCACACCTGTGCTGTTTTTAAGTTTTCAGTCTTCTTAGACGGGAAAGCTGGGATCAGCTGCGCACAGGTTTGCCAAGGGCCCTGCTGAGAAATTCATCCAGGCAGTCGGGCGCTCCTCCGCCTCCTCCGGCTCCTCCGGCTCCTCCGTGTACAAGAGAAGCCTGGGCACCGACGCACCGACAGAAGTATGGATGGCATGGGACGTCCGTATAACCGGTCCGCTGAAACTCTGAGATTGGCCTGCACAGTACGACGATGCCCACAGCTGCAAGGCCTACTAACACCTGAAAAGTCGGCTGAGGGTGTCTTGTTTCAAACGTCAGCTCAAGTGCAGGGGGTTCGCCTTGTAGCCACTCGTCAAAATGCCCTTGCCCTTTGAGGCCTCTCCGATATGTGCTCTGAGAGAATGCAACGAAAAAAAGTCAACTTCGTATTCTCTGACTCGAGAGATCTGCGAAGCCCGGGGTAGGTTGCGCTGCCAGGACGTTCGTGACTGATGGCTGCTGTTCAGTGTGACAAACTCCCTGCATTCGTCATGGGCAAAATGCTCCGGGCTCGAAAGCCCCTTCGCTGGCATTTGCTCATGCTGATTCGAACACCTGATAGGGGCCACGAACCCTCGTGTCACGTACACGGCGAACAAAGATGCGGCGCACGACACGAGATCCGAAGTGAAGTGGCGCGTCCGTCTATCCGAGCCTATCCTTCTTTCTTTCTTGAATTTTCTTTTATTATGTTTTCTTTTCTTGTCTTTCTGCATGGGGGCGAACCTCCGGGGGCCCGCGCCCGCCCCTGTATTCGGGGCCGCTCCTTGTGCTCTCTCTCTCTCTCTTCTTCTTCTTCTTCTTCTTCTTCTTCTTCTTCTTCTTCTTCTTCTTCTTCTTCTTCTTCTTCTTCTTCTTCTTCTTCTTCTTCTTCTTCTACCCAGCGAAGGTGCTCTTTCTTTCTTTCTTTCTTGGGGGCGTGGGGGCGAACCCCCTGGCTATGCGCCTGCCCCGGTATTCGGGGATCCCCGGTTTGGCTCGCGGGGATGGGTTCGGGCCTGGCGCTTGTCTTTCCCCAGTCCTTAAAGGTCCTTAGTACACCCGCCCCCAACTAGGCCCCGCGCCATGCCCTTCCATTTCCCCCAGTCAGCTGGCCTGCTCTACCTTTCCCTCCTATCGGGCTTTTTTTGTGACTTCCCCGCTGGACAACACGGCTCATCAAGCTCTCTCTCTCTCTCTCTCTCTCCCTCTCTCTCATCTCCCTCTCTCTCAAAGGCTGCCCCCGAAGGGCGTGCTCAACCCGATCTGTCCGTGTGCGAATCCAAGTTTAGCACTTTTTCACGATCTGCTGGAACGCTCTTTCTTGAACCTCTTAGGACCGCTGCGTGTGCTACACCCCGTTGGGGCCAACGCCGGCTGCCGACGCCCTGCGCTAGTACTTGGCACCCTGGAAACTTGCCGCTGAAGAGTGAAATGTGCATGCTGGAAGGTTCTTTGGCCCTGGCGCCCTCAAACAAAACAACTCGACTCTGCCCTGTTTGTGTTTGGGCTTCTGGAAGACATCAGCAGAATGCCGGAGCTTGGAAACCCGCAAGAAATCAGGGATCACACTTCGATCAATACTTCGTTCCAACTGCATACGCTTGTTCAGCTACTGACGCAGGAGCTGGGGCCAGCCTGCAAGGCCAGGAGAAGGCCCCGCAGCTCTCGAACCTTGTTCATTCTGGAAGGGGTCACGCATCTTGATGGTGTGCAAAAATGCGCTTCCCGTTGCTGCCTCAATGTTGAGGTCCACGACGGCCTCAGACGGTGAGGTCATAGAGTCATCACTGTTCCCCGAAGGCACAGCAATGCCACGCATACACCAGAATGTTTGCGTTCTTCCGCGTAGAGCATGTTTTTGAGCGTTGATAAAAGGGTTTAGAGTAGTGTCATGACCCCGGCCACAAAGCAGACAAAACCATAGCACGCGGAAGTTTGCAAACGTTCCATTACGAAGCGCGCGCATCCTTCTTCTTGTGCCCGGGTGCGTTTCAGCGACATCATTGAAATAAACGCCATAAGGGTCATACGTCGGAACAAAACACACAAGTTGCAAGGGCGAGGAGCCCTTCACGGTTCCCTGTCCACCCTGCAGCGTGCCTGCTCCACGAAGTCAACACGGCCCTCCGGTCAGGACACATTGCACATGCAGGGAGCTGGAGAACATGTGTCTTTGTTCCTCTGCCGCCACACCTGCCTCCACACCATGCCAGTTTGTGACCGCCTCACACGCCACATGTTCATCTATCGCTGTCACCTTGCACATGCATGCAAGACTATTCGGAGCTATCCAAGCGAAATGGCCTCCTTTGCCTGGGCCGATGTCTGCAAGGCTCCCAAGTCTTGCTGAGACGCTTTCCTGAGCCGTGTCATCTTCGGGTGTTTCCGGAATGCTTCGAGGACTTGAACAAGCATGCAAATGCAGGGCAAGACTCGTTCTTGGCTCGGCAGCAGGGGTCTTGGCCGATGTTTCAGCCATCTCGTCCAAAGCACGCGCTTGCGGGCTTCTCGGCTCCTGTTTCAGGGTCCGAGCAAGCAGCACTTGCAAGCTAAAGCTTCATGAGCCGAGCGCCTGCTCTTCTGGACGAAGTCGTGTCGCTCTGTTCTCCAAACTCTCGGCGCCACTCCTGACTCACAGACACTGGTCTTCTCAGGCCATTTCAGGCCCGTTGCAAACAAGACAGCTACGGTACTTGTACATCTTGTACTCTGTCCAGACGTGCAAGCAAGGCTCGCTGCCGCCAGCGCCGCTGCATCCTCGTCGATTTTTTCGCCGATTTTTGGTTGGTTTCCCTCGGAGAAAGGAGTCGTGGCGATCGGCTGAAGTTCCTCTGCCGCCACGGCTGTCGCAACCCCATGCCAGTTAGTGACTGCTTCACACGCCACATGTCCAACTATCGCTGTCACCTGGCGCATGCAAGACTATGTGGAAACATGCAAGCGAAATGGCCTCCGCCCGGGCCGATGTCTGCAAGGCTCCCAAGTCTTGCTGAGACGCTTTCCTGAGCCGTGTCATCTTCGGGTGTTTCCGGAATGCTTCGAGGACTTGAACAAGCATGCAAATGCAGGGCAAGACTCGTTCTTGGCTCGGCAGCAGGGGTCTTGGCCGATGTTTCAGCCATCTCGTCCAAAGCACGCGCTTCTTCTCCTTGCGGGCTTCTCGGCTCCTGTTTCAGGGTCCGAGCAAGCAGCACTTGCAAGCTAAAGCTTCATGAGCCGAGCGCCTGCTCTTCTGGACGAAGTCGTGTCGCTCTGTTCTCCAAACTCTCGGCGCCACTCCTGACTCACAGACACTGGTCTTCTCAGGCCATTTCAGGCCCGTTGCAAACAAGACAGCTACGGTACTTGTACATCTTGTACTCTGTCCAGACGTGCAAGCAAGGCTCGCTGCCGCCAGCGCCGCCGCATCCTCGTCGATTTTTTCGCCGATTTTTGGTTGGTTTCCCTCGGAGAAAGGAGTCGTGGCGATCGGCTGAAGTTCCTCTGCCGCCACGGCTGCCGCAACCCCATGCCAGTTAGTGACTGCTTCACACGCCACATGTCCAACTATCGCTGTCACCTTGCGCATCCAAGCGAAATGGCCTCCTTTGCCTGGGCCGATGTCTGCAAGGCTCCCAAGTCTTGCTGAGACGCTTTCCTGAGCTGTGTCATCTTCGGGTGTTTCCGGAATGCTTCGAGGACTTCAACAAACATGCATCTGCAGCGAAAGACTCGTTCTTGGCTCCGAAGGAGGGGTCTTGGCCGATGTTTCAGCCACCTCGTCCAAAGCAAGCGCTTCTTCTCCTTGCGGGCTTCTCGGCTCCTGTTTCAGGGTCCGAGCAAGCAGCACTTGCAAGCTGACGCTTCATGAGCCGAGCGCCTGCTTTTCTGGACGAAGTCGTGTCGCTCTGTTCTCCAAACTCTCGGCGCCACTCCTGACTCACAGACACTGGTCTTCTCAGGCCATTTCAGGCCCGTTGCAAACAAGACAGCTACGGTACTTGTACATCTTGTTGCAAGCAAGGCTCGCTGCCGCCAGCGCCGCTGCATCCTCGTCGATTTTTTCGCCGATTTTTGGTTGGTTTCCCTCGGAGAAAGGAGTCGTGGCGATCGGCTGAAGTTCCTCTGCCGCCACGGCTGCCGCAACCCCATGCCAGTTAGTGACTGCTTCACACGCCACATGTCCAACTATCGCTGTCACCTTGCGCATCCAAGCGAAATGGCCTCCTTTGCCTGGGCCGATGTCTGCAAGGCTCCCAAGTCTTGCTGAGACGCTTTCCTGAGCTGTGTCATCTTCGGGTGTTTCCGGAATGCTTCGAGGACTTCAACAAACATGCATCTGCAGCGAAAGACTCGTTCTTGGCTCCGAAGGAAGGGTCTTGGCCGATGTTTCAGCCACCTCGTCCAAAGCAAGCGCTTCTTCTCCTTGCGGGCTTCTCGGCTCCTGTTTCAGGGTCCGAGCAAGCAGCACTTGCAAGCTGACGCTTCATGAGCCGAGCGCCTGCTCTTCTGGACGAAGTCGTGCCGCTCTGTTCTCCAAACTCTCGGCGCCACTCCTGACTCACAGACACTGGTCTTCTCAGGCCATTTCAGGCCCGTTGCAAACAAGACAGCTACGGTACTTGTACATCTTGTACTCTGTCCAGACGTGCAAGCAAGGCTCGCTGCCGCCAGCGCCGCCGCATCCTCGTCGATTTTTTCGCCGATTTTTGGTTGGTTTCCCTCGGAGAAAGGAGTCGTGGCGATCGGCTGAAGTTCCTCTGCCGCCACGGCTGCCGCAACCCCATGCCAGTTAGTGACTGCTTCACACGCCACATGTCCAACTATCGCTGTCACCTTGCGCATCCAAGCGAAATGGCCTCCTTTGCCTGGGCCGATGTCTGCAAGGCTCCCAAGTCTTGCTGAGACGCTTTCCTGAGCCGTGTCATCTTCGGCTGTTTCCGGAATGCTTCGAGGACTTCAACAAACATGCATCTGCAGCGAAAGACTCGTTCTTGGCTCCGAAGGAGGGGTCTTGGCCGATGTTTCAGCCACCTCGTCCAAAGCAAGCGCTTCTTCTCCTTGCGGGCTTCTCGGCTCCTGTTTCAGGGTCCGAGCAAGCAGCACTTGCAAGCTGACGCTTCATGAGCCGAGCGCCTGCTTTTCTGGACGAAGTCGTGTCGCTCTGTTCTCCAAACTCTCGGCGCCACTCCTGACTCACAGACACTGGTCTTCTCAGGCCATTTCAGGCCCGTTGCAAACAAGACAGCTACGGTACTTGTACATCTTGTACTCTGTCCAGACGTGCAAGCAAGGCTCGCTGCCGCCAGCGCCGCCGCATCCTCGTCGATTTTTTCGCCGATTTTTGGTTGGTTTCCCTCGGAGAAAGGAGTCGTGGCGATCGGCTGAAGTTCCTCTGCCGCCACGGCTGCCGCAACCCCATGCCAGTTAGTGACTGCTTCACACGCCACATGTCCAACTATCGCTGTCACCTTGCGCATGCAAGACTATGTGGAAACATGCAAGCGAAATGGCCTCCGCCCGGGCCGATGTCTGCAAGGCTCCCAAGTCTTGCTGAGACGCTTTCCTGAGCCGTGTCATCTTCGGGTGTTTCCGGAATGCTTCGAGGACTTGAACAAGCATGCAAATGCAGGGCAAGACTCGTTCTTGGCTCGGCAGCAGGGGTCTTGGCCGATGTTTCAGCCATCTCGTCCAAAGCACGCGCTTCTTCTCCTTGCGGGCTTCTCGGCTCCTGTTTCAGGGTCCGAGCAAGCAGCACTTGCAAGCTAAAGCTTCATGAGCCGAGCGCCTGCTCTTCTGGACGAAGTCGTGTCGCTCTGTTCTCCAAACTCTCGGCGCCACTCCTGACTCACAGACACTGGTCTTCTCAGGCCATTTCAGGCCCGTTGCAAACAAGACAGCTACGGTACTTGTACATCTTGTTGCAAGCAAGGCTCGCTGCCGCCAGCGCCGCTGCATCCTCGTCGATTTTTTCGCCGATTTTTGGTTGGTTTCCCTCGGAGAAAGGAGTCGTGGCGATCGGCTGAAGTTCCTCTGCCGCCACGGCTGCCGCAACCCCATGCCAGTTAGTGACTGCTTCACACGCCACATGTCCAACTATCGCTGTCACCTTGCGCATCCAAGCGAAATGGCCTCCTTTGCCTGGGCCGATGTCTGCAAGGCTCCCAAGTCTTGCTGAGACGCTTTCCTGAGCTGTGTCATCTTCGGGTGTTTCCGGAATGCTTCGAGGACTTCAACAAACATGCATCTGCAGCGAAAGACTCGTTCTTGGCTCCGAAGGAGGGGTCTTGGCCGATGTTTCAGCCACCTCGTCCAAAGCAAGCGCTTCTTCTCCTTGCGGGCTTCTCGGCTCCTGTTTCAGGGTCCGAGCAAGCAGCACTTGCAAGCTGACGCTTCATGAGCCGAGCGCCTGCTTTTCTGGACGAAGTCGTGTCGCTCTGTTCTCCAAACTCTCGGCGCCACTCCTGACTCACAGACACTGGTCTTCTCAGGCCATTTCAGGCCCGTTGCAAACAAGACAGCTACGGTACTTGTACATCTTGTACTCTGTCCAGACGTGCAAGCAAGGCTCGCTGCCGCCAGCGCCGCCGCATCCTCGTCGATTTTTTCGCCGATTTTTGGTTGGTTTCCCTCGGAGAAAGGAGTCGTGGCGATCGGCTGAAGTTCCTCTGCCGCCACGGCTGCCGCAACCCCATGCCAGTTAGTGACTGCTTCACACGCCACATGTCCAACTATCGCTGTCACCTTGCGCATCCAAGCGAAATGGCCTCCTTTGCCTGGGCCGATGTCTGCAAGGCTCCCAAGTCTTGCTGAGACGCTTTCCTGAGCTGTGTCATCTTCGGGTGTTTCCGGAATGCTTCGAGGACTTCAACAAACATGCATCTGCAGCGAAAGACTCGTTCTTGGCTCCGAAGGAGGGGTCTTGGCCGATGTTTCAGCCACCTCGTCCAAAGCAAGCGCTTCTTCTCCTTGCGGGCTTCTCGGCTCCTGTTTCAGGGTCCGAGCAAGCAGCACTTGCAAGCTGACGCTTCATGAGCCGAGCGCCTGCTTTTCTGGACGAAGTCGTGTCGCTCTGTTCTCCAAACTCTCGGCGCCACTCCTGACTCACAGACACTGGTCTTCTCAGGCCATTTCAGGCCCGTTGCAAACAAGACAGCTACGGTACTTGTACATCTTGTACTCTGTCCAGACGTGCAAGCAAGGCTCGCTGCCGCCAGCGCCGCCGCATCCTCGTCGATTTTTTCGCCGATTTTTGGTTGGTTTCCCTCGGAGAAAGGAGTCGTGGCGATCGGCTGAAGTTCCTCTGCCGCCACGGCTGCCGCAACCCCATGCCAGTTAGTGACTGCTTCACACGCCACATGTCCAACTATCGCTGTCACCTTGCGCATGCAAGACTATGTGGAAACATGCAAGCGAAATGGCCTCCTTTGCCTGGGCCGATGTCTGCAAGGCTCCCAAGTCTTGCTGAGACGCTTTCCTGAGCCGTGTCATCTTCGGGTGTTTCCGGAATGCTTCGAGGACTTGAACAAGCATGCAAATGCAGGGCAAGACTCGTTCTTGGCTCCGAAGGAGGGGTCTTGGCCGATGTTTCAGCCATCTCGTCCAAAGCACGCGCTTGCGGGCTTCTCGGCTCCTGTTTCAGGGTCCGAGCAAGCAGCACTTGCAAGCTGACGCTTCATGAGCCGAGCGCCTGCTTTTCTGGACGAAGTCGTGTCGCTCTGTTCTCCAAACTCTCGGCGCCACTCCTGACTCACAGACACTGGTCTTCTCAGGCCATTTCAGGCCCGTTGCAAACAAGACAGCTACGGTACTTGTACATCTTGTACTCTGTCCAGACGTGCAAGCAAGGCTCGCTGCCGCCAGCGCCGCCGCATCCTCGTCGATTTTTTCGCCGATTTTTGGTTGGTTTCCCTCGGAGAAAGGAGTCGTGGCGATCGGCTGAAGTTCCTCTGCCGCCACGGCTGCCGCAACCCCATGCCAGTTAGTGACTGCTTCACACGCCACATGTCCAACTATCGCTGTCACCTTGCGCATGCAAGACTATGTGGAAACATGCAAGCGAAATGGCCTCCGCCCGGGCCGATGTCTGCAAGGCTCCCAAGTCTTGCTGAGACGCTTTCCTGAGCCGTGTCATCTTCGGGTGTTTCCGGAATGCTTCGAGGACTTGAACAAGCATGCAAATGCAGGGCAAGACTCGTTCTTGGCTCGGCAGCAGGGGTCTTGGCCGATGTTTCAGCCATCTCGTCCAAAGCACGCGCTTCTTCTCCTTGCGGGCTTCTCGGCTCCTGTTTCAGGGTCCGAGCAAGCAGCACTTGCAAGCTAAAGCTTCATGAGCCGAGCGCCTGCTCTTCTGGACGAAGTCGTGTCGCTCTGTTCTCCAAACTCTCGGCGCCACTCCTGACTCACAGACACTGGTCTTCTCAGGCCATTTCAGGCCCGTTGCAAACAAGACAGCTACGGTACTTGTACATCTTGTTGCAAGCAAGGCTCGCTGCCGCCAGCGCCGCTGCATCCTCGTCGATTTTTTCGCCGATTTTTGGTTGGTTTCCCTCGGAGAAAGGAGTCGTGGCGATCGGCTGAAGTTCCTCTGCCGCCACGGCTGCCGCAACCCCATGCCAGTTAGTGACTGCTTCACACGCCACATGTCCAACTATCGCTGTCACCTTGCGCATCCAAGCGAAATGGCCTCCTTTGCCTGGGCCGATGTCTGCAAGGCTCCCAAGTCTTGCTGAGACGCTTTCCTGAGCTGTGTCATCTTCGGGTGTTTCCGGAATGCTTCGAGGACTTCAACAAACATGCATCTGCAGCGAAAGACTCGTTCTTGGCTCCGAAGGAAGGGTCTTGGCCGATGTTTCAGCCACCTCGTCCAAAGCAAGCGCTTCTTCTCCTTGCGGGCTTCTCGGCTCCTGTTTCAGGGTCCGAGCAAGCAGCACTTGCAAGCTGACGCTTCATGAGCCGAGCGCCTGCTCTTCTGGACGAAGTCGTGTCGCTCTGTTCTCCAAACTCTCGGCGCCACTCCTGACTCACAGACACTGGTCTTCTCAGGCCATTTCAGGCCCGTTGCAAACAAGACAGCTACGGTACTTGTACATCTTGTACTCTGTCCAGACGTGCAAGCAAGGCTCGCTGCCGCCAGCGCCGCCGCATCCTCGTCGATTTTTTCGCCGATTTTTGGTTGGTTTCCCTCGGAGAAAGGAGTCGTGGCGATCGGCTGAAGTTCCTCTGCCGCCACGGCTGCCGCAACCCCATGCCAGTTAGTGACTGCTTCACACGCCACATGTCCAACTATCGCTGTCACCTTGCGCATGCAAGACTATGTGGAAACATGCAAGCGAAATGGCCTCCTTTGCCTGGGCCGATGTCTGCAAGGCTCCCAAGTCTTGCTGAGACGCTTTCCTGAGCCGTGTCATCTTCGGGTGTTTCCGGAATGCTTCGAGGACTTGAACAAGCATGCAAATGCAGGGCAAGACTCGTTCTTGGCTCGAAGGAGGGGTCTTGGCCGATGTTTCAGCCATCTCGTCCAAAGCACGCGCTTGCGGGCTTCTCGGCTCCTGTTTCAGGGTCCGAGCAAGCAGCACTTGCAAGCTGACGCTTCATGAGCCGAGCGCCTGCTTTTCTGGACGAAGTCGTGTCGCTCTGTTCTCCAAACTCTCGGCGCCACTCCTGACTCACAGACACTGGTCTTCTCAGGCCATTTCAGGCCCGTTGCAAACAAGACAGCTACGGTACTTGTACATCTTGTACTCTGTCCAGACGTGCAAGCAAGGCTCGCTGCCGCCAGCGCCGCCGCATCCTCGTCGATTTTTTCGCCGATTTTTGGTTGGTTTCCCTCGGAGAAAGGAGTCGTGGCGATCGGCTGAAGTTCCTCTGCCGCCACGGCTGCCGCAACCCCATGCCAGTTAGTGACTGCTTCACACGCCACATGTCCAACTATCGCTGTCACCTTGCGCATCCAAGCGAAATGGCCTCCTTTGCCTGGGCCGATGTCTGCAAGGCTCCCAAGTCTTGCTGAGACGCTTTCCTGAGCTGTGTCATCTTCGGGTGTTTCCGGAATGCTTCGAGGACTTCAACAAACATGCATCTGCAGCGAAATACTCGTTCTTGGCTCCGAAGGAGGGGTCTTGGCCGATGTTTCAGCCACCTCGTCCAAAGCAAGCGCTTCTTCTCCTTGCGGGCTTCTCGGCTCCTGTTTCAGGGTCCGAGCAAGCAGCACTTGCAAGCTGACGCTTCATGAGCCGAGCGCCTGCTTTTCTGGACGAAGTCGTGTCGCTCTGTTCTCCAAACTCTCGGCGCCACTCCTGACTCACAGACACTGGTCTTCTCAGGCCATTTCAGGCCCGTTGCAAACAAGACAGCTACGGTACTTGTACATCTTGTACTCTGTCCAGACGTGCAAGCAAGGCTCGCTGCCGCCAGCGCCGCCGCATCCTCGTCGATTTTTTCGCCGATTTTTGGTTGGTTTCCCTCGGAGAAAGGAGTCGTGGCGATCGGCTGAAGTTCCTCTGCCGCCACGGCTGCCGCAACCCCATGCCAGTTAGTGACTGCTTCACACGCCACATGTCCAACTATCGCTGTCACCTTGCGCATGCAAGACTATGTGGAAACATGCAAGCGAAATGGCCTCCGCCCGGGCCGATGTCTGCAAGGCTCCCAAGTCTTGCTGAGACGCTTTCCTGAGCCGTGTCATCTTCGGGTGTTTCCGGAATGCTTCGAGGACTTGAACCAACACGCAAATGCAGGGCAAGAGTCGTTCTTGGCTCGGCAGCAGGGGTCTTGGCCGATGCTTCAGCCACCTCGTGCAAACCATGCACTTTTCTTCTTCTTCTCCTTCTTCTTCTTCTTCTTCTTCTTCTTGCGGGCTTCTCGGCTCGTGTTTCAGGGTACGAGCAAGCAGCACTTGCAAGCTGAAGTTTCATGAGCCGAGCGCCTGCTCTTCAGGACGATCTCGTGTCGCAACGTTACTCCCCCTCGGCGGGGTGAAATTTGGATAACATTCGAAGCTCGCAGGCCTTCACATTCAGTCCCCGGCTCCACTTTCTGCAATTGTATTGCAAGCCTCGCCTCGGGCTGCCCGCACGATATGATGCTCGACCCCCGCCCCCGGGCCCTCTTCCTGATACTCAGCTCTCGGCTTCGAGCTCTGCTCGCAGCAGCATGCTCCTACCCTGAGTTCCCCCCCCTTTGCCAGTTTAAGGCAGAATCCCTGAAAGGGCCCCAAGCTCTCAAACAACACCTTCCACCCAAGTGGCCTGAGAAGCGCGAGGTCTACGCCAAAGAGCAGGAGTTGATCCAACAAAAGCTACGGGGGGGGCAAAAGAGCATTGGCTGGCAAGGCGTACCTGAAACTTTGAACTATGTATGTATGTATGTGTGTATGTATGTATGCATGCATGTATGTATGTATCATGTATGCATGTATGCATGTATGCATGTATGCATGTATGCATGTATGCATGTATGCATGTATGCATGTATGCATGTATGCATGTATGCATGTATGCATGTATGCATGTACGCATGTACGCATGTGTGCATGTATGCATGTATGCATGTATGTATATATGTATATGTATGTGTATGCATGTGTATGTATGTGTATGTAAATGTATGTATGTGCATGTTTGTATGTCTGTCCTCTGTATGTACGTATATATGTACTGTATATATGTATGTATGTTCGGGCCACTGGCTGGGTGGTTTAACAGTGGAACAGTGTAGGGTTAAAATTCTGGACTGGGCGCCGACAGAACGGAGGATTTCCTTTTGGGATCGCAACCCCGGTATTTGGGGTTCAAGGGTCACACGGCCGTAGTGACGTAGTGCAAGATGCTCGCACAGTTTTCAGATGGCTTGTATGTAGGCGTCAAGGCTTCGGAGTGCGCGTTTGTGTTTGTGTGTTTGTGTGCGTGCGAGAGTGTGTGTGTGTGTGTGTCCACCAACACCACCAACACCACCAACACCACCAACACCACCAACACCACCAACACCACCAACACCACCAACAACACCAACAACACCAACACCACCAACAACCAATAACCAACGACCAACAACCCGACCAACAACCCGACCACTAACCCGACCAACAACCCACCCGGGCATGTCTCCGTCGCCCTGGCGCCACTAGGGAGACCTGATGCAAAATCCTCTTGCGGGCGCGCAAAGATCGCACACAAGTGGCTACCAATCCAAGTCCAGGATCTGACGTCAACAGAGACTCCGAAAGTTTCAGAGATTGGGGTCTTGCTGGCAAACGCACAACTAGGTCGGCATACCAAGCTCCGGAAAGCTTTTTTGCCGGAGTGTAAGCTGTAGCATCATGTGCCGCCAAACCTGGCATTCACAAAGACAAACTCGGCGGGCATTGTTGTTGACAAATCTGACGAATCTGAGATCGGGGCTTCATGAGCAGGCCTTGCCACTGAGCAAGCCTGGATTCATGCCAACATGGGTTAGACACACCGCACACCACTACCACCACCACCACCAGCACCACCACCCCCCACCACCCACCACCCACCACCACCACCACCACCACCACCTCCACCGGACCCATCACCGCCACACTCCGCACTCCGCACTCCGCACTCCGCACTCCGCACCCCGCACCCCGCACCCCGCACCCCGCACTCAGCACAACGCACTCCGCACTCCGCACTCTGCACTCCGCACTCTGCACTCCGCACCCCGCACTCCGCACTCCGCACTCCGCACTCCGCACCCCGCACCCCGCCACCCCGCACCCGCACCACACCCCACACTCCACCACACACATCAACCAACACCTAACCCCCACCACACACCAACACCACCACCAGCCCCAAGGCACCACAAACCAGAGCTGCCTTTGCTCTGCTGTAGGAATTGGAAGGTTTTGGTCGCCAAATCCTGCCGGCACACTCCAACGGAAAACGAAAAGCAGGATGACAAAGCACATGAACGCCAGTCCTTGTTGGCATTCTTGTCCGGATGCCAGGTCCTCATCAGTTTCCTGCTTTCCTGAAGACCACGTTGCATCCCAATCGGTTGTAAAGCAAGGACATAGGTACAGGCGGAACCTGCCTTCGCCTGCTGAGCAGGGTCCAGTCTCGAGATCTGGACCATGCTGCAGTATGCCTCTCGCACGAAGAAGCATGCCAACACGTTTCATTGGAAGAGGGCCCCAGAAGTTCTCAGAAGCTGACTTCGAGCTTCGCCCTGCGAAGGAGTCCCTGGCTGGAGGGGCTTGCAAAGCTAAAAGGCAAGCAAGACAGCTTGCAGCCTTTTTGAAACCCCAGGTCGCTCCTCGGCAGCCATATCTTCTCGGACCCGCTCTGCATCCTTCCTCTTTACGCCGCACTTCGTGCACTCCTGGAGTTCGTATTTCAGGAATCTGTGGAGGAATCTGTGGAAGCGTCTGGGGTGGAAGGGGTTCGTGGTGGGAGGGTCTGAGCCTGTCGTTACAAATGGCTTCTGCTACGCCAACAAGAAGGCCGTGCTGACGGCAACTGAGGGAGAGCTCACACATGCGCAATGCACAGGACATGGCATCTTGTAAACATGCCAGTCCGCCTCCCCTAGCTCCTCTAGCTTCCAGCATCGAGCAGCGAAAACGTGGGGTAGAATGTCTCTGGCTAGTTCCTGTGGTCTCATGGCTGTGCGGGCCTCCTTGACGGCGCAGACAAGGAATTTGCACTTCGGGCCTCATGCCCGTGCAATGGCAAATGCACGTACTAGGAACAGGTGGTTGTGACTTCGGAGGGACGCTGTAGCAAGAACGCGGACTGGCGATGAAAGATGCGTTACACATCGGTATCGGTGTTATAGGGAAGTTGGAGGGGTCGACACCTGGCACTGTTGTAGGGAGGGATGTAGGCACGCTAGATCCTGGAGAGCTGCATGTCTTCGTCAGATTTTCATGGGCCACATGCACGTGATCAAGGTTTGGCAGCCCTATGGCGTGAACACAATAACAACAACAGACCGAAAAAGCTCACGCCAATGCACTCTCCGAACAGATACCGTTGACGCCTCAGAAGCATTCCAAAAGCACCCCGGGGTGCTCGCGATCTCTCCAAGAGCAAGCCAGGACTCAAGACCCCAAGAGCACTCCAAGGCCACTCCAAGATGCCCCGCAAGAATCAACGACAGTTCAGCAATGCTCTGCACTTCACGAGGATCATGCGCACCGCACCGTGGCGACAGCCCCATTTCAACATCGAGAAATGCGAACTGACTGGACGAACGAAGCGAGCCCCTTCCGACAGCCCTAAACGCAGCTAAGTACGCAGCCTCGAAAAGTGCGCGGGACCGGGGGAGCACGACTTCAAGTACGGAACGTGCAGCACGTGCTCCGCCAATCTATACCCCCTTACTCCTAAGTTTGGAACCCCCATTGTAGTGTTGGCACGCTGTCCGCGGATCCTCTCCGAATAATACATTATTGAAACACACACACACGCACACACGCACACACACACACACACACACACACACATCTCAGTCTGAAGCCCAAGCACATTCCTAAGCCATTTAACGCTACCCCGAGACGTTCCAAATCCAAGAAGTATAAATTCTTAAGAACCATTTCTCTGACAGTGAACTTGAACAGCCAAGCGGCAGTTCCAATCTCCTTCCGTACGCGCCTGCGCTGCTTCATGCTGTCTTTTCCAGTTGATTCCCTTTTGTTCGTTCGGATATGTTCAAATATTTTATGCCGGCTCATCATGGGAACCTCAGGGCCCCGGGCTTCGGGCCAGAGTTTTCTGGGGGTCTTTGAGAGTGTGACTGCAGCGGCATCTGCCTACACACTGCTCGCTATACTACAACTCAAGATTCGACAGGTCCGGAGTTTGGGCGCCAGAGCCCAGCAGTCTGGGAAGGCTTTGGGGTTTACTGCGGTGTGGAGACATCTCAACTCACCCCCCAAACGGTACAATTCACGCGTTTCGCACTGTTCACTTCGTTGTATCACAGGCCTCTGCCGCGCATGCAACTTCTGAGTTCGTTCGACGCAAGGCATGGCTAGCTCCAGGAGGCAATTATTGACCTAAGCCATTAGGTGATGAACATCCAGGCTCTGACGACTCCCTTGGTTCGGTTCTTGTCTGCCTTGTTTCCCTTGCCGTAGTGCGCCTTTTTCTTCTCCTCAGCAAAGATTTAGTTTAGACATTGAACAAAGGGCTTCGCGAGCTTAGGAGGTGTTGAGCATTGCTCGTCAGCTTGCAGCCTTTTGAAACCCCACTCCTCAGCGGCCAATATTATTTTCGTGCGTCCCAAAAGTCCTTACAAAATAATATTATGAAAGGCCCTCAGTATATTATTATTACTGTCTTCGTATTCTATCTACACGGGCGGTCACCTATCCTGTCATGTTGGCCGTATCTTGACGCCCGTAGAAACTACCTCCATTTCCAGGTCATTCATGCTGGTTTGGTCCTAAAGGTGGATTATGAACAAGACCCAGGAATTAGCTACAGTTTCTAGACTATTAAATGGGCTTACTAACCGGGGTCTTATTCATAGATCTAGCTTCGTTCATCACCTGTCATTCCCTTACCAATCTGGTCTAGAAACTATGTGGCTTGGAGAACCTTATCAATGGGGCGGTAATACTATAACTACTGCCTCATGATGGGTTATGTGGTGAAGAGAACTCACTTGGACCCGCTCTGCGTCCTTCCTCTTTGAGCCGCACTTCGTGTACTCCTGGAGTTCGTGTTTCAGGAATCTGTGGAAGTGTCTGGGGTGGCAGGGGTTCCTGGTGGGAGGGTCTGAGCCTGTCCTTACAACTGGCTTCTGGCACCTAACAATGTGCTTATGGCACCTGTGGGTGGGGAGCGCTACACCTATACGCAAGTTTCCACAGGACATGGCATCTTTGGCGCCCATCCAACTGTAAAACACAACGCTTCAAGCTCAGAGTCCCAAGGCTGCGGCAGCGATGTCGAAGTCCAACACTTCCTACCAGATGAACACATGCTGGACATCTACACCTCGCCGGGAAGCCTCTCCTGGGGCGACTCATCGTTTGATGCGCGTTGGATTAGTCCCAGCTCCCCTCCCCAAACGGCCAAGTTCCCCAGGTGTGTAACCTTTCTCGAAATCTCGAAAGCCCCGGCTTGGGAGTGCGATGGGTTTCGGGCCTTGACGGGTTTCGGGCCTTGGCAGCGGCAGCGCGGCAGCAGCAGCAGCAGGAGGAGGAGCAGGAGCAGCAGCAGCAGTAGCAGTAGTAGCGATAGCAGCACTCGCCTTCACAGGTTTGTCGGCCTGACAGCAATAAAACATGAGGCTGCGGGCTCTCGAGGTGCGGGGCTTAGTTTTGTTGCAGCCCTGCGCTGTTAGTTTTCGGGTTGTGTTTGAAGGTATCAGCAGGATGCCGGAGCTTGGAAGCCTGATCTGCTCAGATAACTCACGAACCGAACGTCCCATGAACCGAACCAGACCCCGCGCAAACCGCACCGGCCTCGTCCGCCGTGGTTTTTGTTTGATCGGAGGCCTCCAGTCACCGCTTCTCTGACGCCTACGTCTGTCAATCCAGATCGAAAAATTTACGGGGAACCTAGCGGGAATCAAGATGAGATGTGCGCGGAACGATGAAGTAACGTTGTCTCGTCTTGCGGAAGCTGAAATTCGAAGGTTTTCCGGCCCCGGGACTCTCCAAGCAATCTACACTCTTCGCTGTCGGCGCTTGGCCGCGGACGGTTTGCACGGCATCAGACATTGCCTGCAAGCACTGCTTTGCTCTGCCCTCCTGCTCACTCTTCTCCCATACTCTCTGCAGGCGCACGGACGCAAAAAAATGTTTGTGCTGAAAATATGTCAAAGCCGCAGCTCGGAAACTTACTAACTCGAACTCAGACCGATCCGGCTTGCTGGCACCTTCGCGAGCGCCTCAGGAATATGAATCTTCACTGGTAGTTCACCGGATTTTGGCACACACACACACACACACTTTTGCACAGAAGAAGAAGCTAGGGCACGTTAGGGTCATATGAGTCATATGAGAGAAGCCTAACGTAGCTAAATCTGAGTGAAGTTGAGGTATATCCTGCTTTTGGCAGCCTGAGTGGCGCTTGTAAGCCGTCTGCTGAGACCCGAGCCACGAGCTTCAACTCTGCCCCTGGGGATGCAGAGCAATATGGAGCACAAAGGGGCCCTCTCGTAAAGAGGAGCAAAATGGGAGTCAGAGAGTAGCGAGTCGTGTAGTGGAATGCTGTGTGCAGGGAAGCGAACAGGAAAGAGTCACAAGAGTGACTTAACGGCAGGCATCCAAGCGTGTGAAAACAATCGGGATGCCCGGCTGTCGAGCCCCTTTTGGATGGCGAGGACCATCTCCTCCATGGCGTGAGCCACATGAGACAGCTCCAGAGCCCAGGCCTCGGCAAGAAGCGGGCGAAGTATAGATCTCCCCTCAAAAGTTTCTTTGCTGGGGGTGCTTGTTTGGTGATGGGGTTGAAGGGCCAGGGAAAGGGAGATGGGGCCATAGAGGGCCCGGGCCATGAACTCCGGCACGGATTTGCAGGAGACCGTGAAGCTGTTGAAGAGCATGGCCATCCTCGCTCTGAGACATGCCAAAAGACGATGCGTCGAGCCCTGGACCCAACTCTGACTCAGCTCTCCAGTTCTCACGCAGATCTCTCACGCCAATTCCAGTTCAACTGGCTACTCGCCACGACTCGCCGGCTTCAGTAGGTGGGCAAGGTCCTATAGGAAGATTTGCTTGGGGGAAGTGGCCCTCCCACGGATACATCCAGTGCTGTTTTTCTTTGCAAGCCTCAAGGAGGAAGCCATGGCCACGTCTGACGCACTGATGCTGATGGTGCTTGCCACTTCTTCCGCTTCTTGCCGGTCCGCTGCCAGACCACTGAATTCAGCTGAGAAAACGAACCAACTGATGCTTGCAGATGCTCGGAAGCTTGCCAGTTCTATCTGCAGGACCACCGGCCGGAAAGAAAGACCACCGGTAGTTTCCCAGCTGCAGGGGCCCGCAGGCCGAAGATGTGCAAAAAAGCCATGAAGGCCACAATGTTTTCGGGAATCCCCCCGAGGGGACACCACCCGCCCGGAAAACAGCAATAGAGCCACACTGGCCATTTCTCAGTTCTGGGGCCCATGCGCCAAAGCTGCGCAAAAGCCCACAACTCCCCCTGCGGGGGACCCGCCAGAAAGAAAAAAAAAACGAGACACCGGCTAAGTTTTCTAACAGCTGCGGGGGGACATCATGATGCCCCAAGGAAGAGGTAAGGAGGAAGGAAGCGAAGAAAAGAGCAGAGCTCGGCTTCCGGAACTCAGGGAAGGGCGCCAGGATCTGCGAGGAGCTTGGAGAGAGCCGGGCCGCGGCAGCCACCATCAGGTACAGGCTGTCCTGCGTGTGCTCTGACTCCCCCCGTATCACGTCTCCCCCCCCCCTTCTTTCCTCTTCTTCTTCTTCTCCCCCACAGAAAGTCTCACACTTTGTGAAGTCTCTGAAAAGAAACTGAAAGAGCCTCTCTCGGCCTCGCTCAGCCTCTCTCAGCCTCGCTCAGCGCCAGTCCATCGAGATGCAGATGATGCTGTTCCAAAGCAGAACCTCGGAGATTCAGATTCACCCCCTAAAGTGCTCTTAGGCCTTGTGATAACAGCCCTTTTTTGTTCACTGTGAGTGTACAAAGGTGGAGCAGGAAGACGTACAACGAAGAGAAGGCTACAGCAACTACCGACTGCACAAACAAACTAGGCACGAAAACAAACAAAGTCTGACCCTCTGCAGCACCAGGTGACAATCGGGTACACCGTCCAGTCAAGCCCGCTCCTCAGTCTGCTTGAGATTTCCCACGGATCAAGAATGCCCCGGTGATCACAAAAACACACAACCAAAAAACACACACACACACAAACGCTGATTCTCTGACTGTAGCCCCCCACCCCTTGCCCTTCTGAGCTTCGGACAAAGCGAAGACGAGTGTCACGAGGATGCAATTGCCGAACAATGACAAGAAGAGGTTGAGGCTTGTAAAAGCAATAATGTATGCCCAGTCCTGAGCTCTGATATCCAAATTGGACGTATTCTGCGCTGCCGTTTATGTGTTGCTGACATGAAAGGCATCCTGAGCAATGCACGCTGTACAGCACCTCTGACATCTCCAGTTTCATGACTGTGCGCTCTGCAATCGCCTTCGACATGACCTCTCAGGGTGTGGACGCAGTGACTTGGAGTGAGTTGCACCGGCCCAGCGGCCCATCCTTGATGCCGGCGAGGGCGCAGGTCATCACCAGCATGAAATAGAATCCAACCTAAAACGGAAGCACCTCTGCAACTTTCGGTCCGGATGCGCCGTGGGTGCCAATGGGTGCCTGGTGGTTTCCAGCATCTTCTCCCTTCCCAATGCCGATGTACGCTGCGCCTCAGCAAGCGTTTGCAGGGTTTTCCTGCCTTCGGCGTCCGCTGCGCCGCTGCGCCGCTCCCCGAAACTCGAATCTCCGACGGGCCTACAACCAAAGCCTGCGCTATGGCCACCAAAATCTCGGTAAACAGGCCCTGCCTCGGCAGCCCATCAGAGCATTCAAACACTTAAATGGGAAATATCTGAATTGCAGAGGCTGAGCTCGTGGCTGATCCCGGAGGAGGAGGCGCACCTGCCGACACAAGACCCTCTGCATCCCTGTCTTCGTGCTTGGCCCTGGACACAACCTCGGACAAGATCTCCGGACCCGGCTTGTCGGTGAAGTGTGAGACGTGCATGCTCTGAGCTCCAACCGCTGCCGAACCGAGAGAGGGAGAGAGAGAGACGAGGAAAAAAAAAACACGCACCGCGACCTTGTGCACCGTGGTTTTCGCGCGATCGGAGGCCTCCAGTCACGGCTTCTCTGGCACGCTCTACTACTTGATCATGTTGCTGCGGATGTCAAAGGCAGGCAGGAGCTTGGAAATCTACTTCGTTATAGAATCCGAACTCACACCGATCCGGTTCGCTGGCACCTTCGCTGCCGGGACGGCGTTTGCCGCCGGCACAACGGGTGGTGCCGCAACGGCAGGCACCACTACCACGCTTGCCTCGAGAGAAGGCCGGCATTCATCGCAGAGCGCAGACTCAGCCGCCCACTGCTGCTGCCTGGTCCTCCGTGGCTTTCGTCACAGCGGCGTCCTTCTCATGTTCAGCTCAAGGTGTTTGCTGCGTTACTGGCACCTGGAAACAACCTCTGACAAGATCTACGGACCCGGCTTGTCGGTGAAGTGTGAGACGTGCATGCTGGGAGGTTCGGAGCTGGGAAGCCCGATCTGACTAGCTCGCTCCAACCGCTGCCACTGGATCAAAGTAGGTCATGAACGAACCGAGAGAGAGGGAGAGGGAGAGAGAGAGAGAGAGAGAGACGAGAGACGAGAGACGAGAGACGAGAGACGAGAGACGAGAGACGAGAGACGAGAGAGGAGAGACGAGAGACGAGAGACGAGGAAAAAAAAAAACACGCACCGCGACCTTGTGCACCGTGGTTTTCGCGCGATCGGAGGCCTCCAGTCACGGCTTCTCTGGCACGCTCTACTACTTGATCATGTTGCTGCGGATGTCAAAGGCAGGCAGGAGCTTGGAAATCTACTTCGTTATAGAATCCGAACTCACACCGATCCGGTTCGCTGGCACCTTCGCTGCCGGGACGGCGTTTGCCGCCGGCACAACGGGTGGTGCCGCAACGGCAGGCACCACTACCACGCTTGCCTCGAGAGAAGGCCGGCATTCATCGCAGAGCGCAGACTCAGCCGCCCACTGCTGCTGCCTGGTCCTCCGTGGCTTTCGTCACAGCGGCGTCCTTCTCATGTTCAGCTCAAGGTGTTTGCTGCGTTACTGGCACCTGGAAACAACCTCTGACAAGATCTACGGACCCGGCTTGTCGGTGAAGTGTGAGACGTGCATGCTGGGAGGTTCGGAGCTGGGAAGCCCGATCTGACTAGCTCGCTCCAACCGCTGCCACTGGATCAAAGTAGGTCATGAACGAACCGAGAGAGAGGGAGAGGGAGAGAGAGAGAGAGAGAGAGACGAGAGACGAGAGACGAGAGACGAGAGACGAGAGACGAGAGACGAGAGACGAGAGAGGAGAGACGAGAGACGAGAGACGAGGAAAAAAAAAAACACGCACCGCGACCTTGTGCACCGTGGTTTTCGCGCGATCGGAGGCCTCCAGTCACGGCTTCTCTGGCACGCTCTACTACTTGATCATGTTGCTGCGGATGTCAAAGGCAGGCAGGAGCTTGGAAATCTACTTCGTTATAGAATCCGAACTCACACCGATCCGGTTCGCTGGCACCTTCGCTGCCGGGACGGCGTTTGCCGCCGGCACAACGGGTGGTGCCGCAACGGCAGGCACCACTACCATGCTTGCCTCGAGAGAAGGCCGGCATTCATCGCAGAGCGCAGACTCAGCCGCCCACTGCTGCTGCCTGGTCCTCCGTGGCTTTCGTCACAGCGGCGTCCTTCTCATGTTCAGCTCAAGGTGTTTGCTGCGTTACTGGCACCTGGAAACAACCTCTGACAAGATCTACAGACCCGGCTTGTCGGTGAAGTGTGAGACGTGCATGCTGGGAGGTTCGGAGCTGGGAAGCCCGATCTGACTAGCTCGCTCCAACCGCTGCCACTGGATCAAAGTAGGTCATGAACGAACCGAGAGAGAGGAGAGAGGAGAGAGAGAGAGAGAGAGAGACGAGAGACGAGAGACGAGAGACGAGAGACGAGAGACGAGAGACGAGAGACGAGAGACGAGAGACGAGAGACGAGAGACGAGAGACGAGAGACGAGAGACGAGAGACGAGAGACGAGAGACGAGAGACGAGAGACGAGAGACGAGAGACGAGAAAAAAAAACACGCACCGCGACCTTGTGCACCGTGGTTTTCGTACGATCGGAGGCCTCCAGTCACGGCTTCTCTGGCACGCTCTGGCTAAAACTGCCCAATCCAGATCGAATCCACTAGTAACCTAGCCGGTTTGCTATGGCCTTTTGAACGAGATGTGTGCGGAAATTCTGGCCCCGGGTCTCTCCAAAAATCCACCCCACCGCTTGGCGTCGGACACTTTGCGCAGCATCAAACATTGTCACGTCCTGCGGAAGCTGAAGCTCGAAGGTTTTCCGGCCCCGGGACTCTCCAAGAAATCCACACTCTTCGCGGTCGGCGCTTGGCCGCGGACGGCTTGTGCGGCATCAGGAAAAGTAGCCTGCGCAGAAAAAGTTCTCCGTCCGGAGAACAGCTGTTGGGACTTTCGGTTTCGTGTCTGTTCTTTGAGTTTAACCTGAATTCCTAAATCCTGACCTAACCCCCCAGTCTACGCAAAAGCCGATATCCAAAAAGCCTTAAACTCGGGCTGAGTGTTGACAATTGAGGGCTGTAGAGCCGGGCCGCCAAGTGGGTGCTGGGCAATCGTTTTGAAGAATCGCCTCCCGCTTGGCTCCCCAAACTTGAATCCGGACGCAGACCAGCTTACACCCAAGCCCCTCAACCCCATAAACCGCATCCTAAACCATGGAGGTGGGTTCAAAAGGGGGCTCGCGCCTTCACCCACCACCTGAACCACCACTCATCACCCTGCCACGCGCTAGGAGGTTGGCATGGGGGTTGGCATGGTGGGGAGGGTCATTCAATTGTTCCATCACCCATCCTGACAGAGAATGGCATGACCGCTCTATATATATTTATTTATTTTTATTTATTTATATATCGAAACAGGCCCGAGTCTCCTGGTAGTCGGCCATGGTTAGGCTTGAGGCTTTCGGGTTTAGGGTTTAGGGCTTAGGATTCAGGGTTGTAGGGTTCAGGGTTCAGGGTTCAGGGTTCAGGGTTCAGGGACAGGGTTTAGGGTTTAGGGTTTAGGGTTGAGTGAGGGTTGAGGGTTTAGGGTTTAGGGTGTAGGGTTTAGGGTTTAGGGTGTGGGGGGGGTTGGGGGTTAGGGGCGGTGTGTCCGGGTGAGGCTTTGGGCGAACAACAAGCACGACAGGGGGGGTAGGGGGTAGGGTATCACAATCAACAACTTATTGACATGTCTCAAGGCTCGGTGTCTTCGGGTTTCAGACTCAGGCTTGAGGGATTGTGCTGGCGTTGTGCTGTGGTGCTCTGACGACGTGCATGGGTGCTTGCTGCATGCTGCATGCTGTAGCGGCTCAAGTTTCTTTCGGAGCCAAGAAACACGCACGTTCCGATACGAGTGGCTGTATCAAAAAGAAAGAACCTTTTGTCATGTGCTATTGGTGTTAATGCACAAATCCATAATAGAGGATGGACCACCGGACAGACGATGAGCCACTACGACAACCGTGAACTCTACAAAACCTGTGACCAGGTGAGAGTCCTTCTGCCGAAGACAGTACATCGAAAAAGAAAGAGGCCTCAAGAACAACAGACATTATGAAGCTCACAGAAGTTGACATTTCCGTCATGAGCGTGCAGAGAACAGAGGAGGCGCTGAAACTTCAGGCACGATGCCGAGAGCACGGAATCAACTTGGTTCCGGGAAGAAAGAAAAGAGGTCGCACTGCACCTGTCGAAGTGTTGGAACGAAGCCAATGCTTTGACCGAGGACGAGGAGCCACACACAGTCTCAATCGACATGTGCAGAAGATCGCATAGATTGAGCACAACTTGAGCTGACAGTATTCCCATGTCCATGGCAGCCGACCGTGCGATTCAGCTACGCGCATGCTGCAAAGATTCAAGTTATCAATGAACAAAGAGTCATGATGTATTTGTATGATCCTGCTAAGCCTGCTCCTCGCAGCAACACAGCAACAGCGTGAGGTAGGTGAATTTCTGCAGGCGCTGGCTCATACGTATTCAAGCATATACAGGCAATAGAGCCGTCAGGCTCGCGGGCCCACCCTGCCATGCGCAGCTGGCGCTCATCGGCATCCGGTCTCGCCACCACCCGAAAAGCAGGGGCAGAGGGTGGCCTGTGACAAAGTCAGGCGGCTTGGGCTGCCAACTGTTTCCACCACACTGTAAGCCCTACAGTGTCTTGCATTTCCTACATATCTTGCAGTCTGAAGAAGCCTCCAGGACAGCCGTGGCGATCGCCGTGAAAAACTCCGACGGCACGTCGACGAGTCGAGTCAGGGTACTCCAAAGCGCGGGGGTGTTCAGGGACATATTCTGGGACGTTCAGGATTCCACAGGGTTTGAGGGTTTTAAGAGAAATGCGTCCTGCCCAGCAATGCCGCCTAAGTCCCCTTTAAGTCCTCATTATCTCATGACCTCACCATCGGACCCAAGTGACCAACTAGTGACCCGGTGACACAGCCTCTCCCCGAAAAGAACATGACTGCGTGTCACTACCTTTAAGGCAACCAAGGCTAGTGGCTGTCTGCAAGCGGCTGGCGTTCCAGACTATGGTTTTTCTGGGTATGGACAGCGTGTACAGTTGTCCTCATACATTATGAACGTCTGTACACAGAGCCCATCTGATATTGCCAGAAATTTCATTCTCTCTAAACGGCATCATGAATTCCGCCGCCACATCGAAGCAAAGAACAACCGCAAAGAGACAACACAAAAAATGCCAGGCCATCGACGCTTATAGCCTGAGCAACCCATCTCCAAAGCTGCAATTCCTAACTTTGGAAGTTCTGCAGCGCTGGCAAGACTGCGTCACCTGATTTGCCTTCTGGATGGAAGATCTCCCATGTCTGCAACGATTGTCCTGCCTGTTGCGTGAATCCCTGCTTTGGTCTCTAAAGGGGCCGAGACCGGGCCTGCACAGTCCAGCAGATATTGGCAGAGACTCGTGGGACGTCACGCAGCCTGGTCGCATGTCGCTGCACTGAGGAGGTGTGCAACATGGTGCAACCGGAGCTTTGCAGGGTTCAAAGGTCGCCTCTTGTAGAGGACAATGCGGGGATCGAACCCGCAGCGCCAGAGCGTAAGCAATAAGAAAATCGTGCACTTGTGATCAAACGGACGCAGCAGAGCCGCGGGGCCCGAGCTTTGCAACGGCCCTCTGAGGCTGCAGCAAGATGACTGAGGCTCTGTTCGACCATCAGGTCTCACTTTGTTGCTGGTCGTTCCCTGGCGGGCGCTGATGCTTCCGGAAAATTGGACACAGTCCGGCTTGATGATGTGCGACCCCACAAAAAAAACAAGCGGACAGCTCAAACCAAGCTTCCTATCCCCTACCGTAAGCCTGGGCCACCAGCGCCAAGCAAGTGCCTGCCGCCATCCGCTGTGTGTGTGTGTGCTCGGACGTCGGCTAGCTGGGGCCCCCCAATCCCCAAGATCCCGATCCTTGCTGGATTCGACAGACTCCGGCCACCAGGCATCACGCCGCCGGCGCCTGACTCACAGACTTTGGCATGTTTAGGCCCGTTGCAAAAGTCGGCTACAGCAGTGACCACGGCAGACTGTGGAGAAGCTGATCCTCGGCAATTCTCAAGCTCCGTCTTGAAATCAACAGGAGCAACCAAACAAAAACACGCGAAACCCTAAACCCTACATGAGCACTCGTCTGGGTGTGAGTCAACCCTAGGCTCGCCTTCAAATTCTAGTAGTTTGAGGTCCGGGTTGCGGTGTGGTGCTCGATAAGCCGTTCTTTCTGGGCGATGAGGGGTGAAGGTTGATAAGGTTGGGGAGCATGGGACGGAGGGTTTGTGGTTTTAGGCCTTGAGCTTTCCTGAATGTTGAGCCCGTGACCGCAGACGAACTCACCGGAACCATTCGCTCAACGCTCTCAGCCCCCTAAAGCTTGCACTTTACACACCGAAGCCTAAACGCGGCGCACTCCGAGCACAATAAGCACCCGTCATCACCTGGATCCTCGCACTTTTTCCGGAGGTGCGAGCAAGGCTGTCCTGGCAGTGCTGCAACCTCTCGCTGAAGTTCTGAAGTTCCTCTGCTGCCACATCTTCCCCCATCACTCCATTCCATGCTGGCCTGCCTCACACGCCAAACGCTCATCGTCTCACTGTCACGTTGCAAGAACCATCGAGCCGAAGCCCGAAAGGCTCCCAAGTCAGGAGAACTGCAGGCAATGACAAGGACTATGCTTTCCGAGAGCAATCAAGCAAAATCAGCGAGAACGCCCGCCAATCTTTGCGTGGTTGCTCTCGGACAGCGTAGTTCTTGTCATTGCCCATGCCAGTTTGTGATCGCCCCATGCGCCACATGTTCGTCGCACATGCATTCAAGACTCATCGGAAGCATCCAAGCGATACATGAAATTGGCCTCCAATTCCCGGGAAATGCCTCCAAGGCTCCCAGATCCCGCTTTCCTGAGCTGTGGCACCTTCGAGTTTTTCCGGACTGTTTCAAGGACTTGAACCGGCAGGCAAATGCAGAAAAAGACTCATTTGCGGCTCGGAAGGAGATGTTCCAGCCTCGTCGTCGAATGTTTGCACATCTCCTTGCTGCTTCAAAGTCCGATCAAGAGCCGCACGGCAAGCTGAAGTTTCATGAGCCAGGAACCCCTTGCGCAATGGCGGCGATCCAAATGCCAAAGTCTGTGCGTCAAGAGCGGGCCAGAAAGCTTAGACTCCAAACTGCCGGGCCCACTCCTGACTCACAGACTCTGGTATTTTCAGGCAAGCCGGCTGCAGTCTTGTTTTGGGGGGTGCGAGCAACGCGCAGTGCTACCAGGGCAGGCAAGCTCTTGCTGCGGTTGCGCTCCGACTAAGGGGTCGCCGCTGCATCCTATGCGAGGCAGCTGCAGACGACTCTTTTTATTGGAGGACGGCAGATTTTATCCCCTCGAGCAAAATGCGACAGCAGAAAGTCGACCAGATGCAAAAAGGTCACTCTACCAACATGGGCAACACAAGAATTCGAGCACTGCAGCAAAAGTTGCAGCGCTGCAACAACTGCTGCTTCTTGCAACAAGCTGGGAATCGTCAAGGCTAAAGAGCGCAGGGGTGTTCTGAAATGTTCTGGGACTTCAAGAGGATAGCAGGGTCTGACCGGCGTCCTGCTCAGCAATGCCGCCAGCCTTCGCCTCAGCCAGAACCTGAAGGCAGGCCAACGCAAATCCCCTCTTCATCATGACCTCACCGTAAACCACCGGATCGCTTGAAATGCGGTGGCGGAGATGAGAGTAGTGTTTGAGTCCGGAGTTGTCAACTACCACGCCAGACGGCATAGCAAGCCTAAAGCCAAATCCATGAAAACCTTTGAACGCCCTCAAGGTGCATCTCACACCGCGCTTTTCTTGTTTTCCGATCCACAAGCCCAAAGCCGGCCCGATTTCGGGACATCGCCTCGTCAGCGAACAGAAGAAAATCTCGGGTTTGGGGTATTTGAGAACCACATTGGCTTCCAGGCGTCACACCCTGTTGGGAGGATTGAGGACAAGCCGCGGCAACTGGCTCTATGTACAGGTTGCAGACCGGAAGCCTGTTTCAGGCTCCAGGTCTGCGATGTTCTACGGACCACCTTGGGTGGTGCCTACGTGTGCTTCCGCCGATTCTCAATGCCGCGCAGAGCTTCTGCGCGCGTGTCTCGGCGCCGAGACAGGCCTGCAAACGAGGGCATCGGCCGCAATCCCGGAAGTGCTAGCAAGTACTTAAAGTACTTAGTACTTCGCAATACTGAATCTGCATCAGCGGCTATGCAAGGTGCTCGGCATGTGCTCGCACGGCCTCGCAGGCTTCTGAAGCCTATTCTGCGGGAAGGCTTCCACCACACCTGCTGAGGCTGAAGATGTTGAAATGGGATTGCAAGTTGAACGCTATCGAAAGTACCTTTGGAAGGCACTGCAAGATCGTTGCCGCTTTGATCGCACAGCTTTGCACCTCCATACCTGCACGCGGAAGCTGAGGCAGGCCTGCAACCAGGAAACCAGCGTCAGCCCAACATAAGCCAACGTTTCCAGCTCTTTCGTTTTCCAATGTCGCTTCATGCTTCCCATGTTTGTAAGGAGAGCTCTGTCGAAACGCCTGGGTTTCGCAGTGCCGGCGGGCGCGACTGGCACACCTGGCCATGGAGAGAGGGAGAGAGCTCCGGACGTTTGCTACGTGCGCTCTCTGCACCTCTGCATGGCCGGCCCAAGGGCATCGCTGAAGATGGCCTGTCTTCTTTGCTCTGCAGTGCTCTGCAGTGCTCTGCAGTGCTCTGCAATGCTCTGCAATGCACATCCAAGAGCGCTTGCACCTTACGCGACTCGTTGCACCACGCTCTCCCGGACGAACACCAGCGCAACCTGCTGCACATGGCCGCTTAGGGTCTCAGATGTCTCAGCGCTGCTTTCGCTGCAAAGCCATCCGACTGAAATCCGACTGAAGGACAGCCTTGATGGAGCCGGGCCGAAGGAACCGCACTTGGCCTTGGCAGGTGCGGTCTGCGGTCTTCGGTGAACGTGCCCAGGGCCCAAACAGCCGCACTGCCCCTGCAAGCTTCGCACCGATTCGTAACACCCACTGCCTGCCGCTCTCCATGCACCTCTTCCATCCGCCGTTGCTCCAGCCTCTTCATTGCAGAGTCTGCAATTGCTGCAACACTCCCCGACATACTCGAAGCTGAGGAATGGAGACCTCCTTTACCATCTGGGCTCCATGCAGCCTGATTGAGGAGGCGTTGGCGCTCTTCGGCCGAGGCCTCCGAGGTTCTTTCAACGAATGCAGGTGAAGAAGACCCCCAAACAGACCAAACATTTCCAGAAAAGCTAGGAGAAGTAGGGACAGCGAGGAACACGGCATTGGACCCAATTGTTGCGGCAGGTCCGCTCTTCACGGTGCAAGCGTCGGCGGGAATAAAACCACAAGACCGCAAGAAGCGACCCCGTCGCTTTTGTGACGCCGAGCGGCTTCGGCGCATGTGCACAGGACTGAGGCGAAGAACGTCGGCGACTGACTAGATTCGACAACCGTGCAACGCACGGCTCGATTCGGACCAGAACTGACCCAGAATGCATGGCGTATGCAGATCAGAGCGTAACTGGCTTCGCGCTGCTCGTGCACTATTTGTTCCCAACGTATCCCAACGTAAGAACCCGATGCCCGAGCATGTGCGCTGTTGGGGGAATGAGCTGCCAAGGACGAAGATGCAGAAACAATGGCAGGAAAGGAGAGCTTGCAAACTGGGGGCCTGCGTGGCTCGGGGAAGCGGCGCTCGCTCCTCCCCTCGCACCTTCAAAAAGGGACATCTAGGTCTAGGGCACAGGCAGGATGTTTGATGCTTCCATCTGGCCTGTAGGGCACCTCGGGCTTTGTGCAAGCTCTGCCAACCAACGAGTGTGCCACGGCCAACAACCCGAGCCCGGGGCGTCCTGGACAGCACCTGGCTGAAGAAGCCTGCACCGCAAAGTAGGCACCCGTTAAAGGCTCATCAAAGGCCCGTCACACAGTGGATCAGTCTGCACGTCTAAGGGCCAAACGGTGGCGGCTCACAGGGGCTTGGTGGTGCCTCTCAGGCTGCTTTCCATACATCTCAAAAAGCTCAGCAACTGCTTGACCCACCATCACCGAAGCTGCCTCACGAGGCAACATGGTGGCCTGCACAGGCTCCAAAGCAGACATAGCCCCCCACAAGACCCAGCCATCCCCTGCCCTCGACCTGCAGAGGCAGCGGCGGCATTGGGGGCAAGGGGGGCAGTGCAGGTGGCGGTGGCGGCGGCGGTACCTGCACACAGCCCCACAGGCGCAGAGCCGAATTCTCCGCCAAGCATCCGAGACCTCCGCGCCAGCATCCTGGCAATGCAGAAACCATTCTGTTCGCAAGCTGAAGATCAAAGCCTCTCTGCAATTCAAAAAACATTCTTGTGCAAAACCGAATCGAGTCAACTCCGGGAAGAGACAAGGAAAGGTGCTCAACAGATTGTTTGTGGCCCACACAAATCATACCGCTACAGTTGCTGAAGCACGCAAACGACGACGTGAGATCACGGCAGCAGTCGACCGCGGGTCTCGCGGTCGCGCGGTCGACCACTGACCGCGGAGGTTTTCGACGGTTTGCGATCGATGGTCGGTGTTGGAACACTCGCTGCGGCCCACTTCTGACAAAGGGGCAGCACAGACTCACAGAAGGAAGCTATAGACACCACCAGACACCACCAAACAATAGACGCCTACAATAGACGCCTTTCGAAGCTTCTCTTTGAAGTCCGGGGGAGCCTGCCATGTCCGGAAGCGCGTCTCTTCCTCTTCTCTCCCTCTCTTTCATCTTTCCTCTGTCTCTCTTCCCCTTGCACCTGCAGGACAAGGCAGAGGGGCCGCCGGCTGCTAGTAAGCTCCTGATCGTCCGTTCTGGTCAAAGATCAGTAGGCTTCTCGGCTGTTGACGGTCTTGAGGGTCATGGGGGTCATGAAGCCTCGATCATCTCCTGTGCTGGGAAGTTCGGCCACTCCAGGCCTCGAATGGGTGCAGGTCTTTACTACAAATCCGTGATCCAGGATCTGCGTCACGTTGACCCGTTGAGCCATGAACGCCCGACCATGAGGATGAGGAAACCGCGCCTCAAGCCCAGATGCTGCCAGACGCACATTGGCCAAACTGGTGCGACTCTCTTTGGGGCTTCTCATGGATTCCATGGCCTTCCGAAGCCCAAAAAGCCCCCGGAGTGCCTCACGCCAAAAGCCTCTGCGGGCCCGCAAGGTGCCACACGGCAGACCTCACGTCACTGACGTCACTCCACGACTCTCTGCAACTGCGCCTTTTCGGAGAAGCATACAGAGTCCAATTGCGTTCAACATTTCAACATTGTGTGGGTACCACGAAACTGGGTGAGTGGAAAACGGGGTGGACCGAGTCCGAGATCGAAAAAGGCTGAGTGAGAAAACAAGCAAGCACGAGTTAGATTAACAGGAGGAAATGGGAATCGAGCGTGCCCATGAAAACAAAAAAACAACCAGCCTTCGCAGATTTTGCGTATGCTTTGGGACCTGTTCAACTAGCGCTCCATGCCTCACGCTGCGATGGAATCGACTGGACAACAAGGTCACAAACGAATTAGGGGCCACTCTTCGGACCAAAGTTCTCGCTAAGCAAGTAGGGTCCAAAGTTTGGACCGAAATTTGGCAGATGTATGTCCAGCGCTTTCCATCTTTTCTGTTTTCGACTTATGTCGGGGCGTTTTTGATTTCGACTTGGGTCGGGGCGTTTCTGACATACGATTCAGGAGCACCTTTCCTGACTTGACGGTGTCTCTCACACATACATGTGAGCGCTAACCGAGTGTGAGCGAGAACACGCAACGGCAAAATCTGGCGCGCAGACCGCTGGGGGGCTGTCGCGGCGGCTGACGCTGGCCTTGAAAGCAGGACACTCGAAGCCCGACGAAACTTCTTCTACGGTCACGGGGTTCGGTGCAATCAATGACATCATCGCCGAGGGTCAACAACGCCCAGCGATGGCGCTCCCATCTCCAGAACCACCTCACAGCATGAAAGCTTAACACAAATATGAAAGTAGCGCTAGTGGGAAAAGTACGACGAGTAGAAGTACCTAACGGGAAGTGGTCGTCGTGGTGGTGGGGGTAGAAGGTAGTCGTAGGAGTCGTCGTCGTCGTGGAATGTTCATAGTAGAAGTAGTAATGGTAATTTTTCACGGTCGCAATGACCCACAATTCATCATGACAATGGTGACAAACTGACTGTTAAAATATAGCTTCAACAAAGGCATGAACAACAAGGGGGGCAAGAAAGAGTGAAAAGCGACGAGGGCCGCCTCCAGCCGCAGCCGCTCCCAAGGCCGACTGGCGACCTTTGGAATTCCAGCTCTGAACGAGAATGAGGTTACGTGCATTTCATGTGACATTTGCGTGTTGTGCATAGCTTAAGGATATGTATAATATATGTATGTATGTATACATACATACATACATATACAAATATGCACATGATGCACATATGCATAGTGTATGTAGTAACGTTATACATATATAGGTGATTATGCCAACGCAGACCCCTAACAGGTTGAAAGTTCACATTCGCATTGTGAGAAGGTTTGACAGGCTTGCACAGTTACTGTGTCGAAAACATGCACAGATAGACTGTCATGTGCAAATGCTTGCACAACAACTAGCCGCTTGGGCAATCTTACTTTCTTGCAGAGGAAGCCAGAGAAAACCAAATGTTCCATAGAAACTAGGGAAGAAACACGCCTCACTTTTCCGTAGGACAAAACCGCGTTTTCCCCGTAGACTGTACGGAAATCTGCTGAGGCCTGGAACCGTAGGAGTCTCATGCCCTTTTTCTTGAAAGCGTGGAAAGGGATTTTCAGCGGAGGTGGTCTTCGGGAAAGTTCTTCGTTCTATCGTTGATGCAATAGATGTCGTGATGGATTATGCGTTGATGAATGGTGTGATGGTGCTAAATTGGTTTAAAGCGCAGGCGTGTGGGAGGTCACATTTTTGGCGCGGCAACGAAAATTCGAACAAAGACTCCTTTTTCCGAAGCTGTCTGGGCTGCTGTTCAAAAACCCCGCACATACACTTACATTGGGAGATAAGGCTGGCAGGCCTGGCCCTCTTGTCGTCAAGAGTTAGACCTAGCAAGCGAAGATGCCCAAAAAAGGATGAAAACCCTAACATCACAACAGCTGCAAAAAAAAACATGCTGTGTGCACATGCGCGAAGAAAACGAAAGCCTAGTGACAGCACCCTTCAAGTAGCTAGGGGCTCTCACAGCGCGGTGGGACAACTCAGTGCTCGAACCTGGTTTTCCTGTTTCTGTGGTATTCGGGGCCAAGCTTGGGGGGGTTAGGGCGCTTAAGGAATTTCGGGTTCAGCGGTCGACTGCTTCCTAGGTCCCAGATTTTCGGACCAGGCCGTGGCGGTCGACATGCGACCTTTGAAATTGTCCTTCGTGCTGTATGAACATTTTTTACACTGAACATCTCAGAAGTTGCAGTATCGCTGAGTAGTCCCACTGTGCACACCACTTCAGCGACACTTTTAGGCGCCGGGCCCGCACACGGACAAAACGCCGAAAGTCTTGGAGGCTCCTCAGAGTTGTTTTTTCCGTCTGGCGCTCCCCTTCCTTCTGATTGACTGCCTTTGAACTTGGCGCAGTACCCACTGTCCAAAAGCAGCCTCCTGATAGTCTGTAAATGTGCATTCAAATGCGTCACTTGGTGTGCCAGTTGGAAGCTCAAGCCTGCCACGGCTGTCCTGCCTGCTGCGTGAGTACTGCCTGTTATGTGAGTGCGTCTGCCGCCTTCTGTTGCCTTGCGAAATCCAGCTATCCTCTGTGTAACAGCCAGACGGTGTGGTTTGAGAACATTCACATTCGCCCAGCTATTGGCTTGACAGTAGAGACCCCAAGGTCCTGTTCCGGGCCATCTGCGGAGGCCTCTTCGAGACCAGCGCCTGGAATCGAATGAAGAAGCTCTCTGGCGACGAATCTTTCAGCTCCCAAGGCTCCCGCCTGCGGCCCGGTCGCGGAAAGCTCCGAGGGCTGACAGGGCATCACACCCAAGGCTACGTCACTGCACCGCTACACGGGCTCGGACAGGACCCATAAGGACCCATATAAGGAGCCAGAGAGGCCTGGGACGGATGAGACCCGGAGGATCTCCACGAAGTCCCATCTTGCCTGTGCTGAACAGGTCAGACAGGTGCTAGCCGCATCGCGTAAAGACATATATACACACACACACACAAACAACTTTAGACGCAGCATGACACGGTGCTGAGCAAATCCTTCATCTGCTCAGTGCGGGACAAGGCTTCTCGGTAGGCCATGACGCTGCTCCTGACGTGCTGAGTTGACAGATGGGGCAGGGAGAGAGCACCCGAGAGCAGGGAGATCTCCTCCGCACCATGGCCAGCTCCACAGCTTCGGACATCGAGGTGATCGGGCGCCTCCGGGCGAGCCAGCGCCGGGCAGCTCGCTGCAAAGGCACGACCGCAGCATCCTGGATGAGCAGCACCTCCATCCCCTCACTCAGCAGGAAGCTTGGGAGGCACTTCACAAACCGAAGCAGCAGTCCGTTAGCCCGGTGCTCGCAGCCTCGGAGGAGGAACTGCAGAAACGCATCCAGCCTCCTGCGGACCTCCGGTCTCAGGCACAGATACAATCCCAGCCCAGCCAGGGCAACCAAGAAGCCTTCCAACACCAGAAGCGCCGAGCGCCACTTGCTTCCCACCTCCAAATGCGCCCCGTCGAGCTGGGCCTGCTCGAGGAAGTGGTCGCTGCTGGCCGGCGGAGGTGCGAATTCGCGGAGGAAGCAGGGCCAGGCCGCGGAGGACGCGGAGGACGCGGAGCCTTCGGAGCCTTCGGAGCCTTCGGAGCCTTGGGAGGCCGAAAAGCGGCACTCCGTCGAGTCGCAGAAGCGGCGCTGGGCCGGGTCATACCAGGAACAGCAGTCTGCTGGGGTGAAGGGGCAGCAAGCCAATCCACCAGGAAGCGGCTCAGGCTCGTAAGCCCTGCCAGGTGTAGCATGCGAGGGGATCTCAAAGGGCGGCTGGAAGAAACGCACCCGTCGCATCCCGTCATCCAGCTGCACATCAACCTGAAAAAGGCAGCTCGGCGTTGTCGGGCAAGGGTGCAGCGAGAAAGTGTTGTTGGGCCCTCTCTCTTGATCTGGATACCCATCTGGATATTCGAAGCCGGAGACGACGCACATGCCCTGCACCGCAGAGGACAGCACCAGCAGGTCAAGTAGCCCGACCAGGACCTCAGCACACGTGGCCGTTAGGGGCGTAGCGGCTCATCCTCAAACATAGACATTATAAGTTGAAAAACATAATATGAAGAACAAAAATAAGGCTCAGTGAGTTAATTACATGAATTACATGTCACACCCCCGGACGAAGCCGAGGCAGCGACAATGAGCGAGCCGGCTGCTCCAGCCAGAGCGGACACTGAGAAAGTCCAGCTGCGGCAGAAGACAGCCTTTGCTCGCGAGAGCAGCCGCTGCTTTCCTTCGCGGGTGTAGTACCTCAGGCCCACCTTCTTTCTATTCTTTCTACTCCTACCGCTTTCGCCGCTTTCCGAGGTCCTCCCGCTTTGAGCTGTCACCTGGCTCCCAGATCGCCCAGATGCTCCAGCCTCACTTGGAAGACAGGTTTCGGAAGTTTCGCAGCTGGAGCTCCGACTCAGCTTGGTCGCCGCTTCCTGAGCCTCCCTGGCGGCCTCCCTGGCGGCCTCCCTGGCAGCCTCCCTGGCAGCCTCCCTGGCCTCCCTTTTTGCGGCAGCGAAAGGAACGCCTTCAAGAAGAGGGGGTGCTGGGATTGCCTGGATCATGACATTTGCCGCTCATCACCACCCAGCGCTGCCTGCTCTTAGGCTAGTACATGCCGTGCCCTACCCGCAGCTGTGTCTCGAGCAAGAAGCTATAGACTCATCAGTATTGCGAGTACCATGCAAGTACGAGGGCAAGGTGCCGTGCAGGGTGCCGTGCAAAGAGCCTGCTTTGGCCTTCTAAGGGGCCCCAGACCTGGCCTTCATGTTCCGGCAGATATTGGCAGAGACTCGTGAGATGTCACGCTGCCTGGTCGCATGTCAATGCACAGAGGAGATGTGGGTGTGCACCGGAGCTTATAGGGTTCAAGAGCCTCCTCTCGCAGAGAGGCGGCGGTGGGATGGAACCTGCAGGACACCGCGAGGACATCTTCGATGCTTTCGCCTTCACTGAAAAACGGGATGCTGAGAAACTGAGGGTGCAGCTGCGCGATGCGAAACAAGGTCCAGGCAATGGTGTCACCTTCGCAATCCTGCGCAAAGCGAGAAAAAAGCGGGTCTCAGAACAAAAAAACAGAATCTCTCAAATCTCGCCCGATGCAATGCTTGGCGACATCAGACAGAAAGCTGTTGGAAACACGTCTGTTCTTGAGTCTGTTGTGGGGCATGCGCCGCTCAAGCATGGTGCCAGAGCGGTCATCAGACGACAGAGTAGGGTTGCAGGTCCCGAGCTTTGCCACGGCCCTCTGAGGCTGCAGCAAGATGACTGAGGCTCTGTTCCATGGGCCTATGCAAAGAGGCCAAGACCGCTGCTTGCTCTAAACATGTTGTCAAGCAGAAACTCACGATCACCGCAGCGCATGCCCGCTCACACGTGCCAAGAGGCTTCCAATAACAATGCGTCTTCATTCGCCATGAGAGGTGAACCCTTGAAGGAGACCCGAAGCAGATTACGGCCTGATAAACACAAATCGAGCGAGCAATCATGCACTGCAATACGAGTGAGATCATAAAGGATCATCCTTACAAGTCTAGCAAAGCACGAGCAACGGCGCAAAGATCTTCCAGTGCCTGCGGTCCTGCAGGTGTCCGCATGCCCTGCGCTCGACATCCCGTCTTGTGCCCAGCAGGCCCCCGGAAGAGGGATGAAAACTCTGTATCGTCCCGGACCCGGAGCCTGCTGAGTCTGCGCAATACAACTGTTAAAACTCACGGCTTGCGCGTGAGAAATGCTATACATGCTATACGCTGGTCCCGCACCGTGTCTCGAAGATCTCATTCGTGGAAAAACAAAAGTCATCTCAAAATCTCCGCGATCAAGGCACAGGGTCTCAAAATCTAGCACATCTTAGTGCATCTCACCCATCCTTCGCCAGGACGTCCGCTGCCTGCTGTGCCGCAGCACTGGTCTTGTTGTCGTCCACATTCCAGATCCAACCAGAGTAGAGGCCCACGAGCCACTTGATCTGCTTGTGCTCGTCGGCTGTGAGGAGGCTTTCGCCGGTCTCAAGGCGCCCCTGCCGGATTCCCACTTCCTGCAGAAGCCTTTGTGCCTCGTTCCTCTGATGCATGGTGTGCTGCCAGCGGTCCAAGCGCTTGAGGCCCTCGATCACGGCCGCCACTGCTTGCTGGCGGCGCTTGAGGCGTTCGCTGGCTGGCTGCAGCTGCGCTGGTTTCTGCAGCTCTTGCTCGGGCGCAAGTTGCGGCATTGTCTTCTCCAACTCCCGGACACGGTCCAGAAGCTTCGGGGGGAGCAAGTCGAAGACGCTTGCTACCCTCTCGTACTGGATGCAGCGCCATGCACCTGAGTCCTCCCTGCATGAATTGATGGACCGGGGGTTCTTACCATCGCTGATGGCTGCCCCGATGCTGGTCCAGCTTCGGCTTTCGTTCACAGCATGCGCACCCTCCGTGCTGGCCGTGTCAGTGCTGGCAGCTACGTCCCCTTTGCCCGCGAAGCCTTGGCCAATGCCCTTTCCCGCCAAATGCGCGAGGTCCTTGGCCTTTTTGTTGTTCTCCTGCTTGGTCACGGTTTTGACCTCGGTGGAGAAGGCGGCCACCCCGATTGTCACCTCGGTCGGATAGACGTCCCCATAGATACTGAAGATGCGATCCTCGAAGAACTTGCTCAGCTCCTCAGGCTTCTTGTTGCCTGCGGCGCTCAAGGCTTCCTCCACGCTCTGCACGAACCCTTCCTCCACCTCGAGATAAGCCGTGCTGATGTGGAAGCTTCCCACCGGCACGTGAAGCTTGTGGACTACAGTGTAGTGGCTGCCCTCTCCTCGCTGTTCGTGGAGGCTGGCGGACTTGTATTCCGCAGCAGCTGCCGCAAGAGGTGTGCACACCTCTGTATAGGCTTGCGCGCTGCAGACCTCCGAGTGTGCCTTGAACTTGTCGTCGAACCGCACCACGGCATGTTCCTGCTCGCTGTACTGCGAGGCACGAAAAAGCTTATTCTTGATGGTCTCCTCCGTCGGCTCCTTGAACAATGGCTTCGACGAGCAGCTGAAGGCGCTGCTGCTGGTGATCCTGCCGCACGTCAGGTTGCAGTTCGTGAAGACCCGCTGCCAGTCCAGCTGCTTCAGCTCGAGGACACCGGACTTCATGTCCTTCCCCGTCTGGAGCGTCGGCGCCGTACCAGAGAAGCCCTGATTGAGCAAGGTGGGGGCGTAGCCAGAGCCCGTCACGTCTCGAAAGCCCGGGGCCGCCATGACCTTATTCTTATTCACCTTCAAGTTGATCTCCAAAATGGTCGACTCCTCCTTTGTCAGCACCCCGTCTTCCACCATCTTTTTGATGTCGTCGGGCTCGAGGCACTCCGGCTCCACGTTGACGCGTTTCATAATCTTCTGCCGAATCGCGTTGAAGTCGGCCATGGTGCTGCCGGATGCTGCCAGAAGGCGGGTTAAGTGTACCAGAAAAATCTTGAGCCATCAAATGGCAAGAGCCCCAGATGACAAGGTGGGAATGGTGAAAATGTGGATGCTAGTTGGAGACGCTTTTGGGGCGAGAATGGTGGGATGCTAGTTTGGAGCACTCCCGAAGCAAAAATGGGGCGATGCTAGTTGGAGACGGGCGAAATGGGAGGCGAGTTGGAGACTCTCCTAGAATGGGTGCATGCTAGTTGGAGACGCTACTAGGGCGAAAATGGGGGGATGGGGGGATGCTAGTTGGAGACGCTCCTCGGCCGAAGATCGGGGGATGCTAGTTGGAGATGTTTTTGGGGCGAAAATGGGGTGATGCCAGTTGCACCTCTACAGTGCGGTCAGCATCCCACGCAGTCGTACACGACGGCTGTCGCATGAAGTCCCCGCACTGCGCTTGCAAACGTGCGTGTCTCTGCGTGCTCACTTCAACCTGTTCATCACTGTTCATCCGAATGCCTCCATTCAAAACCATGGCAGAATATGTAAAATACCAGACTATCCGTCACAAACAAGCTCTAAACGATGCCTCAAGCATCGAAGTCCGCTGCGACCATGGAGGAACTGCCTCGCATCATGGAATGGGTCGAGAGTCTTGAGGAACACCCATTGCCTAACGACAGGCGTAGCAAAATTGTGAGCATTTTCATCACCTGCTTGCGCCAGATAGCCGCCACCCCCACCCAACCGGATTTTCATTGCCGCTCTCCCTGGCACTAACATGGGCACAGTCTTCTACCACTGGCGCCTTCTCCACACCTATCAACTCAGTGCGGATTAACCTGGGTTTCCTCCCGACCCCCTTCGCCAATAGCCTCTTCTGGCACGTTCCAGCTGCAGGAGCTGCCGGCGGAAGCCAGCGTTGTGCAGCGCAACCTCACCCGTCAGGTGTGACCCGTCCCTGGGCCGCAGGCGGGTCGCTGCGTCTTGATGGCGTACCAAGCCGCCCGCAAGGACAAGTCTCAGCATGCTCAGGCTTGAGACAAGGGCACTCGACAGAGTCGATGGTGTCACCTTCGCAAAGCGAGGAAAAAGCGGGTCTCAGAACAAAAAAACAGAATCTCTCAAATCTCGCCCGATGCAATGCTTGGCGACATCAGACAGAAAGCTGTTGGAAACACGTCTGTTCTTGAGTCTGTTGTGGGGCATGCGCCGCTCAAGCATGGTGCCAGAGCGGTCATCAGACGACAGAGTAGGGTTGCAGGTCCCGAGCTTTGCCACGGCCCTCTGAGGCTGCAGCAAGATGACTGAGGCTCTGTTCCATGGGCCTATGCAAAGAGGCCAAGACCGCTGCTTGCTCTAAACATGTTGTCAAGCAGAAACTCACGATCACCGCAGCGCATGCCCGCTCACACGTGCCAAGAGGCTTCCAATCAGGGTTCTGGAAGTTGCTGTGCACAAACTGCAACGCCAGGTCCACACAGCCATCCCTGACCACCTTGCAAACAGGTAGCGCAGAGGACAAAATGGAGGGCTGAAACCAGGCTTTCCATCCCTACCAAAAGCCTGGGCCACCAGCGCCAAGCAAGTGTGTGCTAAGATCTGCTGTGTGTGCTCGTGCTAAGATCTGCTGTGTGTGCTCTGGTTGCGCCCGTGTAGGCTTCAAAAGGAGGACGGTTTCACTGCTGTTCCCGCATTCCTACGTTCAATCCTGCAAGCAGCGTGTTTGGCATCGCTGCTGTTGCCACATTCGTACTGCAGAAAGCCTGCCTCAAACATGACAAGTCTCCGTGACAACCCCTTCCAAAAGAACCTAGACATGCTAAGCACAAAGCCAACATTGGAAGGCTTCAAATTTGGTTTGTCTAGTGGTCAGGGTTTGCTTCCGCTTCCGATATGAACCATGCCGTGGGACTACCTTGTTTCTGTGGAACCCTACCCCCCTCACCCACCTCCCCTCCCCCCCCTGGTCGAAGCAAAAATCGGAAACGAGACTCAGCGGCACCTGACTGCTGGGCGCAGGGACCGAATCACAATCCGAGCCAGCGCAACAACAGCACCGAAATCCGAACTGAGCGCAGCTTCTCTTGCAAAAAGCCTGCAAACCTGGAATGGTCTCGCGGTGGCTTGCTGTGACCTTTTTCCGAGGTGTTCGCAGGTCACACAAGTGACTCCCACTCCAGGTCCAGGATCGCATAGGCTCCGAAAGCTTCAGAGATTGGCATGGGACACGGAGAAGATGTGGGCGCGACGTCAACCGGAGCTTCAGGGCCAGGGTTCAAAGGTCGCCTCCCGCAGAGAGGCGGCATGGGCTGCTTGACCGGCACAATGGTGGGATGGAACCTGCAGGACACTGCGAGGACATCTTCGATGCTTTCGCCACTGAGAACGGGATGCCGAGCTACTGAGGGTGCAGCTGCGCGATGCGAAAGAAGGTCCAGGCAATGGTGTCACCTTCGCAAAGAACAGAAAAACACGACTCTCATCCCAAGGCACAAACGCAATAAGTCAAACTTTCTTGGCAACGCGTTGTACGACGCTACATCATCGAACAAACATGTGCTTGCCACTGCTTGTCTGGGGGGGACTTACAAGGGGAGGATAACAATGCGTCTTCATTCGCCATGAGAGGTGAACCCTTGAAGGAAGCCCGAAGCCGATTACGGCCTGATAAAAACAAATCGAGCGAGCAATCATGCACTGCAATACGAGTGAGATCATAAAGGATCATCCTTACAAGTCTAGCAAAGCACGAGCAACGGCGCAAAGATCTTCCAGTGCCTGCGGTCCTGCAGGTGTCCGCATGCCCTGCGCTCGACATCCCGTCTTGTGCCCAGCAGGCCCCCGGAAGAGGGATGAAAACTCTGTATCGTCCCGGACCCGGAGCCTGCTGAGTCTGCGCAATACAACTGTTAAAACTCACGGCTTGCGCGTGAGAAATGCTATACATGCTATACGCTGGTCCCGCACCGTGTCTCGAAGATCTCATTCGTGGAAAAACAAAAGTCATCTCAAAATCTCCGCGATCAAGGCACAGGGTCTCAAAATCTAGCACATCTTAGTGCATCTCACCCATCCTTCGCCAGGACGTCCGCTGCCTGCTGTGCCGCAGCACTGGTCTTGTTGTCGTCCACATTCCAGATCCAACCAGAGTAGAGGCCCACGAGCCACTTGATCTGCTTGTGCTCGTCGGCTGTGAGGAGGCTCTCGCCGGTCTCAAGGCGCCCCTGCCGGATTCCCACTTCCTGCAGAAGCCTTTGTGCCTCGTTCCTCTGATGCATGGTGTGCTGCCAGCGGTCCAAGCGCTTGAGGCCCTCGATCACGGCCGCCACTGCTTGCTGGCGGCGCTTGAGGCGTTCGCTGGCTGGCTGCAGCTGCGCTGGTTTCTGCAGCTCTTGCTCGGGCGCAAGTTGCGGCATTGTCTTCTCCAACTCCCGGACACGGTCCAGAAGCTTCGCGGGGAGCAAGTCGAAGACGCTTGCTACCCTCTCGTACTGGATGCAGCGCCATGCACCTGAGTCCTCCCTGCATGAATTGATGGACCGGGGGTTCTTGCCATCGCTGATGGCTGCCCCGATGCTGGTCCAGCTTCGGCTTTCGTTCACAGCATGCGCACCCTCCGTGCTGGCCGTGTCAGTGCTGGCAGCTACGTCCCCTTTGCCCGCGAAGCCTTGGCCAATGCCCTTTCCCGCCAAATGCGCGAGGTCCTTGGCCTTTTTGTTGTTCTCCTGCTTGGTCACGGTTTTGACCTCGGTGGAGAAGGCGGCCACCCCGATTGTCACCTCGGTCGGATAGACGTCCCCATAGATACTGAAGATGCGATCCTCGAAGAACTTGCTCAGCTCCTCAGGCTTCTTGTTGCCTGCGGCGCTCAAGGCTTCCTCCATGCTCTGCACGAACCCTTCCTCCACCTCGAGATAAGCCGTGCTGATGTGGAAGCTTCCCACCGGCACGTGAAGCTTGTGGACTACAGTGTAGTGGCTGCCCTCTCCTCGCTGTTCGTGGAGGCTGGCGGACTTGTATTCCGCAGCAGCTGCCGCAAGAGGTGTGCACACCTCTGTATAGGCTTGCGCGCTGCAGACCTCCGAGTGTGCCTTGAACTTGTCGTTGAACCGCACCACGGCATGTTCCTGCTCGCTGTACTGCGAGGCACGAAAAAGCTTATTCTTGATGGTCTCCTCCGTCGGCTCCTTGAACAATGGCTTCGACGAGCAGCTGAAGGCACTGCTGCTGGTGATCCTGCCGCACGTCAGGTTGCAGTTCGTGAAGACCCGCTGCCAGTCCAGCTGCTTCAGCTCGAGGACACCGGACTTCATGTCCTTCCCCGTCTGGAGCGTCGGCGCCGTGCCAGAGAAGCCCTGATTGAGCAAGGTGGGGGCGTAGCCAGAGCCCGTCACGTCTCGAAAGCCCGGGGCCGCCATGACCTTATTCTTATTCACCTTCAAGTTGATCTCCAAAATGGTCGACTCCTCCTTTGTCAGCACCCCGTCTTCCACCATCTTTGTGATGTCGTCGGGCTCGAGGCACTCCGGCTCCACGTTGACGCGTTTCATAATCTTCTGCCGAATCGCGTTGAAGTCGGCCATGGTGCTGCCGGATGCTGCCAGAAGGCGGGTTAAGTGTACCAGAAAAATCTTGAGCCATCAAATGGCAAGAGCCCCAGATGACAAGGTGGGAATGGTGAAAATGTGGATGCTAGTTGGAGACGCTTTTGGGGCGAGAATGGTGGGATGCTAGTTTGGAGCACTCCCGAAGCAAAAATGGGGCGATGCTAGTTGGAGACGGGCGAAATGGGAGGCGAGTTGGAGACTCTCCTAGAATGGGTGCATGCTAGTTGGAGACGCTACTAGGGCGAAAATGGGGGGATGGGGGGATGCTAGTTGGAGACGCTCCTCGGCCGAAGATCGGGGGATGCTAGTTGGAGATGCTTTTGGGGCGAAAATGGGGTGATGCCAGTTGCACCTCTACAGTGCGGTCAGCATCCCACGCAGTCGTACACGACGGCTGTCGCATGAAGTCCCCGCACTGCGCTTGCAAACGTGCGTGTCTCTGCGTGCTCACTTCAACCTGTTCATCACTGTTCATCCGAATGCCTCCATTCAAAACCATGGCAGAATATGTAAAATACCAGACTATCCGTCACAAACAAGCTCTAAACGATGCCTCAAGCATCGAAGTCCGCTGCGACCATGGAGGAACTGCCTCGCATCATGGAATGGGTCGAGAGTCTTGAGGAACACCCATTGCCTAACGACAGGCGTAGCAAAATTGTGAGCATTTTCATCACCTGCTTGCGCCAGATAGCCGCCACCCCCACCCAACCGGATTTTCATTGCCGCTCTCCCTGGCACTAACATGGGCACAGTCTTCTACCACTGGCGCCTTCTCCACACCTATCAACTCAGTGCGGATTAACCTGGGTTTCCTCCCGACCCCCTTCGCCAATAGCCTCTTCTGGCACGTTCCAGCTGCAGGAGCTGCCGGCGGAAGCCAGCGTTGTGCAGCGCAACCTCACCCGCAACAAGAAGTGCACACCGCTGCAGATCGCGAAATGTCAGGTGTGACCCGTCCCTGGGCCGCAGGCGGGTCGCTGCGTCTTGATGGCGTACCAAGCCGCCCGCAAGGACAAGTCTCAGCATGCTCAGGCTTGAGACAAGGGCACTCGACAGAGTCGATGGTGTCACCTTCGCAAAGCGAGAAAAAAGCGGGTCTCAGAACAAAAAAACAGAATCTCTCAAATCTCGCCCGATGCAATGCTTGGCGACATCAGACAGAAAGCTGTTGGAAACACGTCTGTTCTTGAGTCTGTTGTGGGGCATGCGCCGCTCAAGCATGGTGCCAGAGCGGTCATCAGACGACAGAGTAGGGTTGCAGGTCCCGAGCTTTGCCACGGCCCTCTGAGGCTGCAGCAAGATGACTGAGGCTCTGTTCCATGGGCCTATGCAAAGAGGCCAAGACCGCTGCTTGCTCTAAACATGTTGTCAAGCAGAAACTCACGATCACCGCAGCGCATGCCCGCTCACACGTGCCAAGAGGCTTCCAATCAGGGTTCTGGAAGTTGCTGTGCACAAATTGCAACGCCAGGTCCACACAGCCATCCCTGACCACCTTGCAAACAGGTAGCGCAGAGGACAAAATGGAGGGCTGAAACCAGGCTTTCCATCCCTACCAAAAGCCTGGGCCACCAGCGCCAAGCAAGTGCGTGCTAAGATCTGCTGTGTGTGCTCGTGCTAAGATCTGCTGTGTGTGCTCTGGTTACCGGTTGCGCCCGTGTAGGCTTCAAAAGGAGGACGGTTTCACTGCTGTTCCCGCATTCCTACGTTCAATCCTGCAAGCAGCGTGTTTGGCATCGCTGCTGTTGCCACATTCGTACTGCAGAAAGCCTGCCTCAAACATGACAAGTCTCCGTGACAACCCCTTCCAAAAGAACCTAGACATGCTAAGCACAAAGCCAACATTGGAAGGCTTCAAATTTGGTTTGTCTAGTGGTCAGGGTTTGCTTCCGCTTCCGATATGAACCATGCCGTGGGACTACCTTGTTTCTGTGGAACCCTACCCCCCTCACCCACCTCCCCTCCCCCCCCTGGTCGAAGCAAAAATCGGAAACGAGACTCAGCGGCACCTGACTGCTGGGCGCAGGGACCGAATCACAATCCGAGCCAGCGCAACAACAGCACCGAAATCCGAACTGAGCGCAGCTTCTCTTGCAAAAAGCCTGCAAACCTGGAATGGTCTCGCGGTGGCTTGCTGTGACCTTTTTCCGAGGTGTTCGCAGGTCACACAAGTGACTCCCACTCCAGGTCCAGGATCGCATAGGCTCCGAAAGCTTCAGAGATTGGCATGGGACACGGAGAAGATGTGGGCGCGACGTCAACCGGAGCTTCAGGGCCAGGGTTCAAAGGTCGCCTCCCGCAGAGAGGCGGCATGGGCTGCTTGACCGGCACAATGGTGGGATGGAACCTGCAGGACACTGCGAGGACATCTTCGATGCTTTCGCCACTGAGAACGGGATGCCGAGCTACTGAGGGTGCAGCTGCGCGATGCGAAAGAAGGTCCAGGCAATGGTGTCACCTTCGCAAAGAACAGAAAAACACGACTCTCATCCCAAGGCACAAACGCAATAAGTCAAACTTTCTTGGCAACGCGTTGTACGACGCTACATCATCGAACAAACATGTGCTTGCCACTGCTTGTCTGGGGGGGACTTACAAGGGGAGGATAACAATGCGTCTTCATTCGCCATGAGAGGTGAACCCTTGAAGGAAGCCCGAAGCCGATTACGGCCTGATAAACACAAATCGAGCGAGCAATCATGCACTGCAATACGAGTGAGATCATAAAGGATCATCCTTACAAGTCTAGCAAAGCACGAGCAACGGCGCAAAGATCTTCCAGTGCCTGCGGTCCTGCAGGTGTCCGCATGCCCTGCGCTCGACATCCCGTCTTGTGCCCAGCAGGCCCCCGGAAGAGGGATGAAAACTCTGTATCGTCCCGGACCCGGAGCCTGCTGAGTCTGCGCAATACAACTGTTAAAACTCACGGCTTGCGCGTGAGAAATGCTATACATGCTATACGCTGGTCCCGCACCGTGTCTCGAAGATCTCATTCGTGGAAAAACAAAAGTCATCTCAAAATCTCCGCGATCAAGGCACAGGGTCTCAAAATCTAGCACATCTTAGTGCATCTCACCCATCCTTCGCCAGGACGTCCGCTGCCTGCTGTGCCGCAGCACTGGTCTTGTTGTCGTCCACATTCCAGATCCAACCAGAGTAGAGGCCCACGAGCCACTTGATCTGCTTGTGCTCGTCGGCTGTGAGGAGGCTCTCGCCGGTCTCAAGGCGCCCCTGCCGGATTCCCACTTCCTGCAGAAGCCTTTGTGCCTCGTTCCTCTGATGCATGGTGTGCTGCCAGCGGTCCAAGCGCTTGAGGCCCTCGATCACGGCCGCCACTGCTTGCTGGCGGCGCTTGAGGCGTTCGCTGGCTGGCTGCAGCTGCGCTGGTTTCTGCAGCTCTTGCTCGGGCGCAAGTTGCGGCATTGTCTTCTCCAACTCCCGGACACGGTCCAGAAGCTTCGGGGGGAGCAAGTCGAAGACGCTTGCTACCCTCTCGTACTGGATGCAGCGCCATGCACCTGAGTCCTCCCTGCATGAATTGATGGACCGGGGGTTCTTACCATCGCTGATGGCTGCCCCGATGCTGGTCCAGCTTCGGCTTTCGTTCACAGCATGCGCACCCTCCGTGCTGGCCGTGTCAGTGCTGGCAGCTACGTCCCCTTTGCCCGCGAAGCCTTGGCCAATGCCCTTTCCCGCCAAATGCGCGAGGTCCTTGGCCTTTTTGTTGTTCTCCTGCTTGGTCACGGTTTTGACCTCGGTGGAGAAGGCGGCCACCCCGATTGTCACCTCGGTCGGATAGACGTCCCCATAGATACTGAAGATGCGATCCTCGAAGAACTTGCTCAGCTCCTCAGGCTTCTTGTTGCCTGCGGCGCTCAAGGCTTCCTCCACGCTCTGCACGAACCCTTCCTCCACCTCGAGATAAGCCGTGCTGATGTGGAAGCTTCCCACCGGCACGTGAAGCTTGTGGACTACAGTGTAGTGGCTGCCCTCTCCTCGCTGTTCGTGGAGGCTGGCGGACTTGTATTCCGCAGCAGCTGCCGCAAGAGGTGTGCACACCTCTGTATAGGCTTGCGCGCTGCAGACCTCCGAGTGTGCCTTGAACTTGTCGTCGAACCGCACCACGGCATGTTCCTGCTCGCTGTACTGCGAGGCACGAAAAAGCTTATTCTTGATGGTCTCCTCCGTCGGCTCCTTGAACAATGGCTTCGACGAGCAGCTGAAGGCGCTGCTGCTGGTGATCCTGCCGCACGTCAGGTTGCAGTTCGTGAAGACCCGCTGCCAGTCCAGCTGCTTCAGCTCGAGGACACCGGACTTCATGTCCTTCCCCGTCTGGAGCGTCGGCGCCGTACCAGAGAAGCCCTGATTGAGCAAGGTGGGGGCGTAGCCAGAGCCCGTCACGTCTCGAAAGCCCGGGGCCGCCATGACCTTATTCTTATTCACCTTCAAGTTGATCTCCAAAATGGTCGACTCCTCCTTTGTCAGCACCCCGTCTTCCACCATCTTTGTGATGTCGTCGGGCTCGAGGCACTCCGGCTCCACGTTGACGCGTTTCATAATCTTCTGCCGAATCGCGTTGAAGTCGGCCATGGTGCTGCCGGATGCTGCCAGAAGGCGGGTTAAGTGTACCAGAAAAATCTTGAGCCATCAAATGGCAAGAGCCCCAGATGACAAGGTGGGAATGGTGAAAACGTGGATGCTAGTTGGAGACGCTTTTGGGGCGAGAATGGTGGGATGCTAGTTTGGAGCACTCCCGAAGCAAAAATGGGGCGATGCTAGTTGGAGACGGGCGAAATGGGAGGCGAGTTGGAGACTCTCCTAGAATGGGTGCATGCTAGTTGGAGACGCTACTAGGGCGAAAATGGGGGGATGGGGGGATGCTAGTTGGAGACGCTCCTCGGCCGAAGATCGGGGGATGCTAGTTGGAGATGCTTTTGGGGCGAAAATGGGGTGATGCCAGTTGCACCTCTACAGTGCGGTCAGCATCCCACGCAGTCGTACACGACGGCTGTCGCATGAAGTCCCCGCACTGCGCTTGCAAACGTGCGTGTCTCTGCGTGCTCACTTCAACCTGTTCATCACTGTTCATCCGAATGCCTCCATTCAAAACCATGGCAGAATATGTAAAATACCAGACTATCCGTCACAAACAAGCTCTAAACGATGCCTCAAGCATCGAAGTCCGCTGCGACCATGGAGGAACTGCCTCGCATCATGGAATGGGTCGAGAGTCTTGAGGAACACCCATTGCCTAACGACAGGCGTAGCAAAATTGTGAGCATTTTCATCACCTGCTTGCGCCAGATAGCCGCCACCCCCACCCAACCGGATTTGCATTGCCGCTCTCCCTGGCACTAACATGGGCACAGTCTTCTACCACTGGCGCCTTCTCGACACCTATCAACTCAGTGCGGATTAACCTGGGTTTCCTCCCGACCCCCTTCGCCAATAGCCTCTTCTGGCACGTTCCAGCTGCAGGAGCTGGGCTATCGCGCACTTTTTTTGACTGCAGGAAAGCAGAACCCAAACAAGGGCCAACGCAAATCATCGCCACAGGTTAACATTCTGGGCCTTGCGGCTTGCGGCGCCGCGTAGCACCACACCAAACACATGGCTGACTCACTCAAAGGTTAGCCTCAAGCGTTCTCGAAGCACCATTCCTTCAGCGACTGCAAGAACTTGAAGATCTCGGTTGCGACGGCCTGGCATGGACAGTTATAAGTTTTCACCAACTTGCGCAGCTGGATGATCCTGCGAAATCAGGCAGGCAAGGTCCTGGTTTTCCAGATTCTTGTCTGGATGCCAGGACATGCAGGCAGCCTGTCAGAAACAGACATGACGGGGACAATTAAAGGGCACAGCCCCAGGCCCTAAGCAGAATCCAAACCATGTCTACTATGCGTTAACATGTCTGCGCTGCTCTCAGTGCTGAGACCCACGCCTTGTAACATTGGCGCCGTTCAGACAAAGCTTTCCTCCGGCACCTTGGCCGCACAGACTTGTGTGACTGAAATGCTGGAACAGGCTCGAAGCCGTCTCTCCCTTGCCGTTTGCCCAGCGCAGATTTGAGAATGTCTGCTGATGGAGTTGACTTTGTTTGGGCCGGCCTTCGGAACTTACAAAGCTGCCCCTGAATACTATGGACCGTACACACGAGGGCCATGACTCCGCCAAGTGAAACTGAACCCAAAAACAGCACAGGCATCCAACTTTTTTCACGGACAACAACACGTACTCCAACCTTTTGCTCAGACCCATCTGTGCAAGATAATCATGAGCTTGATTGGCAAAGCGCAGTGAGGCTCGCGCTATGAACCGTACACTTTGCTCATGCAACAGCCGCAACAAGGAAAGCGTGTAAGCTCATGACATCTGCATCTCCTGGAAGACCTTCTCGGCTGTAGGGCGGCAAGCACTGGGCCACTCTACACCGTGCGGCAACTCCGGCAGCACCTGCCATGTTCACATGTGCAACATGGTAAGGCACCGACACCCGCAAGCTCCCTGCTCAGAAACATGGACAGCCCGTAAACCCTACACTTGTCCCAAGTCTTCATGTTGGCGCTTGATCTAGGTTTTCCTGCATGGTGGGTTGAAAACAGCACCAAAACAAGGGTAGGGCGGGGCTTCTACAACACATTCCGTCTGCGCCCAGGCGAAGCTGTGCTCTCTCAAGAAAACCAGAAGCCTCTGTCGCTGCAACACGTCGGCGACGGCGCCTCGGGGCTGGCGAGCCTTGAAGCTTCAAGTCAGGCTGCAGCATGGCTAGACGTGGTTATGCAAAGCAAAAAGAATCCGGCTGTTTAAACCGAACGAACCTCAGGCAATTTCTCAAAGCTTGCGCCTTCTCCTCTTCCATGCGGGCGTCAATCGCTTCCTTGACACCTGGGCACTGGCCCATTAACCAACATGGGCAGTGACATCTGTACATCCTGCTGTCGCTGTAGGTGTAGCTAATCTTAGCTACACCTGGGCAGGCGTGCTTGGATTCTGGACAGCCCCCGTGGCCCAATACAAAACGCAAACCGAACAGAAGCTGAGGATGCTACGCCGGAAGAAGCTCTTCGGCTTTTCTTCGTCCTCCATCACACGGGCACAGGAGCTCTTCGGCTTTTCTTCGTCCTCCATCACACGGGCACAGGCACCAGAGTCCCATGGCCCAGAAAAGGCTGAGACTACAACTCAAGGTACTGGCTCGCTGAGTTTGTCTTGCAGTCATTCAGTTTGCATCAGCGGTGACGGTATTCGCTTGCCTTGAAAAAGTGGGCATTCAATAAGACGACTAGACCAGACACTCTAAACTTCTCAACCCCAAATTCGAACCCTAGGCTACGACCCGTCCCACCTCAAGGCGCGCTCTAAGAGCGACACCCAGATGGGTGTGTCAATAAGGTTTTGTCGCGGCACACCCCCTCCCTCCAAATAGCAAGTGTCTTGCTATTTCCGGGGTTATCGTGACAAGTCTTCGATTCCAGCTGCAACCCTCCCAGCTTCGTGTCCTTCCACGCGTTGTCAACTCCACCTGCGGGACAGCTGCTCATAGTTGCTCACCCTAAACTTTTAAACCACTCTCAATCTTGCACGGCATTCCCCAAACTGAAAACCCTAAAGCCCTAGGCTCCGAGGGTTGAGGGTTGAGGGTTTAGGGTAGACTCTACAGCCCACAGTCCGAAATCTCTGAAGCTTTGAGCCTGAAACTCCGCAGCCGGGCGCTGGCGTTGAATCCTCCAGGAAGGGTTCTCGGTTTAGGGATTCTAGGGTTTTGGGTTTAGGCCAAAGAATTGGTTTAGAGTGTTCGGTTGCTTTAGGTTCCCTTCTAATTCATGCAAGCCCTCTTCTGAACCTACATGTCAGTTTAGGGTTTCAACGTTATGGGCTTTGCGCCAGTCTACGCTTGGAAGTATTGGCCCGTAGTATGGATTTAGGCCAAGGACCTTCGACTCCGGAGAGGTTAGGGGGTTAAGTATTAGGTTTAGGGGGTTAAGTATTAGGTTTAGGGTTATGGGGTTGAATAGGGTTTAGGGTTCAGGGTTTAGGGTTTAGGGTTTTTCAAGTTTAGGGCTTAGGGGAAGGCTTTCGGGATGCATATCCCAGGGCTTTGCTTCGTTGTTGCTAAGGAGCTTAAACTCAAACGCCAGAATATGGATGTACAGAGTTTAGGGTTTAGTGTAGTAGATGATGCGCTTTCCTACTATTCATCACTAAAGTGAATTCCTTGAGCCATCCAGTGTTGCTTTCATCTGCCATTTCACTGTCCGTTTCATTCTCCATTGTTACCCTCATAAGTTAGCAGAAGCTAAGAACACTGGGATACCTTGAAAGTAGCAATGAATTCAATGGGTTGACTAGCAGCGGTGAAGATCATAGACGGGTCTTAAAGAGGCAAACTCGACTATACTAGCAGCCTGACCGCATCATGGCTTCGAAAGGTCTCCAACTACTGAGAGTTTTTGGTTTAGCAAACCAACACGAGGAACCACAGCCAAGCCTGCGTCGAGGCAGCAGCAGTCTTGGCCGCACAGGATCGGCAGCTGCGGCAGCAGCGGCCTGGCCAGAGGTGGCAATCCAAGCTGTGATCGGCGTCTCGTCTCTACACGCTCCGCACCTCTGGGCAGGCCTGATGCCTCGGCCGCTGTGCTCCCAAGCAAGCAGTGTCTCTATTGCACAGGCCAGGGTCTGAGGCCCCGGCTCTGACAACTGCGCCTGAAGCTTCGAAATCTGCTCAAGGTCGTCCATGCTCCGTGCTTCGGCTGCCTCCAGGTGCCTCTGGAGCTGATGGGACCTCGCTTGTCGGCAGCAGGCATTTCTAAGCTGACCTGTTTCTTGGCGGCAATGCGCAACCAGTACATCCTTCCAGAAATGTTCTACCACCATAGGGGGATTGGGTGTAGAACGAGGAACTAGCACCAGAAATGCTGTTCGATTTGTTGGGAGGGCCGCTAAAAAGTAGTGAAAGCAGGCTTGCTCGGAGCAATTCCAAATGGAAACCGCCCAAGCTTGCCCAGCAGCTGTTTCGGCTGGACGGGGTCCTCTTCAGCATCTTGGGAGTCCAGATTCTCAGGCTCACTCCTTGCTATGCTTCTCCGGACTGCCACATATGCTGCCGACCCTTGACGACATGCCCTGGGCATTTGAAATCCATCCTCAGCCAATCGGGCCCGCAGACACTCTACAAACCCTACCAGAACATTGAGAGCACCATCCATTTCCGGGCGAACATCGCACGCACTACTTTTCGAGCTAGCCCCTTGCTCCCTGGGGCGAACGGGTGGGCGCGCTGCTGCCATGCATGTCTCAGAATACTGCAACGGTCTACCATGTCAATATGTTTAGAGGCATCAGCAAGTGGCACACGGTCATTGCTAATTGCTGCGAAACTTGATTGGGGGAACTTGGCTGACCGCGCACTTGAAAACTATTTTCAGGCGAGCCGCGGTTCGCAAGCAGCGTCCGTCTGCGACTCTGCGTGAGCCACGGCAGACACTCGCAGCAGGCCGTCCGATCTAAGCTCTCCAATGCTTTTCGGTGCTGTTTTGTGCTCATGGAGGACGAGCCAGTGTTAGGCTTTATCTCCGCCTACCACAAACAAAAACCACGAAGCAAAGGAGACGCCTTGCAACATGACCCCCCCTCCGGCAAATTCGACAATTCCGAATGCAACTTCTGTAGGCCCACACGGGGCCCACACTTCCTATTCGTGAAAGTCTCTGCTGCCCAGCTACTCTTTTTGCAGGATTTCGATAGCGGCCTGCAGGTCTTCCTCCTGATTCTCAAGAGACATGGCCATCTGGCTGTCATTCAGCTGCTCCACTGTTCTTCGTAACCTTGGATTGCGACTTATAGCATGGCTGGCAGGGTGGACGGGACCCATTCTGAAATGAACAACACGGAGTCGAGTCGGAAACTTCCCTGTATGGCCAGGAAGCTTTGCTTCAAGTTCTTTGATTCTTTTGCGCGCAATCTTTAGCGCCTTTTCCAATTGGTCCTTTTCCACATCATGGCACCTCAGCTAGCCGGTGACGAAACGACTGTGGCCTAAAACTCTTGCTGCAGGCAGCACTAGCCAAGAAACGTCTCAAAACCATGAGCATTGTAGGCAGCGGAGCTAGTAACTTCTAGGCTCCCAGCCATGTCGACTCATCAGGATGTGAAGCACCCTGCCATGCCCAGAGCACTCCAGGCGTCTCCGTTTCCCAGACAGGATAACACCTAAGTCTTCGTCTCCAGGCCAAACAGCTGAAGCAGCAAGTGGGCAAGCGACAAACTATGTGCTGCTCTCGGGGGATGTGCGAGCAAGCTTCGCAGGGCCCACGTATTGCTTGGGTCCAAGATCCCAGTTGCCAGCGCGCCAATACCGAGGATGCGCCATGGCAGAAGGTAGGCTTCGGATTTCTGGTTCCCGTGGGCGCCTTGTGAAGGACTCTGTGACAAACATTTCGAGAGAAACTACTTCATTTTATGTGCTGAAACCAGTCGAGTTTACTTGTGTGTACACACCAAATTGCTTTTCTGAGGGCCATGGATGCAGCGGACTCCCTCTTTCATCCCTGTAGTAAACCAAATATCTCAAATCTTCACCCCTCTAACGGGAATCCTTGCTCAGGCTCGAAGCCAAGCTGTGTGCACTGAAGTGCGGCAAGGTCCCAGTTGTTGCCAGCTGAGGCCAAGCTTGCACTAAGCCGAAGCAGCAGGAGATGCGAGTCGAGGTTCGGGGCTTGAGACAAGTGAGCGGTGGCTTCCTCAACAAGGAATCTTTGGGGCTGTGCAAGAACGAACTTGTCACTAGTCAATCGGGCGACAACCGAAGTAGCTACAGGCGCTTAAGTCATGGCCAAGTCATAGCCAAGACCCTTCCCCCCAATGAGCCGCAAGAAACACGGAGTCCTGGCCAAGTCATGGCTTTCGCCTTTCCCCCAATGAACGCGCCACGGATGCAGGAACAACAACGTTTTGATTGACAAGCTCGAGCCCATCTTTGGGGAACTGCGATTGCAGGCCCTGGAAATCCGGTTAGCCAAACCCCAGTGAACGCGTTCTCGCGCCAACAGTCTGTCGAAGCCGGCAGCTCGCCCGACACCTGCAAAAACCCAAGTGAAATCACCGGCAGCGCTTCATCTGCGTTGTGATCTCCGAAGCCCGCGCCTGTGCCCCCGCACACCCGAAAACCAAACGTGCTCAAGGGACATACACATTTTTAGCACGAAGCCCACGGTGAGCCAACACTCTACAGCTTCAAGTTTTGTTCATCTAGTGGTCAGGGTTTGCGATATGAAGCATACTAGTTCAAGCCAGGCATTGTTGGACTACCTTGTTACTGTGGAACCCTACCCCCCTCACCCCCCTCCCCTCCCCTCCCCCCGGTCGAAGCAAAAATCGGAAACCCAGGACGGCTGAATCGGCAAACCGAACGGCGAAATCGGAAGCCACAACTGATACGGAAACCAAAGATCTTCAGCGTCCAAACAGCGCGCGGGTCACCTGACTGCTGGAGGAGGGACCTAACTCTTACTACGCAAGAACAGCACCGCTTTCTGGCAAAGAGCCCTTCAAACCGGGAATGGTCTCGCGGTGGCTCAGGGAAGGCTCATGTAGCTTTTTCCGAGGTGTTTGCAGGTCACACAAGTGACTACCAATCCAAGTCCAGGATCGGACGTCAACATAGGCTCCGAAAGCTTCAGAGATTGGCGTGGGAAGCAACACATTGACTGGGTCTTGCACATGCACAACTAGGTCGGCATACCAAGCTCCGGTAAGCTTTCCCTACCGGAGTGTAAACTATGGCATCATGTGCCGCCAAACCTGGCACAAGACAAACTCGGGTGGGTGTTGTGGTTGACAAATCTGACGAATCTGAGATCGGGGCTTCATGAGCATGCCTTGCAGCCACTGAGCACTCTGCAGCAGCTTTGGATCTTGGCTCCTTTTCGCATGTCGCATGCCCCAACTCTGAGACCAAGATGTCTGGAGCGATGGCGGATTGCGGGCCTGAAGGCCACCTGAACCAGCTGGCTGAGGAACGGGGCTTTGCCCACGTGCGCCGTCAGCCTTAGGCGGGATAAACAACACGCAACGTGTTGCAACATGTTGCAAGGTTCACTGTTCATGCATGTCGTGCCAATCCCTGACAAATGGCTCGGTCTGGAAGACGAGGACCAGGTCACCCACCACTCCCACCGCAGCCTGTGCGAATAACCCAGGTCCACCATACGATCACGACTGCTCGGGCACGCTGCGTGCACTGACTTGCCCAAAACGGACCTTGATGACTGGCAGTTGCCTCGCAACGAAGGTTTGGATCTTCGGCGACTCTTGGACTAAATTGGGCCCCGGGCGTTGTGGGATCCTCACTGATCTCTTTAACGAGCATGAGCACGGTGTTTACATGCTCCTGCAAGTGGCTGCACAATGCGCACGAGCCCGTACAAAAAATCACCGCTGCAGACGCAGAAGGAAACAACAAACATGATGAGGAAATGCAATAGTAAATACAGCAAAAAACGAGGAAGGCGCTGGCAAAGGAGCCGCATGCGCGCCTTGAAGAGATGCAGCTTGTTCGACTCTTTAAGTCCGTGGATGATTCCAGAGTACCTCTTGAGGTTTCTGAATTCACGCAGCAGCTACTCCAATGAATTCAGCTTCCTTCCAGATCTCTGGCGCACGCTTCAAGCACTCCTTCTCGTAGGCTGTTCAGGTACCTGGTCACAAAATTAAGCTGGGCCACTGCATGGCCGTGCAGAGTTCCCCTGCAAGTCCCCTCGAAGCTGTGCAAAGCTGATATTGGTGGCCCGAGCACGCAATTCCAAGAAATCCGGAGGTTGCCCTACTGTCTTCGGTCATCGCTTTGCTATTGCATCTCTCACAACAGAAGATGCTTGCACCTTCTGTGAGCGGATGCAAGACCTAGCAAGCCTCTTATCCCGAAATGAGATTCGCACACATTCAATCCCTTCGGATGCTTGCAATCGTTGGAGCTATGGTAACCACGCACGATGGCGGGGCTTCCGAGAATAGTTTCTGGGGTCTCTTTCAAGGGTCTCATCATTCGGGGGACAAAGCCGGGGGCGGGGCGGGGGGACCTTGATGTACGGAAAATCTACATTCCGAATATGATTCCAATGACCTGGGCCTGTTCTGCACCGGTTCTCTACGAAGCTCCGAAGCCCGCACATGATACGTGTTGAGCAAAAGCATGGAACAGCTCTGGATCTTGGTACGGAACTGGCAGCGATGTCGCTAGAGTCAGAGTCTACGGTTCTAGTTCGAACTCGGATCGGGAAGCACTCGACCCACTCTTCGCTGTCTCCTGGGCCATCGGTCAACCTGCACATCCATGGAGTAACGGCGAGTCTTCTTAAAGGGATGAGCTTCTTCCAACAGCACTTGAAAAAGCCCCTGAGGGTTCCAGCCGCGTTGACGAGGCTTCCCGCAGCATTTGCACCACCGGGCCGAGGTACCTCCAAGAGCCCCCAACCCGTTTCGAGAGGATGCCAGCACCCCCCCCCCGCCCGGTGGCGCTCTCTCCACGTCTCTGAATACGTCTGGGCACTGCTCAAACTCTCCGGTGATAGCCATAGCTATGTCACCGAAACTCGTCATCACCGCGGCCTGGAAACTCGGAACAACAACACCGGAAGCAGTTGGCGCGGAGATTGGAAGAGGCCAAATTGGAGACCTTGATCTTGCGGTCCACCGCCGGGTTCCGGAGGTTAGTGTACAGGATCTGAGCACAGCAAAAAAAGACGAAAAAGGCCTAAGGACGAAGTCTGAACCGTCTGACCAATCTAGAATCTAGAATTTAAACTCGTTTGAGACCTGCAGGATCGTGTCGCAGTAGCCCACAATCTTGCCCTCCAGCGCCGTGCACAGATCTCCGACCATTCTGGTGGTCGTTAGGCAGACCTGTGTTTTTTTTTAATGCGAAGCCTGCAACTGCTGACATAACTCTCTTTCCCCCATCGCGAAGAGCGATCAAACCAGTGCCGAAGGGTTTCACTTTGCGCCTGCACCTCCTCGTAGTTCTGCAGTCCGACCTTGCAAGCTTCCGTCAATTCGCCATGGCCCCAAGATTCAACCGTCAGCCCATGCCTGGAGGTGGGGAGCGAAGTGCGGCATGAAGCGCTCCTGGAGACATTCTGGGCCAACAGCGGCTGCTTCTGAAGCGCTTCAAGCGCTTCTGGTTGCGACGCAGGATCAACCACAAGCAACCACAAGCTCTCAACAAGCAGAAGTACAGCCAAAGCACGAAGCCAGCGCCAGCCGCATTCGCTAAAGCCACGATAAGGAGCAAGGCCTCGTGTGGCAGGTTCGCATGTGGACCATCACGCAACTACCACACGCGACCACCCAGACACCACACCTCCTCATGCAGAACTTGGGCACCCCCTCGAACCTTGGATTCGCAGTGATTTCCACTCTTCGCCACGGCATCGGATCACCCAAGAGCCGCGCCTGTTGATAAGCCGAAATGACTTTCAGCGCTTCCTCCATGATCGAGTTGGCTACTGGGGCGACCTTCTCCCTGCGGAGCATCACCACGTGAGCAACACACATGAATCTACTACACTCTGAATCGAAAGAAACAAGCGAAGCGGAAGTGAAGCCGGCCTAAGGCGCGACACCTGCTGGGAGTGCAAAACAACACAGCACAACAACAAAAACGGTCCGCAAGAAGCAGACTTGGTGCCCCCCTCAGACACGGGCAAGCGACGTCAGCACCCCGCAGATGTAGCCCTGCAACTCGCACTCCCGGTCGATGGACTGGGCGTAGCAGGAGCTGTCGGGCCAGCGACAGCATCTCTTGAAATGCATCCCCAACGCCAGTCCTGAATGCTCATGAGTGTACTCAAACCCTCAGGCTGCGTCTTTGTAGGATGCCTGCAGGTGCTTCAGCATCTCCTGGAAGCAGGCAGCAAGACACAGCAAGCTGTAGCAAACTTCGGAGAGTTTCCCGCAAGGCCTCATGCCAAGAGCACGCAACAGAATCAAGTTTCCCACAACACAAACTTGCTCAAACATGGCACGCTGATAAGACGCTGCTCCTGCGTCAAGGCCTGCATGTGGGGCAAGCAGTCGCTGCCCGCCTTGCTGACGAGAACGCTCAGCGCGTTGTACCTGCTTTGATACGTGCTTTCAAGGTAGAGCGCTGGATTGCACGATGCTGACAGAAACACCTTCGCAGAGCTACCGACCACGAGACACGCACCGGAACTGTCCCTGTCTCTCCTCTCACAAGGTCAGCCCGAGGAGTGTCCAATAGTGTCCAAGAATGTCCAAAAAACCACTTGGATGTGCAAACCTTGGACGAACAGATGATAAGATGATGCAGAAAGGGATTCGCCCTGCAAGACGAACGCATGTTATGATTGCCTTTATCAAAACATGAGGACCAGTTCGTTACCCACAACTCCAACAAGTCAACAAGTGTGTTACGTCATATGCTATTGTTGCTGATTCTGAAAACGCACATTATGTGAGCATAACAAAACCACAACAGGAGAGGATGGACCATCAAAACAGACTATGAGCCACTACGACAACCGTAAAGCATACAAAACCTGTGACCAGGCGAGTTTCCTTCTGCCAGACACGGTACATCGACAAAAAGAGGCTTCTTGAACAACAGACCATAGAAAGCTCGCGGAGGCAAAGACAAATCTCAAAGAGCATCTGCCAAAAGCCACCAAATTCACATGGCGATGAGGTCATGAAGAGAAAACAACTGTGAAAGAACTTCAGGCACCATGCCGCGAGAACGGAGCAACACCACCAGGGTGCGTTCATGAAGAAAGCGTGGGAGTGAGCTGGAGGGGCAAAGAAGCCTGAAAGAGGCCGTGCTGCACCTCTCGAAGTGTTGGACGAAGCCATGGAAGACCCTCGTGAAGAGCCCGCTTTGACAGAGCCACCCATGACTGATGGCATTGTCCATCAGACCGGGATACAACTCCACATAGTCGAAGAAAGGCCCAAAACAGTCTCAATCAAAAGTCTTCGAACTCATATACATGTACGAACGTACGCATCCCGTGCCGTCAGGCTTTGCCAGATCACTACTGTTACTCACTACGTGTGGTACACCATGTAAAGGTCAGGGGGGTCCACCCTGCCATGCGCAGCTGGCGCTCATCGGCATCCGGTCTCGCCACCACCTGAAAAGCCAGGGCGATGTGGCTCGTGACAAAGTCAGGCAGTGTAGGGCTGGCTGCTTTTGACCCCAGACTTACAACCCTCCTGTCTCCTGCACTTCCTACGTATCTTGCAGCAGAAGCCTCCAAGAGAGCCGTGGCGATCGCAGTGAAAAACTCCGACAGGGGCGTCGAGTCAGGGTACTCCCAAGCGCAGGGGTGTTCTGGGACGAATTCTGGGACATTCAGGATTCCACCGGGTTTGCAGGCTTCAAAAGAAACACGTCCTGCCCAGCAATGCCGCCAGTCTGTGCCTCAGCCAGAACCTGAAGCCAGGCCAATTTGCAGTCCCCTCAACTGATGACTTAGTGACGCAGCCTCTCCGCCAAAAGGAAATTAGTGCGTGCCACAGAAAGGAAATCTCGGTCTCCTTCCGCCTTCCCACCCCAACAAGCTCTTTGCACAACCCCCCCCCCCAAATCTGTGGGACCTGCGCTGGGAGGAGCCGAAATCCCATGCCACGGGGGTTCCATGCTGTGGGCACCACGCCCAAAAGAAGAAAACAGATTCTCCTGCAACTTTTGCTGACACCCTCCCTAAGACCCCCCTAGGCGCCGGTCTGGGACCCCTGCGACACCTCTTAAGAAGGTCTTAAGGGCCGAGACCCGGCCTGCACGTTCCAGCAGATGTTGGCAGAGACTCGTGGGACGTCACGCAGCCTGGTCGCATGTCGATGCACGGAGGAGGTGCGCATGCAACATGGTGTAACCGGAGCTTGTATGGTTCAAAGGTCGCCTCTCGCAGAGGAGCGGCATGAGCTGCTTGACTGGCACGATGGTGGGATGGAACCTGCAGGACAGTGCAGGGACATCTTCGATGCTTTCGCCTTCACTGAAAAAACGGGATGCGGAGTCACTGAGGTCACTGAGGGTGCAGCTGCGCGATGCGACCCAAGGTCCAGGCAATGGTGTCACCTCCGCACAAGCGAAGAAATGCGGCTCTCAGAAAATCACGAATTGAAAAACCTCGATGCGATGCTTTGCAACTCCGTGGGCCCGGGCGAACCGCCACACTCTGGTCCTGCAGCGCAAGGACCTGAACTCAGATGCAGAACATTGTGAAAAGCACATCTCATGCGCCACTGATGTACGAATGGTCCTCGAGCAGAGGCAGCAGCGTGCACTTGTGATCAGACTAACAGAGCAGGGCCGTGGGGCCCGAGCTTTGCAACGGCCCTCTGAGGCTGCAGCAAGGTGACTGAGGCTCTGTTCGACCATCGGTCTCATTTTTTCGCTGGTCGGTCCCTGGGTTGGCCGATGCTTCCGGAAAAATTGGACAGAGTCCAGCTTGATGATGTGCGGCCTCCATGATGGAGCCGTACGCCAAGACCGCTGCTTCTCTAAACCTCTAGTCAAGAAGGGCAGCGATTCAACGCATACCGCACACACCTGTTTGCCAAGAGGCTTCCAATCAGGATTCTGGAAGTTGGTGTGCACAAACTGCAACACCAGGTCCACACAGCCATCCCTGACCACCTTTCAAGCAGGCACCACAGAAAAGATGGAGGGCTGAAACCAAGCTTTCCAGCCCCCTACCGCAAGCCTGGGCCACCAGCGCCAGGCAAGTGCCTGCTGCGAACTGCGGGTTTCAACACAAGGACGCCGGCTGGCTGGAGCCCCTCCTGCCCCCAATGACCCAATCCCCAAGACAACGATCCTTTCTGGATTCAACAACCCCTGGCCGCAAGCCCTACAAGTAGGCGTCACCCCTCAAACCGTACTAACAATTCAGAAAGTCTCGGTCAAGAAACCGAGCAACAGCTCCTGACACGTTCAATCAACTCGTCCTATGCATGTCTCGACTTGAAATAGACGATCGCAGACCGATTCCTGCAAAGGTCGGTGGATGTCAGTGGATGTCGGTGGTTAACTGAGCCACGTCGGAGACCGACATCGCGAGCAGGAATACGCAAACAAGAGCAACGGAGGCAAAGGCCCATTGACTGGATCTTCCATAACAGTCTGACAGCCATATGAAGTCGGGAGACCTGAGAGATTCAAAACCCGCCAGATCCTCTCCGCTTGAACATCCTTGTCGGGGGCCAAGGAATGGGAAAGATTACCAAGTCACTGAAGGGAACGAACTGAAGGGAACTGAAGGGAACTGAAGGGAACGAAGAGTAACACCTGAGAGACACCTGGAACCATGAGCTCTCGCCATCCCGAGCTCCGGTTCTTGGGATGCCGTGAGCCGAACGTTTGTGTGGTTCCACAGATCTTCTCCGGGCAACTCCCCAAAGTCAAGCACAAAATCGGCATCATCGGACCAAGTAGTTCTTCGGAAAACCTGGTGGGGGAGTTTCAACAGCCAAGACAAAAACAAGAGTCTTGAAAGAGGGTGAGCAGGGGGTGAGTTTTCCCCCCCCCCCCCGTGTTTCCTCCGAAGCCCAACAAAAGCTTTCGAACATCCCTGAGACGAAGCCTGCAGCCATGGCTAGGTTCCAGGTGTCGTCGTCATCCTCACTCTGGCGCTTGGTCAGCGTCCTCAGCGCGGAAGGGGAATGGAAGGCGAAGATGGCTCAGTCATCGCAGAAAACCTGCCATCTCGAACCCTGCCGCGCGTGGTGCATGGAATGGTTCGGAACATTAACAGTTCGGAACTCCAGGCCCCCCAACTCGGTGAGAAGCGGAACCAAGAATCCCAAGGCCTGCTGAACAAAAACCGCGGCTTTCCAGCAACACATCTCTGAAGCATGATTTGTGTGGAGCTTCTTTGTTTTCCTCCTCCAGGCCTGCTGGATGAGGTTCAGGGAGGCGCGGCCACCTGCTTGGCCGGCCTCAGCCAGGTCCATCAGATAGAGCTCCTGCAGGCAACAGACATAGAGAGCACGGAGCACGACTAAGGTGGATGGGGGACATCAACAAAGTTGTCCGCAGCATTGAGAGATATACTGAGAGCCTCATCGCAGATGGTTGACCAGAATTCCATGGCAGGAATCGCTACCTCGAGCGGCGGTCGGACAAAGATGTACTGCACAGCTGCACAGAGATGTACATAATACAAGATACTACAGAAGCCAAGCACCTGCGGACTCCTAAGGAGACAGGCCTTCTCTGGTGACGACTTGATGGTTTCCCACGTCAGCGGGCCCAAGCCATTCATGTACCTTCTCAGATCACTCAGTCGCAGGTAGGTCCCTCGCCAGATCTTGCCTATCCGTCCATCCACCTTGCACGGGGCACGGCATGAGGAAGTCGTAGTACCTGATGCGGGCTCATGCCGATGCTCCAAAACAACACATGGGACCCGCTGGACTTGCTACCGAATTTCGTGCGGGGCACTCCGTCGCAATCTGCACGAGGCACTCGAACGCTGCGATCTGGACCTCTGACGAGCAGCTCTCGTTCCCAAATCTTCGATGCTGTGTGGACTCTCGAGGCGAGTGCTTCAGGTGCCGCGGTACAGCGGCAAGTATCGTTCACGACCTCCATGGACCACACAGCTTGCAATCACGGAGATAATGACACATGAACTCTCACAAAGAAGCTCTGGGAGGAGGACGCCCATGATGACGTCGCGCTCGACTTGGTTCTTGAAGTTCCTGACAGGAGATGGATAGGACCATCGCTGCCATAAAGGTCCAAATGGGCCCCCCACTTTTTCGCAAGAACGACGGCGTGGTAAAAGGCTCGGGTCGCCTGCGGAGTGGTGCGGAGTGGTGCGGTTTGCTGCGACACTCGGCAACAGATTTGCAGCCTGCCTCCAGCTTTGTCTGTGGCTCTGTGTCCCGCATTCCCTGAACAACCTCAGAGAAGCGTGCTGCGGCGTGCAGAATGTGTCTGACAATTTTTATCTTCACAGAGTTCTCTCAGAGGCTCACAGCTGTCAGGATGTTGTTGGCAATATCATCGCTGATATTGGTTCCCTCCTCTGCTGAGATGTCCGTGTTTTCTGCACGCAACGAATCCCCCCCGCTTAAACGGCAGAATAAACACATTGCGCTCTCCTCCTGTACGACCACCAGGTCTTCACACAAGTAGCCGAGACAAACCAGCGAGATCTGGCACGGGCTGGTAGTCACAGACAGATGGACACGGGAGGTGACACAGGTGGCCAGACAGGCGGTCAGAGAGGTGGTCAAGGGTAAGTGTCAGTGAGTCAGGAGACTTCTCCACCATGGCCTGTCTGGCTCTGACGTCCGTGTTGGTCACGTGGCCGAGCAAAAGCGGTACCTGGCAATTCCCATCGTTTCCATTAGCTTCCGCACGCCCTTTACAGACCAATGCAATGGGGGCTCACCAGCCCAGGCCACTGCACCAAGGGGATCTCGATGGCCCCAATCTTGGCCAAGACCTCACGAAACAATAACCAGCATGCCTCAGCTAGATGGTCGGATTCTCTAGAGCAGCGGGCAAAAGAATCAGCTTGCACGTGCCTGCGCCGCCGCCTTTCCCACGTCGGTCTGCGGACTGATGAGTGCGGAGGTGGTGGCCTGGCTTGGTGCTAGGGACTTTGCTCTTGATTTGCTTCATGCCGCCTTCAAAAATTGCCCATTGGAACCCTCTGCCTCCTTCACCAGATTTCGACTCGCTGCCGGCCTTGGGTCCAAAACTGCACGAATGCCACGACCATGTATGCTGCATGGAAAACAGCAAAAAGAAGAGGATTCTGATTAAGCGAATGCAAAAATAGAGGCAGCATGGCGCTTCTCACATGGCGATTCACACAAGATACACAAGAAAACCCTTGGAGTCGAGTGACAGGTTCGCCCATCTGGCTTTCAGGTCGCGATCTTTCGCGGGATCCTCTTTAACAGCTACACCAACATATTTTGAATGGAACAAATAGTGAACAAATCACCGCAAAAGCTGCACAGTCACGGCGAAGCTTGTATCTCCTTCGATGCCAGGGCGTTCTTCAAAAGAAGTCCTGAGCAGTCTCTGATGCAGTCTCTAGCAGCCTCTGGCTGGAATGAGCATGATAGGCTCATCTCTCCTGCAAGCTGCCGCGCAACCACAGGTTTCTCCGTGTTCGCCAGCTCCTGACAAGCTGAAGTTACGTGCCGTGTGAGCACGCGAGTGATGGCATTCCGTGTCCTGCGCAAGGGCTGTAAAGTACCTGGTCAGTATCTTCAGAGGTGAGTCTGAGAAAGGTCGCGTCTCATTGGTTGCGCAAGGCAAAGCAGCGCCACGGAGTCCATTCACAACGCGCTATTGAGCTGCGAGCTGATCGACACTAGCCTGTTCAGCCTAGGAGAGGCAAGGCCGCGTGGTCAGGACTGGAGAGCGCATCCTGAACTTCTGGGATCCTGGACCTGTCGAATCTGCGCTTCCGCTTGCGCATTCTTGGACGGGTCCTGCCAGGCTTCTGCACGTGCGCCCGCCGTGCCAAAAAACCTTTCTTCGAGGCTGAGGCTGAATGTAACCTGCCACAATGCACATGCATGCATGTGAGCCCCAGTGTCCAAGGTCGCCAGCAGCAGCTCGGTGAGACTCATGGCAGCCTGGACGCTTGAAATGCTTGAAATGCTTGAAATGCTCGAATGAACCCTCGAATCAATCGGATGCAGACCCTGTGAGGTGAGCAGCTGATCTCAAAAAATGAGGGCGCAACACGCAGGGCGCCAGGCCACAGAGGCTGACGCGGGAAGTGCGCTGTCTCGGTCTACGAGGACACTGGAAGATACCGGCTAAAGGTTGGGGTGGAGACTGGGTTGCGGTTGGAGATGGGTGAGGGTGGGGGTGAGGGTGGGGGTGGGGGTGGGGTAGGGGTGAGGGTGGGGAGTGAGGGTGGGGAGTGCTAGTGGCTTCGTGGTGTCGCTGTAAGGGCTGGGTCTTCGGGTGTATGGCTGTGAAGTAGCTTGAGTGACATTGCCCTGAGGGCGCTCGACACCGGACAGGGACGTGAGCCAAAAACTGGCGGCAGTATCCTTGAAAGGTCAGGAAAGCTTGTTCCAAAAAGCATTTCGATCAGCCCGAAGACGATTGGAAACCATTCAAATCCCAATCGAGTTCGCTTGAGCCGCCATCCAAGCCCTTTCTTCGGCTTCTTCGCAGCCACTTGTAGGATCACTCGTTCAGCGAATCCCCGTGTCACAGGTCGGACATCACGATCTTCTTCTGGCACAGAGGCAGCCAGACTACCCGAAACCCATATCACCACCAGAAAACCCGAAAGAGAGCTCGAACATCCTGTCTCTGAGGCCTTTCCCGAAGAATGAAATTGAACCTCTTCGCCTGCAGCTGGCAGGAGTTGACAAAAATAGCCAACGTCAGTCACGAAGCAAGTGCGCAAGTACTCTGGGTCATCACTTGCCCTCAAGCCCTGCTAAGCTTAGAGGACAACTATATTATTTGTATATATAATCCCACACCCGACAATCACGTTCCCGGCCCTCGTCTAAACACCCGAACACCATGTAATCTTCGAAGCCCAAGAGTCCCCCCCCCCACACCAGAAAGCCCCGTACCGAGCGTTGATCCGCCCGTGGCTGGCTACTGCAATGGATCCGATGACCAGAAAGTCAGAAACCCTTTCGGGAAGCCTCGCCTCGCCCCTCCGCTCGACGTCTTCGAGGAGCTGTCAAGCAAAAACGCTCACGAGAACTCAGTGCTCAAGTCAAAGGCTAGGAGCATCAGGCCTTCCTCAAGGGCTGGCGGCCTCAATGTCTTGCAATGCCAGGCTGGACGACACTTTGCAAACCGTTGCAACCTTGTAGTAAAATGAGCGTCCCACAGGTCCGGATCACCTGCATAATGAAGGTCTGGACATCGGAATGCCCCCTGTGCTGAAGCCTTTGCAACATCCCACCTTCAGGTCGCTTTCTCCTACGACGCCGCCGATGCTCGACAGGTGGACCAGTGGGACCGTTCTCCAGAGCCTCTGGCTCACCTGGCGCACCGCGGTGATCAATGGTTTTCCCTGGTCCTCTGGATCTTCCCAGCAATCCCATGACAATCCCGGCACCCATCCTCCGGGCAGCGCTTTGCGCTTCCGCACGAGCCGGCGAGGCCTCTGCCCGCTTGTTGCACACATTTGCACTCTCACAAGCTACCCCGATTCTCTCCCCTGAACGCTGCTCCGTCTCCCTCTTCCCCTGGCTCTTCCCCTGGCGCACCGCTCCAACGGCATCGTTCTGGCCGGGGCGCCTCACAGCACACAGAGCTACGCAGTGCTCTGGCAGGCATGACATCTCTGTGCACGAGGCCCGCGCCTGTGTCGGGTATGTCGGGTACCTCGTCATCCTCGTTCTCGCTGCCTGCATTTCGCAGAGCTGCGGAGGAGGCATGAGAGGAGCCCTTCGAAGAGTCTTTCACCAAAATGCGCCAAAACAGAACACGACTCTGCTTTGCCTCCTTGTTTTTATGAGAAGCTGAGACATGTATGAAAATTGACGTTTGTTTACTTGCGATTCGTTTTTTCCGCTGCCAGTGCATGACGCACCTGAGGACGGCTGGAACCGTAGCCTGTTGTCGAGGCAGCGTCTCTCGAAATTCACATTTTTCTGTGTTTCCTAGGAGGCTCGTTCAGAGGCACTTCTCACCCCGAGAAGTGGGGAGTTTGCACAACAGCCATGACATGCCCCTGCGTGAATACAAACCATAAGGATTCAATCAGTCGACCCGTCTTGGACGGCGCGGACTCAACATGCGTAGGAGGATCGAGCGGGCAATATCATGAACCCGCATCAAATGCGTCAGCAACCGAAACCAGATGTGCCCAAGAGACAGTAAGTTTCTTGGCTGCACTTAGGAGGGTAGTAAAAAACTAAACTTTAGCTGCCTTATTAAGAAACCCAATAAACCCAAAAAAGCTAAAGATCTAAAGTTACAGTAAAGCACCACAAAGGTTTGTATTGCTATGCGGCTGAGTTTACGCTGACCAAATCGACAATGCTCTCCATCTCGCCTTGGCATCCTCTGGGCAGCACTTTGCGCTTCCGCACGAGCCGGCGAGGCCTCCCCCCGGAGCCGCCCACGCGCGCCCGCTTGCATTGGCACACTCACCCACTACCCCGATTCTCTCCCTGAACGCTGCTCCGTCTCCCTCTTTCCCTGGCTCTTCCCCTGGCGCACCGCTCCAACGGCATCGTTCTGGCCGGGGCGCCTCACAGCACACAGAGCTACGCAGATGACATCTCTGTGCACGAGGCCCGCGCCTGCGTCGGGTATGTCGGGTACCTCGTCATCCTCGTTCTCGCTGCCTGCATTTCCCAAAGCTACCATCCCTACCATGATTACCACTGCTTCCAAGCGACATGTGGATCTCATCCCTGCCTGAGCCTGACCCAGAGCTGGACGAGCTCTCACTCCGCTCGGGGAGGCCCGGCCGCATGCCCTGAAGATACGGAGCCCACATCACCAACACGTCAAATACAACACGTCATTAGAACATCTGCACACCTTGCGACGCGATCTTACAAAGCTTGGGCCGGCGGCTGGCAAGAGCGGCATTCCAGGCATCCGCATGCCAGGTGCCCCTCCGTGAAAAGACTCTGCACAAGACTGCCACACACCCCCCGACGTCTTCCAACCTCCCATCGGCATGCCAGGACCTCAGCCACGTGACAAGCACTGCCAGCAAATTGGCTGAGACCACGAGGTTGAGTTGAGGCACGGGCCCATCATTCCCGGCATTCCGGGCGGCATGCCAGGAGCCATCCCCGGGGGCATGCCAGGAAGCATCCCGGGAGGCATCCCAGGCATCCCAGGAGGCATCCCAGGAGGCATCCCAGGAGGCATCCCAGGAGGCATCCCCATCGGCAGCCCGAAGCCGGGACCCAGCCCAGGCCCCGGAGCTGAGGGCCCCGTGGGGAGGCCCATGGCCTGAAGACATCTGAAGACTACGCAGCACCGAAACGGGAACCTGTTGTGCCGCCCACGCTCACGCTCACGCTCCGGCACACACGCACACGCTCACGCACGCTCTCACGCGCACATTTTGGTCTGCAATACGCCAGCGACTTTGCAAATCAGCACCCGGCAGAAAAAATCAGAAGAGGAGGTTGTAGTAAGAGAGTGTCAGTTTAAGCTCACGCAGGTGTTAGCGGCCCTGCCTGGGTGAAACGCTAGTCTCGGCACTTCGTGGTGACTTCTTGCGGTTTTCTTGCTGGGGGGTGGGGGGAATGGGGGGGGGGGTAAGAAGGTCATTCATATTGCGTCCATGCACTGGTACGTACAGCGTTTTGGCTTCTTTGTACAACATACTGCACAAGTATGCGGAACACGACAATCTGTCACAAGCGTCCATGCCTTTCGCGACCAAAAACCGTGCTTTCCGTGCTTGACGTCTCTGCGCAAACCCAAAGCCCTAAACTTGAACCACTGCAAGCCCGTTGCACCCTGAACACTCCAGCCCCCAAAAAAACATGCGAAACTCTGAAAACACTGGCGGGCGTGGCTCTTTGCAACATAAGACCACATTGCAGCTTCCCGGTCCACCCTGAACACTCACAAAACACAAAACCCGAAAACGCGCAGAAATCGCAAAAACATATCCGCAAAATAGACACTGCGAAATGCTGAAAACACTGGCAGGCGTGGTACTTTTCAACAACTCACCACCTTACGGTCACTCCAAGTCCCGCCAAAACAACCGCTTTCAATGTGCAAACACTGCCCTGCGTGGGTTAAAACCACATTTCCTGGTGCAAACGATCCAGGGCCGCGAACGCCCGCTTGACCGAGTTTAATGTATGTCGTGAAGTTGGCCCGAACGCTGTCAGAATCATTGTTGCGTGCGTTGCTTGTTTGCCCTCTCGGTCTTGAACGCTGGTGGGTGTGGCCTCGTCAATACTTGTTTGCGCTGTCAATACCAATGCTCTTCGTCTGCATTGTTGCATTGTAGATTCTCCTTTGATGGTTTCATCTTCCGCATTGTGTCTCCAACTATGTTCCTACAATGTTGTACTTCACGCGACCATCAAATGCTGCAGATGTTGCCACCGTATCGTGCTCAGCGCTGCGGCACATTCACAACTGTTGCTGGACTTACCGAAGATACCATGGTGAACGTCATACTGCGATGCTGCAATGTGCACATCACCGCGGTGCTGTCCATACTGCTCGGCACATGAACCACATGCACACATCCGAACCACGTGTTCCACAGGCATCTGTTAATCGGACTGCTTCGTCAATCAGCGAGGGTGCACTACATATACAGTGCATACTTCTCCCATTGCTAGTACGGCATTGTTCGTGGCAATGGAGAAAAGGATCAGGACACGTGTTGCCCGCACACACACACACACACACACACACACACACACAGTGACGACCCCCGAAGAGGTTGGTAGGTTCGAATGAATACCCTGTTCATTCTTCAACGGACTCAACGTGCTCAACTCTCAAAGATGTAGCAGGTACGTGAGGTTGATCAGACCTCCTGGAGCTTCGTTGCACCAGGCCAAGTTGAGTGCCCCTGGCGCCCCCTGCTTTTTCAGATTCTTGAAATCGACTTCACAGCAGCACTTTTTGTTATCCGCGCGTTCACACGCACACACACACACACACACACAGAGAACTCTTCACTTCCCCAAGTTCGCTCTCCCGCCTGCAATCCCATCTGCATCCCTAGCTGCACACCCACACCCAGGATTCCTGTAGCATGGGGGCACTCCTGGCCAGAGCAAGCATTCGCCAACGAGGTTCGCTAGCCCGCAGACACAGATTCTCGCCAGTCCTTGGTGCGGTGATCGCCACCACACGTAGCACAAACCTCGGAGGAGCGATATGCGCACCACCCGCACAGGCAGGACCCTGTGCATCCGGAAAAGTCTAACAGACCCTAACAGACCCTAACACTGTCTAGCAGTCTACCACCGGGCTAGAGTCTGACACAGTTCTCGCAAGCGGTTTCTTCTGAATTCTGGTCTGCTACGCACTGGCGACTGGTCACCTTGAGACCTGGCTTTGGACCGCCGTTCAGCATTTCTGTTGCCCAGGAGTTGGGCGCACGGCCCATCTTGCAGGGCCGCTCTTCGGCCTGCGACAAGAAAGCAAGAGCAAAGGCCAACGAGAAAGAATAGAAACCAAAATGAAGAGCAAGTGCCAAAAGCGAAGCAGAAAGCAAGGCAGAGTGTGGGTCTTCCAGCTGCATGCCAACAACGTTCGGGCGTTGTGGGCCGGAAGTTGTAAACCTTGTTGGTGTGCTTGTGTTGGGCAGCAAGGGGGGGGGTCGGGGGGTATTCGTTTCGTTAGGTCTCTTTGTGTGGGGTCCTCAGCTTAAAAAAGTGCCCGCCTCCATGAGAAGCGATATACCCAAACCATGAATCAACACCACTTGCATGAGCCTGTTCAGCTCCCTGGCCGTCTCCCGGAAACGACGCGGCTTTACCTGCGACTCGCAAACGCTTGGAACAAGAAAAAGAAGAAAGGAGCATGCGAGACGAGTATGAGCGATAAGCTCAGACTAAAAGGACGCGAAAGAGAGCCGGAGATATCATGAGAACAAGGGAAAGAAAGAGGCATGCTGTAACGGAGAGAGAGAGAGAGAGGAACAATGACAAAAGAGTCTGAAGATGTCTGAGAGTGTCGAAGTCAAGAAAACTGAGCGCGCACCCAGCCTTGACAGCCGGAACTGTGACCTTCTCCTCACCCTTCTCGCCTTTCTCCTTCTCACCTTTCTCCTTGTCACCTTTCTCTTTCTCCTTCTCGGCCTTCTCCGCCTTCTCGGCCTTCTCCGCCTTCTCATTCTCCTAGCGTTCACACCAGGAAAGGGAGGGGAGCATCTCCCTGCTCAAAAATCCCCCCCACTTCTGCCACCCCTAACAAGCTTCCCCCCACTTTCCCCGTCTTTAAGCTCCCCACCTTCTTAGCCTTCTGCTTTCCCCCCCCCCCCCCCCTTGAGCCCCCCCGGGATGTTCTCTTGCCTCCGCGGCTTCCGGCTTCGCCTCCTCGCCTTTGAGCAGGCCCTCCGTGCCTGCTTCGACTCCAAGAGGAGAGAAAGAGAAGACAAATTACAAGAGACTCTCTCTCTCTCTCTCTCTCTTGCTTAGAGATGCACGAAAGCTTTGGGGTGAAAGAACTGGATGTTGGACAACTCATATGCATCTTCACGAATCACATCCGGGCAAGATGTGGCCTCTTGCCCATGAGACCTCGCTCAGGATCAGCTTGACCGCCTGCCCCATTCCCGAAACTGCGCAGATAGTACAGTGTTTGTGCAGCCTTTCCCTTGAGTAGTGTTTGAGCCCAATACGTGTTAACACTGCAGCCCTGTGTTGGCTTAAAAGTCCGAGCTTTTGTGAGTTTAGCACTCCGCGCATGGTAGCGGAGCTCTGGTCGGCAGCCAGGGCTCCGAAACTCACTTAGGGGTTAAACCCCTGAAAGGCGGGAGCTACCGCATAACCCCTCCGAAGGGGTGCTGCAGCTCCAGTTTCCGAGGTCCGTGTGTAGGACCCGGTCAATCCCGCAGAGACGGGGAAAGGTGGTGGAAAGGAGAAAGGGGAGAGCACGAGATCCCCCGAGGCCATAGCACGCCGACTTGCTCGTGGCCTGGCAAGACGCCTACAGAGGGAGGCGGACTACGAAGAGGTAGCCTTAGAGGAAGGGCAGGAGGAGCCTGAGGCACGAGAAGCCAGAGCTGCTCCCGCGCTGAACCTCAGCTACCTGGAGGGACTTGCCTTGCAGGGTGGAAGCCAGGAGAACCTGGCCGCAATCCCTGAGACAAGGGAGTTCGTGAGTGACGAAAGGTCACTGTGGACGGGGCTTGAGCCTAGGGATAAGGCTTCGGTGAACTACCTCCGTGCTCAGAAAGCGCGGGAGGCAGTTTTCAAAGGTACCCCTTTTGCTCGACGCTTTCTGGAGGACAGACCTGGAAAGCAGGCAAGGGCAAGCTTTGCGAGGGACGAGGCTGTTCGACGTGTGGCAGCAGGACCTACTTCCAGTTCCTCGTCAAGCTCAGCGGTAACTCACCGGCAGGGATCGGAGAGACAAAGTGTGGAGGAAGCGCCGACGCTTTCCCACGCACCAACAACAGAGTTCGAGTCAGTCGCTCCAACTCACCCTGCCACCAGCGTGTACTACAGCTCCGACGAGGAGGTTGAGGTCCAGGTGGAAGAGGAACCTGAGTCCTCAGTGACGCACCTTTCGGTGACAGAGGACACAAGCCGTGCAACAGCAACCTCGGCAGGATCGTCCTCGTGGTACAACTCCAGGGCCGGCAGCGACATCTGGAGGAGAGACGAGACTCGCAGGAACGAGCAGTGGGAGCGCTACCAGCCGTACCACGCCAACTACAGGTGGCAGCGTGGTGACTGGGACAACTGGTGGGAGACCGAGACTTGGAAGGAGCGCAGGTGGGGAAGAGACCCCCATTGACTGCGGGAGCTACCGCACACGGTCGTGAGTAGATCGGTGTATAGTTCTGTACAAATTCATTTTCCCTTGATTTGGTTTTCCAAGTTTTCCCTTTCAACTTTCTAGGTCACACTCCGTAGTGGGCCTAGGCACTGAGAGCTATGGAACAACAACTGGTGCAGATGCAGCAACAAATGGCTGAAATGGGCGCGCGTTTAATGGAGCAGAGTGAGCAAATTGTTAGGCAACAGGCAGAAACCACCAAACAGCAAGCTGAGCTACTCGAGCTCAAGAAGCAGGAGAGACCCGGGGGGCGACTGGTGGATCCAAGGAACATTCCCAAACCCCCATCTTTTTCCGGTCGAAAAGAAGACTGGGAGCGGTGGAAGCATGTTTTTCTGTCTTGGCTAGGAACCATACATGACAAGTACCCTGGTTTGTTGAACTGGGCAAGCAAGCAGAAAGAGAGCATTGACCATGACAGTGATGATGTCACTCTTGAAGATTTGCAATTGAGTCAAGCGTTGTATGCGATTCTTGTCGGTTACTGTTCTGAGCAGACTCAGCAGCTGATCACTCAGGTTCCTGACGGAAATGGGCTGGAGGTGTGGCGCGTGCTGAGTAAGACAAACGAGCCGAGCAACCGAACGAAGAGCTGGGTGTGGAGAAGACATCTCATGAACCCTCAATTCCCAAGTGACATCAACAAATGGTCTGAAGCCTTTCACCAGTGGGAGGCTGAGATGAACGAGTTTGAAAAGCAGTTTCGAAAAGTAGAACCCGACGATAAGCTGAGCGTTTTGGTTCACGTTGCCCCAAAGGAAATTCAGCAGATGATTTTCTTGCATAGCAACACTTTGGACACGTACAGCAAAACCAAGGAGTACATAGAACAGTACCTTACATCCCGAAACCTTTGGAGGCGACCCCAAGGCTCGAGTTTTGGTGCGCCAAAGAAGTCTCATGTTGATGATGGTGGCCCTGCCCCCATGGACATAGGAGCTGTAAAGGCAGGAAAAGGAAAAGGGGGCAAGGAGGGCAACAAAGGCAAGTGGGACCAAGGTGGGAACTCGGGCAAGTGGGGCGACAATCGCGGCTGGAGGGATCGGGGTGGAAAGGACTCCGGAAAAGGAGATAAGGGTGGAAAAGGAAAAGGAGGAAAAGCAAGTGGTGGTGGCAAGCCAGGTGGAAAGGATGCGGGGAAGTCTGGGCATGACAAAGGAAAGAAGGAAGGAAAAGGAAAAGGAGCAGGAACAAACCCACACGCGGGGAAACAATGCCATGTGTGCAAAAGATATGGTCACATCGCGGCGGATTGTTGGTGGAAGGTGTCTGACATTTCCGAGGACAAGACAAATCAGGAGGCCCAGGCGTCCACGGGAGGTGTAGGTTCCATATCTGAGCAAGTCCATGATGTAGATCACAACAACATGTTGTTTGCGGTGACGGATCGCATCTGTGGCGTGCGCGACCACAGTGAGGATGTTTACATGTTGATCGACTCGGGTGCTTGTGAAAGTGTGGCGCGAAATGGAGAGTTCAGTGACAACTTTGAGCCAATGCCACAAGGGAAGCAACTCTTTTCAGTGCAAGGCACTGCGCTGAGAATCTATGGCAAGCAGTATCCCAAGGTGAGGCTGGACGACGGTACAGTGGGCGAAGTGGACCTGACTGTCACCGATGCCAGTGAAACTTTGCTCAGTGTACACAGCCTTGTCTACAAAGGGTTCGAGGTCACGTTTGGTCAAGAAGAGAGCTATCTTAGCAAAGATGGGCAGAGATACCCATTAGTGAAGAAAGGAAAGAGGTGGTATCTGAAGGTTGAGAAACTATCGCCCAGCGAGGCAGGCGTCACTGCGCAGCGCATTGCAGCGCTGGAGGGTGCCACCTCATCGTCTTCGCGAGCTCCAGTCAGCGAAAAGAAGCCAGTGGACTACTGGAAGACAGAGCGCGATTTGGTCATCCGTGTTCATGTGGTGCCAAGGCTCAGGAAGTTTAGCCCTGCGGATGCTGACGATTGCCCAGTGATCGTGGGCGACTTGGAACCAGTCAGAGCAACTGAGGCCAAGTGGGTGGATCGGACAGCAAGCGAGAGCTTCGAGGATCTCTGGTTTGGAGTCAAGAATCCCAGAGAATCTTTGCTGCGGTATTGGACAGGTGAGACCATCTTCAAGCTTAAGCCCCAGGAGGCTCAAGAATCCCAACGAATGGACTTGGAGGACCCGTTTGGCAAAGATGACGAGGGAGATGAGTTGGCCGACGATGCGATGACATTGTGGGAACTCAAGGAGCGAGAAGAGGCGAAGCAACAGCCCATCATGGCAGAACCAGTAGAGCCAAGCCTCGAGGAAGTCGCTGAGCACGAGCTTCACCATGCAAACTTTGAACCTTGGTGCAAGGTTTGTGTTGAAGGGCAGGGACGTGAGAAAGCACATCGCCGACAACATGAGGATCCGAAGGAGCACATCATTTACAGCGACTACATGTACTTCACAGCTGAGGGGAAGCAAAAGAACAAGGAGGAGGTTGAAAAGAGCAAGGACTCAGAGGAGTTGAAAGGTTTGGCGATTGTTATGACAGCGATCGACAAGGACAGCCAATGCCCCTTTGCAGTGCAGGTGCCTTCGAAAGGCACAAAGAGGAACATGTACGCGGTCAATGCAATGGTGGACTGGATAAAGGACTTGGGTTGGAAGAAAGTGACAATTCAGATCGACCAGGAAAGTGCACTGGCGAAGGTGTTCGAGCAGGTGCAGCAAAGGATGGGTATGGACGTGGTGGCATTGAGAAGGAGCCCGAGGTACTCTTCCCAGAGTTTGGCAGACGGTGAGATGGTCAATGGACTCATTGCTGGCAAAGTAAGGACTTGGGTGGCCAGTCTCCGGGATAACTACAGCGAGCAAGTGATACAAACCACGGACATCCTGTTTCCTTGGATTGTGAGATTTGTGAGTTGGTCGTTGCCGAGGTTCCACGTGAACCAGTCCCGAACAACACCATTCCGAGTGCTCAAGGGTTACGACTACATCTCGGAATGCCTTCCTTTTGGTGAATGTGCGCTTGGAAAATATTCAGCGAAGAAGTCTGGGGTCAAGAGTGCTTCCAGATGGGTGTGTGGGATCTACGTCGGAAAGACCGCTAGCTCCGATGAACACATCCTGTTGACGAGTGCAGGAGCTCAGACGTTTAGAACTATCAGGAGGATGACACACGGAAGGCGTTACCAAACGAGTATCTTGGACAAGGCAGCGGGAGTTCCTTGGAACACGGTGTACAAGGCCGACCAGCGCAAGCCAGAGGAGATCAGGAGCAAAGTGACAGCGCAGACAGCGCCAGAGATGAGTGATCCGGAGTATGAGCCGACTGACATCGAGCCAGCTGCAGACGAGCCTAAGACCATGGTAGTAGTGCCGCCGGTGCCCGCTCCAAGCGTGCACCTGACGCAAAAGGAAGCCGAGGATGCAGGCGGCGTGGCGCGACAGATTGACGCAGACATGACCAACGCGGACGAGGCGAAAAGGACAACAGCAATGCCGAGCCGCTCTGGAAAAGTCAGAAGAACAGAGGCCACAGCAAAGGCAAAGTCAGAACCAGCGTCATCAGCCGCAGCAGCCTCAAGGGCAGTGCCAGGAGAGGTAAGCAGTGAAGACAGCAGTTCATCGAGCTCTAGTTCGCCCACCTCGCGGTCGAGGTCGAGACACTCAGGAAATGAGGAGAACACAGAGAAGCCAGAGTTAGGAGGTGATGTAGGATCTCCTAGCAAGGAAGTGGGCGACACCCAGGGTTTAAGCACACCTGTGGGTGCTACCACAATGGAAGACACAGTGAGCGCAATCTTGGAGGAAACCGAGGAGAGAGATCAGATATCTTCGGTGGCGGACTACTTGGACGCGTGCGTGGTGGATGAAGAGGCTAGGCACAAGGCCCGACTCGAGGAGATCGAGAAGCTGGATGAGATGTTCAAGGCTTTCACGCCCCGCGATCGTAGGGCGTTGCCGAAAGAAATAAAAGTGTTTGGACATTGTTGGGTGGACAAGGTGAGCAGTGGCATAGCCAAGTCACGACTCACCTGCCAAGACTTCAAGCGAAACAATGGTGCAGACAAGAACTCATCAGAAGGACAAAACAACTTTTGCCCAACTCCAGGACACAGCACAACCAAGATGCTGGAGGTATACAGCCTCTACCACAACTTTCCGAGAGTGAAGGCGGACCTCACGTCAGCCTTTCTCATCGCCCGAGATGGAGGCGACGAAAAGGGACAACCGGTGTGTATGAAGCCGCCAAGAGAGTGGCTGGACAACCTGGAGGTGTGGCTATCCAGACAGCCAGCAGACAAGCGAGATGAAATCGGAAGCATTCCAAAGGAACACTTGGTGTGGCAAGTGGATGGCAACATCTATGGGAGGCAACCAGCCGCCAGCCAGTACAGAGACAGGCTGGATGAAATACTTGTAAGCAAGTTGCCCAAGGATCGGTATGACTTCGTCCGAGGCCGGTTGGATGGATGTGTGTTTAGGTGCACGAAGACAAAGATTGCGGTGATACACCACATTGACGACTTTGACGTCACCGGTCCAGAAAATGACTTGGATGATCTTCTGAAGGTACAGTTGCCCAAGCATGGGTGCAAAGTGAAAGTGGGAGAGTTTGAATGGCCAGAAAAGCATGGCAAAACAAGCTCAGAGTTTCTGGGACGAGAGAAGATCAGTGTGGAAGGAACCGTGTTGACTAAGCCCAATGCCAAGCACACCGACAACATCCTCAAACTGTTGAACCTCGAGAATGCAAAGAGCAGCCCAGTGCCCGGGAGAAAATTGGATCTGGACAACAACAGCGAGCAATTGTTGGACGAGAAAGAGAAGAAGATTTTCCAATCGTGTGTAGGTAGTGCGATCTACTTGTCCCAGGACAGGATCGACGTGAAGTTCGCTGTGAAAGAGTTGGCGCGTCGAATGAAAGATCCGCGGAAGGCTGACATGGCGAACCTAAAGGTGCTGGGGCGATATCTCAAAGGGACACGAGATCTGGGACACCTAACAAAGGTGGAGGATCTCGAAAGCTCAGCCGCAGGAGAGCGGGAGCTACCGCTGCACGCTTACTGTGACAGCGACTATGCGGGAGACACAGAGTCAAGGAAATCTACCTCAGGCGAGGTTCTTGTACTTGGTGGGACAGTGGTTGAAGCAAACTCGACTACTCAGTCGGGGAACCCAGCGACAAGCTCAGGCGAGGCAGAGTTGAGATCGTTGAATCACTGCGCCCAGTCAAGTATGTACATTCAGAACTTAGCTAGGTACGATTTTGGCCTTCCGGTCTCCACGCCTCGCATTTGGTGCGATTCATCAGCAGCCTTGCAAGCAGCCAAACGAATAGGTGTGGGAAAGATGAGACACATTTCTTTGGCACATCTGTACATCCAAGAATTGGTGAAAACAAAACAGGTCATCATAGGAAAAGTGAAAGGCGTTGCGAATCCTGCTGATTGTCTGACCAAACATTTGAAGACAGGCGAAGAAGTCAGACAAGCCTGTGAACTCACAGGGATGGTCCAACTCAGCAAAGCTGGCATGGACGAGCAGGTAAGAAGAACAGCACTGAGTAGGGTCAGTACGATTGCTGACGAAGTCGAAAGAAAGTCAAACAAGTGGAAGCCTAAGATTCCCGCAAGACTTTCTCTCAGACAACTGTGTAGTGTCGTGTATAAGCCTTACCGGAGGGAGCTACCTCACTGAACATGGGAGAAGCCCTTGTAGTGAGAAGTGCAATGGTCACAGTTCTGCAGCTTGTGGAACGAGGAACTGTGGAGCAGTACCTCAGCGTGTCTGTGGTTTTCCTTTTGGTAAGCAGTGTGACACTCAACATGTTTCTTTTGTGGAAGCTGAAAGTTTCCAAGAACAACGAAGCCACGAATGTGTACCTGACAAAGCACATGTCAGTGTACCACACAAATGCTACATGTGAGCACTTACGCCAAGGGTTCAAGACTCTGCGTAAATGTAAAGTGTGTGCTCACAAGAAAGTCGCAGCAGCCTAGACAAGGCAAAGCTGCAGGGGGGGTGCGCAGATAGTACAGTGTTTGTGCAGCCTTTCCCTTGAGTAGTGTTTGAGCCCAATACGTGTTAACACTGCAGCCCTGTGTTGGCTTAAAAGTCCGAGCTTTTGTGAGTTTAGCACTCCGCGCAGAAACCCTCTCGAAACCTTCCCCGCTGCCCCGTGCTGACGCGTTTGGCTAAAGAGGCCCCGAAGGGTGGAGGCAGTGGAGGCCTCATCCTGCTGCTCCTTTGAACGAGCCGTGCCGCAGAAGCAACAAAAGGCGCAGGAGGACAAGCAGGCATCTGCAGTCCTTGGTGCCGATGACCTGCACTTGCCTCTCTTTGCTTCCGGCCGGCATCTCCTCCGACTTCTGGACCTCGGTTGATATTCTGGCGACTCAACACCCTCCTTCCTCCCTTCCTCCCTTCCTCCCTTCCTCCCTTCCTCCCTTCCTCCCTTCCTCCCTTCCTCCCTTCCTCCCTTCCTCCCTTCCTCCCTTCCTCCCTGCCTCCCTTCCTCCCTTCCTCCCTTCCTCCCTTCCTCTCCTTCACCACAATGGGCGGGGGGGGTGGATTCGTTTGTTTAGAGAGTTCAACACCGACTCGCAGGCCTTGACGTCTGCGCCGGACTTCTCGATCACCTGACGGAATGAGATGGAGAGAGCGAGAGAGGGAAGGAAAACAAAAGCAATAAAATTGTGAAGAAGGATAAGAAGAGAACAAACATCGTTTAAGTAAACATACCATAGACACCACTTACACTTCAAAGTCGAGAAACCATGTAAACGCAGTCTGAAGATGTGTCTGACAAAATGTGTGTGAGTAGATGTGAAAAAACATTCTGTGGGACTGCCTCGCGCACTGTCTCGCCACGGCGACCGATGACCTCACCGGGCAATCCAAGCAAAGGAAGGACCACTCAGGACCACCACAGCTTTGTACTCGCAAGTCATGCGCTTGCATGGTTTTGGTTTCTGCGGCCCGCGCTCTCCCAGCTTCCCGATCCTTCACCCAAAGCCTCGTTGCAAGTCCAATCGAAGTACATCTGCCTCAGCTCTAGACCAGGGCCCCCAACTGGACGGGAGGTGGGAGCTCTGGCTCATCCCCACTCCGCTGCCTCAGTAAACCCAGCGCAGCACCCAGCGCAGCACCCAGCGCAGCACCCAGCGCAGCACCATGCACCGTGCACAGATCCCAACCTCTGAGGCTTTCAACATTGCTCAACATTGCCCCTCGCGGTATCCCATCCGAGGGCCCCTGCTTGGGCCGGGGCTCGTCCTTGAGGACCTCGCATCAGGCATCTGGCTCACACAAGCGTGAAATATTGTGAAATATTGTCTGTTTTTTTTTTTTGGGGGGGGGAAGTGAGAAAGAAGCGTTTGTTTCTGCACCAGACTTCTGAGAATGAGCTCGCAACCGTGCCGTCCTCGGCTTGAGCCCAATGGACTTCGGCCAAGAGCAGCTCCAGCGCCTTGTCCTGTGCGGCACTGCTGGGTCTTCTCGCCTCCCCCATGGCCTACTGTTAGGCATTCTTGTCCTACATCACCTCCAGTTTTGAGCTCAGGAATGGGAGGGACATGGAGAAGCAGATGTGAGTAAAGGCTGTGACTGATCCATACCATTCTTTGGCAACCAACTCCTAAACCATTTCACTCTTCTCTCATGCAGTCCTGCTCCTCAAGGCTGCCAAAGATCTCCACCTTGCCTTGAGCCTGGCATGCTCACAGCTACATGCACACTGCATGCACATGGAGTGTGATGCGTTTCCTTATCCAGCTCCACTTTGGCCCCAGAGTCCTGTCAACGGCACAGACAAAAACACCACTTCGATTCTACCTCACGACTGGCCTTCTCGATGATTCGGACCGTCTCGCCTTTCCTGCCAGACCAGGACGAGCTCTTTGTGACCACACACATTTCCTGAGCCCTTGCAGGCTTTGTCAACACCCCTCCGGTTCATCGTGGTTCATTCTTGTGACCATGGCCTGCCAGCCTGCGATAATGAAACGGCATTTCCCAAAATATCAAAGCTAATGCCCCCCCCGGTTGCCCAACTGACCTCGCTGAACCCACAAATCGAAAATTGCATATTGTCGACGACGGATACACTCGCGCCTGCCAAGTACTTTGCCGACTTCCTCCGGCAGGACCTGAACCCGGAGCGTTGTTGGAAGATTTCGGGAGCACTTGGAAGGCTCCAATCATCTCAGGGACGTGCCGTCAGGATGCGATGGCTTGTCTTGGCTCCCTTGGATTTGAGGAACAGCCCCCGAACGCATGTCTGCATGCCGGGTTTCCGTCCTCTCGGGGGCTCCGGTTCCTGGGAACCAGCCGAGCATCCCTGCTTTCCTGGTCACTTCAATTACAATTTGAAGAAGCGAATGCGACCATTGCGAGATGACTCACGAACACAATCTCCCTGTATGCCTGGGAGTCGCGGCTATCATCCCGAAATGCGTCACGTCGGTGGCGGCCCTTCAAACGGTAAGGGTCAACACTGACATTCAACTTCAGCATAAAGCATTCTTTCCTTTTCTGCAGAACCCAAGTACATGGGAAAAGTCAACTTCACAGTGCTCAAAAGGCACAGCGCGCCTGGCCATAGCCTCTCCGCCGCCGCCTTCTGGGCGGAGACCTCCGAACACCACAAAGCCCAACAACAACAACAACAACAACAACAACAACAACAACAACAACAACAACAACAACAACAACAACAACTACAACTACTACTACTACTACTACTACTACTACTACTACTACTACTACTACTACTACTACTACTACTACTACTACTACTACTACTACTGCTCCTACTACTACTACTACTGCTCCTACTACTACTACTACTACTACTACTACTACTACTACTACTACTACTACTACTACTACTACTACTACTACTACTACTACTACTACTACTACTACTACTACAACTTCAACCTTGCGTTTCATCAAATCGACAAACTGCAAGTGGCCATTGCACGAGACACGCTTTGCAAGAGATCCTATGCCCATGGCCTGTAAACTGGCGACATCGAAGGGGGCCTTCTTCGGAGTCGAGCTCGGGTGCGTCCTGCAGAAAACGCAGATGAGACAGTTGACCGTGACCATGAAAAATTTTCAGAGCGACAAAATCATGGTCCTTCATCTTCAGGATACCCTCTGCTCCGGGAGCGGCGCATACCCAGGCTCTACCCTACAGGGAGCGTGAGCTTCCACGTGACCGTAACCAAGCAATGACCAAAACTCGAAAACATGAGTTGTTGTCAAACCATACTGATATTCCGAATGCATGCTGGGCCGCAACGCGTCACAAACCTGGCAAACCCATAAGTCAGCTGTCTTTCTCATGCATGGCTTAATATCACTCGAAAGATAACGCCTGCAGGGAAGAATGTACTGAGCTCAAGCGACAAAACAACAGCTTACCAACTGAGAAAACACCGACCGGAAAACGGTGGCCAAAAAAACTGCGCGCCCCGCCCAAAGAAACCCAGGCATCCAACTTATGCAGAACTCTCTATTTTCTTACTTTTCTGACTTCCGGGGCCACGAAAGCATATTCAGATTTTTTTTTTTTTTTTGGGGGGGGGTTTTCTTTGTTTTGGCGTTTTGTGCATGGACTGCCAGGCTGACGGAAGATTGTTCAGACTTGTGATCAACATGTGCCAAATTCTGGATGGAAAGGTGAGAATGAGAGGTGGGATGGATTCCAGAGAGTGAACAGTATTAACAGGAGTGAGGTTGCGTTCATAAGGTTGTTATCACTAGCCTGCGCGGTTTGACTGGTCTGTAAGCCGGTTAGTAACTTAAGACATTAAGACTCATCCCCAAATCAACCGTTCAATCATGGAGTAGTTCCGTCCCCAAAACCCCAACATTATTGTTTTTATTGTTTTTTTTATTAGGGCGCGCGCCCCTTGCCCCAACTATAGCAATATTGCACGGGTTTTTGGGGGAGAGGGCGGTTGATCTTTATTTTTCCTTTCGTACACCATCAATCTCATGACACCTTAGCTCCTTGTCTGTTCACCTCACCATAATAGTACTAACTCACTCCCTTAAAGCATTATAGTGTGAAGAGAACACAATATGATATACGAGGGGCGCCAGGAACCAGCTGGAGAAGGCCCTCGTGTCTTCGACGCAGGTCGACCGGAAGGAGAACCACCTGAACATCAAGCCGCGACCCACGCAGCTTCCGGGCTCGGGGTAGTCAATGGAATGACCATTTGGAAGTGCGAGGAGCAGTCCAAGATGTTGAGAGCCAAACATTTGCGTCCCCCAACAGATGGCAGACTGAAGTGTCCGGTCCAACGATTTCACTTCAAGCCATACTCTTTCGGAGGAGCTGCTCGTCGCGGAGGGCGAATCTCGGCAACATGCTCGCAAACGCTGCCTCGAAGATCACGGGCGATACGTATGACCTCTGCTCCAGCTCTGGCGCCCTTTCTGAAGGGTGTCCGAGACCTTCGCGCGCCCGTTTAACCAGGTCCCGAAGTCGTCGCTCCTGTTGTCCTGGAAAATGTCGTTCCGGTTGACCCTGTCCATCGTCTTCCGCAGGTTCTGCGGCTGGTTCCGCAGACAAAGACATTTGGCCCTCGAGTTCAAAAGGGCAATCAAGCGAGGCGACCAAGGAAGGACATGGAACCAAGCAGGTTGGAATCGAGGTGCTACCGAGAGCTGGCCAAGTCCGTGGACGAGATCCAGTGTGAGGATCTGGATATGTGGCGACACCTGTTGGACACCGCCTTCATGAAAAGAAACAAGCCGGCAAGGCAACAGGGGAGGACATTCTTCTCTTCAACGGGCGTTCGGCTTTCTCCCTCGTCTTCCAGGCGGCCTTCTCTCGAGCGAGGCGTATGACTTCGAGATTGACAAGCAAATCAGCTCGGGCAACGGTGACGCGAAAGGCGGCCGCCCAAGGCAAGATGCGTGACGAAGATCATGCTGGAGTGTGATGAAGGGCTCCTCGGAACATGGAGGCGAGGAGCTGGACGCCGCCACACCACAGGTGACGAGGAACGGAGTGATCTTTACGGCCTTGGTCTTTGCCAGCAAAGCAACGGATGGGAGCCTGCGCTTCCTTGACTTCACGAAGGCCTTCCACAGTGGAGATCCCATCGAATGGGCAAATCTATGCCGAGCAACCACCTGAAGGTTTTCCTGCTGGGTTTCAAAAAGGTCAACTACTGAAGCTCCTCAAGACCTGCTACGGTCTTCTTGATGGACCTATAGCCTGGTTTCAACACCTGCGAAGGGTCCTGTTGGAAGAGCTGGGATACACCCAGTGCCTCGCCGACCCTTGCATCGACTTCCTGCACAACGAGAACACCAATGACCCTCAAGGGGATCGCGTCGGCGGCCACCGACGACCGCTCCACGGTGGCAACGAGCGGCACAAAGCAAAGACGCAGGTTCTGAAACAAAAGTACAAGCTTGGGAAATTTCAGTACGGGCAAACTCGCTTTACTGGCAAGATGTTTCGAACTATGCCTGATGGTAGTACATACATCGACCAGAAGCACTACGTCAAGGAAAAGATCATCCGATTGATTCACAAGTCACACCAAAACCGCCGTCGATATTGCTTGTGCGATGATCGAGGACCTTCAATCTTTGGCGGGCGCTTTGGTGAAAAACGCTGAAATCACCGTAAATACCGTGTTTTATGAGGTTTTTCACGCGTGCCTGACCCGCCCCCAAAGTGCGCATCATCGAAACCCACGTCCGGGGGGGGGTCTGCTGATGCTGCTGATGCGCGGGGGTCCGGGCGCATCATCGAGCCATCGCTTCTCATGGGCTTCGTGGGCCTCCGGGGCCGACGGCCCAGAGACCCAGGGGGGGTGTTCCAACAGCAGAAAACCTCGTAAATACCGAGTGTTTTGTGGGTCCACGTAAAAACGCCCCTAAAATCGCTCATTTTACGCGCTCGAACGGCTTCGTGCCTACAAAACACCCGAACAGCAGGACCCCGAATGCGCTTAAGGGCATTCGGGGTCTTGCTTTTGGGAGTTTGGTGGGCACGCAAGCGTTCAAGCACATATAATCGGCGTGTTTCAGGAGGTTTCGGATGGCCTGGGGGAGGCCGCTGATGCTCATGATGCTCTCTCTTCCGCAGGGCTGGCCAAGGAGACTCGACGAGATTTATGTGGACGTGTTTCGCTGCTTCAACAAAGATTTCCCCGACCTTCAGCAGGCCAACCTCCTTGCCAAGGAAGCCCCACCAAGTTCTCGGCAGGCATCAAGATCTCCCCAATTCCCTTCGGTTGGATGAGAGTGAGCACTGCGACGCATGGGGCAACACCACCGGCACAGAGGGTGTGGAGAACGATGACAAGGATTCTTGCGCTTACAGCACGCTGACCTGTTTGCGCACACACACAGGCGTGTCCATGTGTATGTAAGGAGCTGATGGCCTGTCGCCAGAAAGCTCCATCCTTTCAACTGTGCCGCACGAGCCCTCAGGGCCCGTCGGCTGAAAAGGCTTTCGGAGAACCTCATTTCCCCGGGCGGTTAGGGTGCTCGCATCCTTTCAGCAATTACACGCAAAGCTTTCACATGCTTACTGCTTACAGGGTGCTGGCTAGCACATGAAGACATGTCCACGGCCTGTTTGTGCACACACAGGCGTGTCCATCTGTATGTAAGGAGCTGATGGCTCCATCCTTTCAAAACTGTGCCGCACGAGCCCTCACGGCCCGTCGGCTGAAAAGGCCTTCGGAGAACCTCATTTCCCCGGGCGGCGAGGGTGGGAGAGCAAGAGATGCTTTGGATAACCGAAACAGAAACTCGCATCCTTTCAGCAATTACACGCAAAGCTTTCACATGCTTACAGGGTGCTGGCTAGCACATGAAATGCAGACATGTCCACGGCCTGTTTGTGCACACACACACACACACACACAGGCGAGTCCATCTGTATGTAAGGAGCTGATGGCCTGTCGCCAGAGGCTCCATCCTTTCAAAGCTGCGCCGCACGAGCCCTCACGGCCCGTCGGCTGAAAAGGCCTTCGGAGAACCTCATTTCCCCGGGCGGTGACGGTGGGAGAGCAAGAGATGCTTCGGATAACCGTAAGAGAAACTCGCATCCTTTCAGAAACGCAGAAGCATGTGGAGACGCGGCTGAATGTAGAAAAACACAAACATGCACAGCACTAGGCCGACTCGCACAGCACTTTCGCTCCAAGCACAAACGTGTCACACGTGACTGGCTCAGCCTAACCTAACTTCCCAGCTGTTCTTCGCTTGAACTCAAGGAATGATCATCGTCGTCTGCGGCCTCAAGCTGAATGTCATAACTCTTCTCAAGTTCACCAAAGCTCTTGAGGATCCTGTTGACACTGCAGCGCATGTAGTTCCGACTCACATGACGACAAGCACACGACGCCTTGAGTCTTTGCCAGCAACCGGACTGCACTTCCGGCAAAGCAAATCGCTCCACCTGTCACTCCTCGTCGTTCTAAGAAGCGGTATGGTGCATACGAAGCGTCAGCAAACACATGAACCCGTGATATCAGCTCTTCTTGCGTACAGCTCAAAAACTCACTGCTCAAGCCTTGTGATGGGATCTGATGTATGATGTGTTCATCGCCCCTCAGGAAACGCAAAATAGCACGCAACGCAGACTCGGTTGCCGAGGTAGGCTTACTTTGTTGTGTTGCGATCAGCGTGGTTTTTTTCATTTAAAGCGGGCGCCTCTTTACTACATCAGCAGCACAGTAGGCCGTTCTTGTGGGTCTGACAGCTACTTTGAGAGCCAAGCTGTACAAGCCAGCGAGTGTAAAAGAAGTTGTGACTACAAAGAAGCAACCGCTAACGCAGAGGCCCTTATTGCAGACAACTTAACACAAGGCCAGCAAGGTGAGACCAAGGAAAACTAGAAACTACCGGCACCATTCACTCAGAAGCCCGACACCCATAGCTATGCTGCGCCACGTCTGGTACAGACATTAAGCGAAGGTATGGGTAGGCCGTAAGGCAAGAAACCTCCGTCACCGGAACCGCTCAACGCGTCCGTGGAGACAGTCCCCACACCAGCGCCAGGGCCGTAGCAAAGCGTAGCACTCAGTACACCTTTGGGTTGACAAGAAAGTTGCAAGCACACTGAAGAAAAGGTACGAATGCGCACAAATGCACAATGCACACAGAGTGCCAGAAGGGGCACCAACCCCCCCCCCTGGCGAGGGAGGGGCCGGTGTGGCTACACAATGCTGCCATCCGAGCAATGCCGGCCAGGAGTAGGACGCAGGTTTTTCATCCCCCCCTGCCATTGATTGCACGGCGCTGTGTGAGTCCGGGCGTCCTCACATAGACTTTGGGGAGTCCCTATTTGGAAGCTCCTTGTGTTTGCAGCGACGCATGGAAAGTTTGAGTACACGAGCGCGTAGCGAGCGCTGGGCGGAGCGCGGTTTAGGTTAGGGGTGAAACGAGATGTTGAAGGGAGTCACCTCACCCTACCTCCTTGTCCCCTTTGGGACGGCAAGCCCCTAAACTGGGTCCGGCGGTCAGGTGATGCCCGTAAGCAGCACCATCGACACAGACCAGTTGAGCTCACCTACCTAGTGGCAGCTGCTGCAGGCAAGCCAGAAGGCTCAGTAAGGGAGTCTCTTCACCTTACACTGGACTGGAGGAGTGACCAAATTGGCTCGTTGAATTAGGGAAAGTAACGATTTGGGGAGACACCTCACCCTCCGTTGCTTAACATGCAAAGGCCACACAACACGGGGAGACACCTCATCCTGTGTGCAGGAGTAGACCTTCGCACCCACTGGGAGGCAACTCTCCCTGTGCTCAAGGTCCTAAAGAAAGAGCGGTAACCTCCCCCAAGGGGAGGGTCAGCCACAGGACATAAGGAAGGTTTAGGGGCTAGAATAAAGACCGCTGCCCTTCATCGCGGTCACCGCTGCCCCCAAGGTGGCATGGTGAATCAAGGCTGCAGGCCCAGATTCCAGTCAGCCCAAACCTACCCCAATGCCTGTAGCACTTTAACTCCAGGTTTGCAGCTGAGAAGAGGCCCAGCAGAGGCGGCAATCTACTGGGCACCACTCTTTTCCACAGGCAAAGCACGAGACCCAGAGTGCCTGAAGCAAGGGAGTCACCTCACCTTGAACTACAAGCACAGCCCGAGCATTGGAGGGGAGTTGCTTTTCCCCATCCTACCTGTGATCGAAATCCAGCAAAAATGATCTGGGCGGCATGCACAAAGGAAGAGAAGGAGGATGAAGGGGACTGATAAAGGCTGCTGCCCCTCAACGCGGAACTTTGGCGCAGGGCCGACGCCAACCCCTCATTGTCGGCAAGCCAGTGGCGCGGTGTCCACGCTTTCCCCTAGTGCATAACTTCGTGATGGTGTGGGGAACCACACCCTGCTAGACCAGTTCCAGACCCCTTAACCCCTGCCTTCAAACCTGAGTACTGCGAGCCCAGGTGGGTCTGCATAGTAGCCAGTAGGCCGGAGATGCTCACAGTCACTGCCACCCCCCTGACCACTGCACAGCCCCAGTGACTAGCGCAGCGACTGGGCGGAGAAATCCCTGGCAGCAAGAGAAGAAACCGCCAGGAGCTGCTGCTGCAGGAGGCCTGCCCGGCTGGCAACGCAAGGCCCCAAGCAAAGTCACTCAAAACACTTATAACTATCTGAAAGCCAACCAAAGAACAAACGGGTCAACCAAGCAAATGCAAAAGAGGAGAAAACTCACCCTAAAATGGAGATACCCATCGTGGCCCTTGAGGCCAGAAAAGCTCAAAGGGGCCCGGTGGGCTATCGCAGCAAACCTGCAAAGCTGCAATGCTCCAAGGAGCAGGGCTGTGAGAAACCCTGGCTGGGTAAACCAACAACTACAGGACAAAACCACGCCAAACCCAGCCTTGGCAAGGAAAAGAGGGCCTGTAGAGATGCAGCAGGGATTGCGCCTCAAACTTGCTTAGCAACCACGCGAGGCCAGGCAGTCAGCAGGAGACTACACGACCAAACAGGGCACGAGACCGGCTGCACCTAGTTGCCTACTCAAACCGCGCCTAAGGACCCAGGAAAGTCAACCCTTGCAGCGGCTGGCTAAGGAAGCAACACCCCGGCCGGGGGAATGGACGAACGAGCCGCCTGAGCAAGCGAAAGGCAAAACACCTGGAACACTCAAACCTGCTGGCGCAGCACACGGGCTAACAAGCCCGGGCCCCGAGAGTTAGGCAAAGGCAGTGAGGGAACTCACACGCAAGGATACTCTGAACTTCCAAAGAGAGAGGGGATCCAGGCAGCCGCTCCTCCAACTCAACTCCGGTTAGGATCGTTGCGGGCGAGCGAGCTCAACCTCACAGGGCTATCTCGCGGCACAGAGCTCTGGCGAGTTGCCTCAACCAATGTTTGTCTCTAGACACACGTTGTGTCAGCCACCTGCAGGTGAGATGCCTCAACCTAGGCACGGCTGCACTCCAAGGCTGAGCTACAACAACCAGGCGAGTCTACTTCTGGAACAGTCTCAGGACAAACTAGAGGCCAAGCTACAACTACCTGCACTGAGCCGCAGCCCTTGAGCCACCTTGAGCCATGGAAAGTTTGAGTACACGAGCGCGTAGCGAGCGCTGGGCGGAGCCCGGTTTAGGTTAGGGGTGAAACGAGATGTTGAAGGGAGTCACCTCACCCTACCTTCTAGTCCCCTTTGGGACGGCAAGCCTCTAAACTGGTCCGGCGGTCAGGTGATGCCCGTAAGCAGCACCATCGACACAGACCAGTTGAGAAACCTCACCCTGTGTGCAAGAGTAGACCTTAGCACCCACTGGGAGGCACCTCTCCCTGTGCTCAAGGTCCTAAAGAAAGAGTGGTAACCTCCCCCAAGGGGAGGGTCAGCCACAGGACCCGGTCTTTTATTTTGCACCCAAATTCATCCAGGAATGTATCTTCATCTTCTCGAACATTCATGTCCCTTAGTTACTCCATTCGAGCTCTTTTTCCGAGGAAGGGTACGGAATCGATCACCTGTCCATTGTGCAGGTCTTCTGTCTCACTGGGTGCAAGAACACGAAAAACCCCGTCGGGTATGTGAAACATACGCACCGTCTAAGCTCAGAGGTTCCGCCTAAGTATTCGTCCTGTCAGTGGGTGAGTTGGAAAACGAAGTGCAAGCAAGCACCTGGAGTAAAAGGTAAGTCACTGAGGTTTGTGCTAAAGGGCACGTGTCGCCCTTGCAGCTCCAAGCGAAACTGGAAGTTCTCACATCATGCCCGGTGCGATGCCATATGTCATCAGCAATCGCAAACTTGATGTCGTCGACTGTTCCTGTAGCCGCCACTCTACAGAGCACAACTTCCACAACCGGAACATTGGTGACCATCACTGCCAACCATTGGCCTTCGAGATTTGGGTTCGTACATTGAGTATGGACCAGATCATCATGCTGGCCGAGCGCATCGAGGACGTCTTGGCAGATAGAGAGATAGAGATCCGTGAGCGATTGCAGGCCAGGCGTGACCGGTTGAATGCTACGCTCTCAACAGCTGCAAGCTCGTCTTCCACGCAGCAAGAAGCCCAGCCTAGCGAGCAACGTCCGAGTTCTTCGTCTCGTGACCAGTCCTCGACTTTCCAGCCACGGAAGCTCCGGATGTTCCCAGCGTAACTACTTGGAGGGTCGGTGCAGAGCGCGCGCGCGCGGCAAGGATCCAGGGCCCCCAAGTACCGCGCCTGCCAGCACAAACGACGCCTGTGTCGCGCCTGCCAACGTTTCGCGACCACCCCCCCCCCCACCACCCCCCCCCCGCCCCCACCCCCCCCCCCCCCACCACCCCCCCCCCCCACCCCCACCCCCCCCCCCACCCCCCCACCACACCCCAACCACCCCCCCCCCCACCACCCCCCCCCCCCCCCCCCCCCCCACCACACCCCCCCCCCACCCCCACCAGCCCCCCCCACCACCCCCCCCCCCCCACCCCCCCCCCGCACCCCCCCCCCACCCCCCCCCCCCCCCCCCCCACCCCCCCCCCCCCCAACCCACCCCCCCACCCCCCCCCCAATATGGTCCGCCAGCAAATCAGGATCACTCAGCAATGCAGGCCACACCACATGCTCCGGGTCCTTGCCGATAACAACCTGGCGGATCGTGAGGCCGGAGCCCAAGGGTACTGCGTGCGTCCGTAGCCCTTGAAGTGCACGGTGAAACGCGAGTCTTCAGAGAGGCACAGTTACCGGGGACACCCGATGGTTGCCACGCACCGAGTGGCCGTTAGGTACTTGCAAAAGGTGGTGTGGTGGCCAAGGTGGTTGGGGGTGATTCAGCCAAACATGTGCATTTTAGCTCCGGAGCGAAAAAAAACCGTTAGAAACATTTAGAAATTTAGAAACTGTGCTCTTCGGAAAACAACTGTGCAAATCCATTTTCAATTTCAAATGTCGATAAATCCAAGTAATAGAGCGAATCTATTCTTCCAGCACTGTCCCAATGCTGCGAACAACTGACACTATCTCAGTGTCACTATGTCGGCCTGAAGAACACTCAATTTTGTTGCCTTAAACAAACTTAACGTTCACAAGCAGATGCTTTCAGTTGTTCACCATCTTCACCTGATTTCCGAAGATGAACACATCGCATCTGACTCATATGACAGAAATTGTTGGAAAGGCTGGCCCTCGGCCCGGCAGAGCTGAGCAAAACGACACAAGTGCAGGAAAAAAACAGAGCGCGGGGTGTGCAAGCACGATGAAAGCTGAGCACAAGACAAGCTCAAAAAAAGGGATCGTAAATGAATACTTTAAAAGAACATAATACACCTTGTGATTTTGTAATGAAAATGTAACATCATTGCAGAATCATAAGAATTATGTATATACCCAAATGAAGTTTTATCTGACAGTGTTTCGGAGTTGTGAGGCCAAAAGGAAAACTCAAAGGAACGAGTTTTCCTACGCAGCCACTTTACACCTCAGCACTAACAGCACAACTCTACAGGTAAGCGTGAGTGCAGTAAAAGAGACTGAGACTCCACTCTGCGTATAACTCCCTGGCCAACAAGTGTTTCCACAAGATAATGGAAATCCATGAACAAAATAAAGCAAAAAGATTCTGTTTGTGCACTTTAATCAGAAAACAGGAAATTATGAGAGAGCTGCCATCTTAAAATTAGGGTTCTGAGGTGAATGTATTTGTATTTTAGCGGCCCGAGAGCAGACTCGGACTCTCAAAGGGTTCAAAAAACTCACAAGATAAGCGAATAATTTTCCAGAGTCATGACTACTGCTTTCTGGACTACCCCACTTCTCCTCGGGAATGATGAAGGACAGTGGCCTGCGTGGACCCTGCATTACTCTCTAGACTTGATTCATTCAACATGACATTTCCAGCTATCTTTGAAGTTGCTCTTCTGACCCTTTTTTTCAGCTAGCGCCCGCTGGTCGAACAACTGAAAGCTTCCTTGAGCAGCGACAGGAAGAGCAATGAGACCCACAGCTCATATAGGATCCTTCCTTTGCCTTCAGCACTTCAGCCTATGCCCTATGCCCTTTGCCTGCGGCCTGCAATGTTCCTAACATCAACCCCGGCTCGACTGCCCGCCCTGCCGGCTGGCTGCACTGCCCGCGCTGCATGCTGTTGACTGAAGCTGTCCAAATCCCAGGCTGTCAGGCTGTAAACTGGTATTCTTCAAAAGAAGCGATAGAAGAGCAGGTTTTGCTAGCTAGGAGTTGTGCTTCAGCCCTTTACCAAGTGTGGGGTTGTTTGCTCGGTGTTGATAGTGCTTTGTGACGCTTGTGGGAGAATCTTGTGTTTGGGAGTTAGGGACGAAAGAACAGGCAGTCATAATCAGAGCGACTTTATTGATGTAGAGTTTGGCGTTGCTGCTCAGGTCGGGTTTCGGACACAGCTACAGCCAGACCTGCCAGCTACCAGGCGCCTCACAGTGCCACAGTGCCTCACAGTCTGCTTTGCAAGTTCTTTCCAGCGCCAGTGCCAGGTAGCAAAACACCTGCCGAAGCAGATTCTAATGAACCGAACATGGTGCCCGAACTTCCTACTTACACGACTCAGTGTAGAACTCAGCGGCCTCGTGACCTGCGGAATCAGATTCTAATGAACCGAACATGCTGCCCGAACTTCTCGTAAAACGCAGCGGCCTTGTGAAATCACCCCTCATGTCATATTTCGCTTTGCCGCCGCTTCTTTCGATCAATCCTGGCAGAGGCATTCCACCCATCCAAAGGTCCCATAGCACTGCCCAACAGCTAGAACTGAAGATCCACTGAGCACCATGTCTGCCTACATATTGCACAACGCCCGGGTCTGGCCTTGACAGCTGCATCTGCAGGCCTCATGAATTTCATCAAGCTTCCCTTGCTGCTGTCTGCTGGCTCCTTCTCCTTCTTTGCTTTCGAGTCTTTCTTTTTTTCCTTCAAGTCCTGCGCCTCGTCTGCTTGTTTCTTCTTTGATTTGGAATCCTTCCTCTGCTTATCTGCAGCTCTCACAGCGTCTGCATGGATGTCAGCCTCTTCCTCTTCTCGTTGCTTCTCCTCAGCTTCTGCACGGATTCGAGCCTTTTCCTTTGCTCGGGACTTCTTCTGCTCCTCCTCACCTGCACCGATGTTGGCCTTTTCCTCTTCTGTGGCCGGCCTTTCCAACACTTTCTGAAGCTCCTGAGCCGCACGGACTTCAGCTCCTTCCTTTTCTCGGGCCAGCCCTTCATCCTCCTCAGTTGCCGCCTCTTTCTTCTCTCGGGATTTCCGTTGATCCTCCTCAGCTTCTGCACGGATTGCCGCCTCTTTCTTTTCTCGGGACTTCCTTTCGTTCTCCTCAGCTTCTGCACGGATGGCACGGATTGCCGCCTCTTCCTTTTCTCGGGACTTCCGCTGATCCTCCTCCGCAGCTTTTGCACGAATGTCAGCCTCTTCCTGCTCTCGGGCCAGCCTTTGCTCCTCCAGCGCACCTTCTGCACGGATTGCCGCCTCTTTCTTTTCTCGGGACTCCCTCTCCTTCTCCTCAGCTTCTGCACGCACTGCCGCCTCTTTCTTTTCTTGGGCCAGCCTTTGCTCCTCCTCAGCTTCTGCACGGATTGCCGCCTCTTTCCTTTCTTGGTCCAGCCTTTGCTTCTCCTCAGCTTCTGCACGGATTGCCGCCTCTTTCTTTTCTTGGCCCAGCCTTTGCTTCTCCTCAGCTTCCGCACGGACGTCAGCCTCTTCCTTTTCTCGGGCCAGCCGCTCCTCCTCCGCAGCTTCTGCACGGATTGCCGCCTCTTTCTTTTCTCGGGACTTCCGTTGATCCTCCTCAGCTTCTGCCCGGATTGCCGCCTCTTCCTTTTCTCGAGACTTCCTTTCTTTCTCCTCAGCTTCTGCACGGATTGCCGCCTCTGTCTTCTCTTGCTTCTCCTCAGCTTCTGCACGGACGCTTGCCTCTTCCTTTTCTTGGGCTAGCTTTTGCTCCTCAGCTTTTGCACGGATTGCCGCCTCATCCGCAGCTTCTGCACGGATTGCCGCCTCTTTCTTTTCTTGGGCCAGCCTTTGCTCCTCCTCAGCTTCTGCACGGATTGCCGCCTCTTTCTTTTCTTGGTCCAGCCTTTGCTTCTCCTCAGCTTCTGCACGGACGTTGGCCTCTTCCTTTTCTCGGGCCAGCCTTAGCTCCTCCTCCGCAGCTTTTGCACTGATGTCAGCCTCTTCCTTTTCTCGGGCCAGCCGGGCCAGCCTTCGCTCCTCCTCAGCAGCTTCTGCACGGATTGCCGCCTCTTCCTTCGCAAGCTCTGCCGCCTCGGCTGCCTCTGCTGCACGGATTGCCGCCGCCTCGCCCTTGTCTTGGGACTTCCTTTGCTCCGCCTCAGCTTCAGGGATTTTCGCCGCTTCCCCGTCTTGGGACTTGCCTTGCTTCTCTCGGGCCAGCCTTGTCTCCTCCTCAGCTTCTGCGTGGGCCTCCTGATTCATCCAACACTGTCCCAACTCCCAATGCTGCGAAACATTGACACTATCTCAGCGTCACTATGCTGGCATGAAAAACCAATCAACGTCGTTTCCTTAAACAAACATAATAAAGTTAGCAATCTTCACATGATTTCGATGAACCCATCGCATCTGACTGGCTGCAAAACGATTTCCCAAGATGAACCCATCGCATCTGACTGGCTGCAAAATGCAACAAACTCTGTGGGTCTAAGATTCCTGGATCCCCCCATGAGTGTTCGTGCAACTCAAACTGTGTTTCGCCTTTGTCATCCCGGTGTCCTGTGGCTGCGTCGGATCCTTATTTCTTTTCTGCCAAAGGAGATTGACCCAAATACCCAGCTGAGTCGCAGATTTGCTGGAATGGCTTGAACCATTGATCACAAGCTCCTGCATGGACCGGAGATCCGCAGAGAAGCTATGGGAATGCTCATCAAGCGACTTCGCGAGGAAACTCACGCGCACGCCGATGCTCACTCTCTGGTTCAGGACCTTTTCACAAACCACCCAGCCAGGAGGCACATAGCAAAGATTGGTCTCCGATACAACCCCGTACCGAATCGTGGGGCGGTCCGGGGTACTGCATCTGTTCATCAGCGCAATCACTTCGGCAGGCTGGAGGTTCTGCAAGAACCTCTTCACATCTGCGAGCTTTGTCCCGCCAGCAGTTTCATTCTTGCCGCTGAAAAAACTCCTCAGCCTGCTTGCGGGCATGGCCACCATCATACTCTGGCCCGTGACGAGGTACTTGATGCACGCCACTTCGGCGGGCATTGTTCCGTGGTTCACATACTGCTCACCCTCACCGAACACCTGCACATGCTGCATCTCCTGGGGCCATCTCCACTCAGCTTTTGAGGAAATCGAGTTCGCTTCATCCTCCTCCTGCTTCTTTTTGCCAGGATGCGGCACTGCATCGACATCACTTGCCTTGTACTCCTCTATATTCCAAGCACGCAAGAAAGCAGCACGCAGCCGATCAGCATCCTCAGCAGCGACAGTGTGGGCCATTTTCATCTTGCCTTGGGTGGAGGCTGGAGAGTTGGGGAACCCGTTCCTGTAGCTGTTCAGGTGCTGGCTTACCTCCTTGTTGCTTGTGATCTCCGCCATTGGCCCACCATCGGCACCGCATCTCACGAAGAACGGCTCTGCCCAGTCCAGCTCGGTCGGCGCCGCCGAGGCGGCGTAAGACTTGATTTTGCCGGCGTTGAGCTTCCCGAAGTCGATGTGGAAGAGATCATTCACAGTGCCCTGCTTCTCTGCGGCGAGGGTGAGGCGCTTCGTCTTCGTCTCGGCGGCCTTCTTCAAACTTGCTTCCCTTTTCAAAGCAGCTTCGGTCGCTGCTTCCTCTTTCTTTTTTTTCTGAGCATTGAAGTCCCTCTCCGCTTTCTCTGCCTTGCTGATCACGGCATTCGTGCGCTTCACCAGTGTGCCGTGATTTGTCAACAAAGCCCTCACTTCTTTCACCTGATCATCCATCTGCTTCTTGGTTGTAACATCTTTCCCCAGAGCCTTCAGCGAGGTGCACACTGAGAGCAGAGGACCATTTGCAAAGAAGCCAGGGTAAGGCTCCGGTGTGTTCTCCTGCTGCCACTTCTGCTTCGCATCCATCATCTTCTGAACTGCTTGGGCTTGTTTTTCCCTGCAATCCACTCCCTGCTTCGGCACGCTGGGGCAGTCTGCTAGCACCAGCTGGCAGGCCTCCAACCTTCGCTCGAGCATGTCGCGTAAAGGCATCGTGCTGGTCAGCTCCGTGTCCAACCTTTGCCACTTGGCGAGCTGCAGCGTCACGCGGTCGAGGCACTCAGAGATCTCATCGTGAATCTTCTGAAAGACAGGAGACAAAGAGCTTATTGCCCCCAGGATGCCACTCTCCACATCATACGCCCTTCTCTTCTTCTTCGTGTCCTTCTTGTCCTCTGAAGAGTCATTCTCGGAGCGGTCTTTGGAGGAGGAGCCTTCCAGAGTTTGACATGGGAACAGCAGGGTGAAGCATGGAGCTGCAGTGATTGGGATGATTGGGATTTTCATCACACCGACAAGCACAAGTAAAGCAATGAACCTTGCTGCAGCGAACGGCTGTAGCCTACTCTACATGCTAAAATGGAAGCGCCTCGCTTCCCTTTCTTTCTCTTCCTCCTCCTCTGCGAGTCATCGCCATCGCCCCCTGCCGCTTCCAAGTCCCCGACGGCTCTGAACATCGTATTTCCTGCGCATCGAGCTTGCCGAAATCGGGATTTGGGCTCGACTCGGGAAGGGCGAGATGTACGTGCAGTGCACTAGTTGAGGGATATTGGGGCTCTGTGTGTAGGGTAATTAATGCTACGAGTCGGCAAGAGTACCCTTTCAAATTTCCCCCGAAATCCTATGCCTCAATCACTCGTTTCAGTGCAAACTATTGCAAAATCGACTCTTACCCTTTGCCTGCCTTCATTGCCCAGGTTTGGCATCGAGGAGGCCGAGGCGCCGGAGGCGCCGGAAGCAAGCTGAGCAACTTCTGCCATCATCCCCTTGGATTGGGCGGCCGCGCCAGCAAGCATTTCCTGTAGCTTTGCTTCTGAGTGTTTTTCTTGCTTGTGGCTCAGCGTTATGGCCTGCTCCTTGGCGACCTCTTCGTATGCGATGACAAAATCTTCGGTTCGTATCGGAATTCGTTTGGTTCCTCCAGGGCCCTTCATGTCGGAGTAGATCGCCTTTCTTTCTTCCTTCAACCATTCTGCACGAGCCTCCATTCGACTTTGCCCCTTCCGCTCGGCGGCCTCAACGTGCTCCTCCTCCGCTGTCATAACCGCTTTGAACCCCAGCTGGAGTTTGGCGCTGAGCTTGATGGCAGCTTCGTACTTGATGAAGTCGAAATGGTCACGCTTCTCATACTTCCGTCTCTCTCCGCAGTTGCGTATGAAAGCAAACATAAAGTCACGCCACGGAGCCCCTCCCTTTCGCCTGAGGTCGTTGAAGAAGCTTCTCTTGTTCTGCCTGTTCGCATCCCTCGCGGCGGCGGCGATGTCTGCTTTGCATATATTGCACTCCTTGTTCTTCCCGCCTCTTCTGCGTTTTTGACACAGACGACACACGTCGTCCTCGCCCTTCTTCTGTTGCTTCCTTTCTTTCTGCTTCTTCCCGGGGGAACTTCTCGTCCGCTTGCGGCCTCGCTGCTGGGAACTCTCACAGTCACACTCTTGGCTGCTCTGCTCTGAGCTTGTCTCTTGCTTCTCTTTCTTGGCTTGCTTCTCTTTTTGGTCTTGCGCTTGACTGCCCTGGTTGTTCTTGGAGTCCGCAGCAACACCCGGACTTGCATCGTCCTCCTCGGAAGACCCCTCAGAGGCAGCCATGTTGAACATGTCACTGGCGGCCATTGCAATGTCACTAACTATGCCCGCTGTTGGGGCGAGTCGTTGTAAGATGATGCGGAATCAGAAGCACGGTAGCTTTGTCGGGCCTTGTAATGTCTCAGTCATGCATTTGGGGGGGGGGCATTGCAACGTCACTCACTATGCCTTGCTGTTCGGGCGAGTCGTTCAGTAAGATCATGCGGAATCAGCATCACTGTAGCTTTGTCAAGCCTTGCAATGTCTTAATGCATTGAAACTTACGGGGCTTATGTGACTCGAAGCTTCTTCAAGTCTCACGGCTTGTGGGAAAAGAAGCAAATGCCCTGCAAACCATTCATGTGACACCGTCATGTCCGAGTCCATCTATCTCAGAGTCTACACAGGCCCCAATCTTGATCGCCGGCGTCGGGACTGGATTCGTTGAAGCAGCTCCAGAATCATGCTTCTTCAAGAGAAAGGGGAACACGTGTCTTACATGATTCGCATTGCTGCACAGGAGCCTACACTTCCTGGCGGTGCTGGTGGTGGTCGTGGAGAGCACTGGTATGAGAAATTTCTGAACAATAATCTCATAGTCTACATCGGTCCTAACGGTGCTCTTTCCGGCGCTAGCAACCCCTACAGGCCTACAGGTGCCACTGTAAGAATGTACGAACGCACTCTCAACTCTTCCTTCGCCAGCTGCAAGAACAAAATCCTACACCTTGGGTCACACCATCAACTACAAGGCGGCTGGGAAAACAATCTGCGCCAACTTGTCCGAAACAAGCACACAGCCAACATGACACCGTGCCGGACTAATGCCATGAGAGAGTGACAATGACACACCAAACGCAGCCAACGGTACCTGTATGCATAGTTCTTCGGCACTGCATTAGTTCAATCCTCCTATCCTCACACTGGCTACTTGCCTTAATCTGCATAGCGAGGCAGCGCTACAGAGCGCCAGAGCTGCAAATAGCGAGGACTCCTACCCGACTCTACTAGCACTAACACGCACGACTTTTCTCACTCCGCGTCGAAACTTTCAAAGTCCAATGGGTGCTTCTGCCCCGCTCAGCTTCAGCCCGGCCCCTTGGAGGCTTGGAGTCGGATGCTGGACCCTTCGTCAGTCAAAATTTGGGCCCGACCTCATAAAGAAGTTACATCACACGGCAAGGGCTTCAAACATGCCAGAGAATACACCAGCATAGGACCAATGCTCAACGCATGCATGGTGTTACCGGCCAGGTGCTTCTTGAATGCACAAGACAAGCCGGAACCCTCACCCCTGGCATGACTCTCTTTGCTGAGCAGCTGTACATCCAGGTGCTGTTCGGCAGCGAGGACCTTGCCATCTTTCAGGCTTGCAATGCATCCGTGCGTGACCAATGCTGGTACGAACTTCTGCAGTCTCCCAAATGGCGGCATTTGATTCAAGTCTCCGATGCATGCGTCGCTCTCGTCTCGCTCTGCCGCCTCATGCCTGCGCAGGCTCTGCTCCTGGGTGTTGTTCAACGATGCTTCTTCGAAAGCTGTGCTGGCATCATTGAAGAACACTCTCCCAGAGCACAGCAAGTCCTGCCCAAGGAACATATCCAGTTCGTCTTGCGAGCCAGTGAATTGGAACTTGTCCTTCCTGTAGACAAGGGTGTACAATCTTGGCCGGCTGCATGGACAGCCAAAACGCTTGGGGTCGAGGTTGAACCCGTAGAACCCCCAAGGCTGGCCAGGTTCCTGAACCATCTCAAGCGGCGCAATCAACGCTTTCAGGTCGGTCTGCAGAGTTCCTTCATGGATGCCCAAATCCACACCTGAGGTGGACAGTTCGCCCAGCCACACCAAGAAGGGTATTGTGCTGGGACCTGCCAGGCCCTTCTTCTTGCCTCGGGCGCTCCAGTCAACACAAATAGGGCCGGCGACGTGCATGGTCCGCCCGGCCGTTTTCTTCAAGTCTGCTGGCATGTGAAGACTACACTTGCCCTTGTGTTTGTAGCAGTAAGCGGTTGGCCCGCTCTTGCTCTTGCACTGGTCCTTGAAGTACCTGTGCACCTTCCCAAAGGTGGAAAGGAACTTGCCGAACAGTTCGTAGTCTGGTTCTGCCGCTGCCTTCTTCTGCTTCTTGCAAGCAGGACCGTTGGAGTCAAGGCTCCTTCCCACTTCATCTTGAGACGCTGATGTACCATGTTGACTCGTCAAACTGTACAGATCGAACAACAAATTTCCGTCCTCCACAGCATCTTCCAACGTCCCAAAGACATGCGTTGGCCGGAGCTGCACCGGCCATTTGGAACTCTCTCTATGGAATCCAAGAGAAATAGCACGGCACCTGGCATCGGAGTCCCCACCTGAGTAGGACCGAAATCCTTGCCAGCTGCCTTTCCTTGCCTGTCTGCCATGGCAATCGCCCGCGACACCAGACCCTTCCACGGCCTTCATGATTTCCCAGGCCGCATGCAAAGGTGCCTCCACACCACTGTAAGCAGTGCTCAGCAGAACACCTTCGGCCATGGCTTCCAGAAACAGTTCACGCATTTCTGCCTGCCGATGTTTCATGGCAGATGTAAGTGTCCTTTGTTGCCACACTTGCTGATTCGGGCGGTGTCCGATGCCCAGCAGCTTGTAAAGCAAAGCTTGCGGCCACTGAAAAAGCTCTTCCAGCACCTCCGTGTCCTGTAAGTCCTCTGAGGCCACAGACAACATGGACATGGATTCATGACTGGCAAATCGGAGCAGTCGTGGAGCCATCGGCACGATTGCTCCAAAGTCCTTCTGAGGAGAAGCTGCCACACACTTCGTAAAATCCAACCCAATACCAGCGGAGCTCTCTGACGCAGCATCTGACAGTGTCCCTGGGGACCCGGGCCCGGGTGAAAGGGAAATGGCTTTGGATGATGTCGCTCTTGCCAAACGAGACCCAAAAGACGCAAATCTGGCCGGCTTGCAAGCCGACTCAGACTGAGTCCGATTGTCCTTGTCTGCATCCATGGCACAGGATTCTTGTCCTTCCAGGCGCCACTGCCACTAGTGCCTGCTCTCTACAGTCTACACACATGACAAAGCTGGCTCCGCTGATATCCGATCAATCCAAGCTGACATTGCAAGCCTATCATAATTGTCATGCTCCGACTGTGCTTCCGATGTTGTCCCATGTTCAATCTGCTACGCCTCTACTCCACGCATCAACCCTTCTCTTGAATTTGCCAAGCTGCAGCCATGACTTACACTGGACCTCAGCATCATGCAGCACTACAGCATATGGCATGCGCGGTGCTTCGAACAAGCTGACAGGACGAGAATCAGGAGTCGGGAGGCTAGGCCACACGTCAATTCCGAGGTTCGGATTTCGGAACAAAAGTACAGCACTTGCTGCTTGCTTCATTGGCTTGCTTCATGATGGCTTCATGCTTCTCTTCTGCAACGCTTTTCACCGTTCACCGCTGCCTCCCCTCCTCCCCTCCCCTCCTCCCCTCCTCTCCTCCCCTCCTCCCTCCTCCCTCCTCCCCTCCTCCCTCTCCCCCATCCCCCTCCTCCCCTCTCCTCCTCCCCTCCTCCCCCTCCCCTCTCCCCTCCTCCCCCTCCTCCCCTCCCCCCCTCCTCCCTCTCCTTCACCCTCCTCCCCTCCCTCCCCTCCTCCCCTCCTCCCCTCCTCCCCTGGCTTTCGTTGGTCGTTGTTTTACGAAAGCGATATTCCCCTCTTGTTTTCCGCGCTTTCAATGAGTGAGGAATGCGTGATGCGCGCGCGCGCATCACGCATTCCTCACATGCGCAAGGCGCAATTCCCCTCTTGTTTTCCGTGCTCTCAATGAGAAAGCACATGTGAGGGATGCGCGCGCGCATCCCTCACATGCGCATATTATGAATGCGTCAAGCTTTATAAGAGCGGGGTTGCCGGTGATTTGGGTCCACCCCGCAAAACCTAGATGGGTCCTGGAGTCACAGGTCACAAGGCAGTGATGACGCTTGGGCTGGAGGCTGGGCGGTCGGAGGCTGGGCTGGAGTCGGAGGGGCACGGATCCGAAGACACCAAGAGCTTGCCAAGAACACCAAACAGCACAAGCAACTTCAAGCAACCAACCGCAACAGGCAAATTCAACAGGTAAATCATATGTCTATGTCTCTGATGTCTCTGCAATGACTCTGCAACTCTGGCGACACTAGCGCAGCCTGGCCCATGGCATGCCCATGGCTAGCTGGCTTTGCCCCCGGCTTTGGGTGGCTTTTGCAGGCTTTTGCTTCGGATTTCGGATTCTACCAAAAAAAAACACTGGTCACTCGGGCAAGCATGATTTTCGCTGGTTCTCAATGTGTGACCACAGGTTGTCCCGCACTGCCGAACCGCCACGGCACACCGCCGCTCGCACACCCGCACGCACCCGCACGCACCCGCACACTTCCGCACACGGCGCGCGCTTCCGCACACGTCCGCGCGCAGCGCGCGCACCCGCACGCATGCGCGCACACCCCGCACGCACCCGCACACATCCGCACACGCCCCGCGCACACCCGCACACTTCCGCACACACCCCGCGCACACCCGCACACACCCGCACACTTCCGCACACTTCCGCACACTCCCCCCGCACACACCCGCACACACCCGCACACTTCCGCACACTCCCGCACAGGTGCCTCGGCACGTGGATGCCGGCCCCGGGCCGCCAAACGGAACCAGTGAACAACCACCCTGAACGTAATCCTGAAAACACGATCCGGCCTGTTTTTCCAGAACCGCATGCCTTGAGCTTCGTGCACGGTGGCCGGACAGGCCAAAACGCTGAATCTCAGCTAGACAAGTCCAGGGACACTTGTCGGCTTCACCCATCCGCCCTTTGCAGGTCCCGGAACTTCCGCTCCAGCTGCCTATCCGTCAGCAAGGGCGTCAGACCCGCTCGGTCCCATTGCTGATGACTGGCCTTGTTCTCATGATTCCCGGCCTCCAACAGCCAGTGTTTCAGTCTGCGAACCACAGCATCCCTGTCGGCAGCGTTACGCCAGCTTTGTGTCCTGGTGCACCTTGTCCCAGCGGCACCTGTGTCTGACTCATGACAAGGGCACACCACCTGATAAGAACACGGTCTGCCCTCTGCGGCTGGAGGACGATATGTAAACCTGTATCCATGCCAAGTGAAAGACTCCTCCCTCACAACTGGTGCCCTGACAGCCCTATTCACCTCGGCCTCCGATTTCGCAGAATCGGGATCTGTCTCTGTAGCATCTGAATCAATGCCGGCTCCAGCACCTGCAGGCGCTGCAGGCTCAACTGGCTCAACTTCCAACACAGCCGGCAAACCTTGAAGTTCAGGCGGCTCGGGCTGGAGCTGCTCAGCAAAATCGTACTCATCCACGGCTTGATTCAACAAAGCGTCCAAGTCCACTTCTTCCTCCGAAGGCTCGAACTGCTCGAGAAGCTCTTCCAATGCTCTGCCCTTTCCGGATTCCGACTTGGAGTCCCAACTGCGGCATTCAACTTCATCTTCCGTCGCTGCCATGTCATCTTGCTCCTCAACATCTTCTAGTTCTTCTGCCTCCTCAACGGCTACGTTTGCTGTCAAGGCAGCAGCTGTGCTTTTCTTTGGCACGGCCTCCGCCTTTTTAGCTCGCTTCTTGGGCGGGGCTTTCTCAGGTCTCTCCACCTCACTGCCTTCGAGAAGATCAAAAACAGAGTCAGCCAGAGCAGCTTTGGCTTGAAAATCAATGCTTGCAAAGGCGGACCGGGCGGCCTTGCCCCTTCTCTTCTTGACTTTGGCCAAACCCAAAAGCACATCGTAATACTCATCATTTGTACAATGTGTAATCGCAGGCGCATCTTTTCCAGGGAATTGCAGCATGTCCGGCATGGCCACAGACAACGCCAAGCAAGTCCAATACTTGACATTGATAGAGCCCCTCCACGCAAAGAAGAACTTGGGGCAATGGATGTCATTGAGGACATACTCTGCACCATACATGCGCTGCACTTCACTCAATTTGCCCATTGGCACCATCAATGACCAACCATGACTACACAGATATGAACCCAGTTCGAAAGGAGTCCATTCAATCGACGGCACACATGTCTCACAATCTATGGGATGTGCAAATACGGGCTGCAATTCGGCGCAAGGAGCTGTGATCTCCAGGCTTCGCAGCCACTCGGTCCGAACACACCAACCAGACGTGTCTTCTCTGTGTACCAGATCGGTAACAATCTTCAAACTTTTCAGAAGCTTCAAGACCTTCAGATCCCAATTGGCTCCGGCAGCATCGTGGTCCAAGTAGTGGCATGTCTGGGTGCCTCGAAAGAAGTTACCTGCGGCATCTGCCACACTCCTACAGTGTCCTGGTACAGACCCAAGCTTCCTGGTCGCAGGCTTACCACGGGGTCGCAGCCTGGTTGAGCTCCACCTCCAGACTGCAATTCATGGGTGGAAACCAAAACATCGAAGGACTCGAAGTTTTTGCCTGAGGTGCCATGCAACTGCTTCTGCCTGGCAGGATGGCTTTTCACAACACGGAAGCAAGTCGAACTGACTTCCAGCTCAGTGGGAGCCAGTCTCTCTGAGAAAACAGAGATTGCGGAGGCGGATTCAACGTCATCAAATGCACTGGTGACCTCGTGAGAAGGTTGCGAGAAGCACGCAGCAAACGACCCAACCCTTTCTGCGCTAGCTTTGCTCGTGTCTGTACGTCTCACTGCTTTCGATGAGGTCCTCTGAGAGAGGGGGACAACTTTTGCCGTCGCATCTGCTTTGCAGCAGAAGAGATCACCTTCCTGCATTCTTGTTTGAAAATGCTGTGACATCAAGTGGTGCAAACACGCTTGCTGTCTCGACGGCTCATCGGGAGCCTGCTGTACAGCCAGGCGAAGACGCCGCCCTGGCCCGTCCTGTGGAGGTCCAGCTGGTGTAGAAGAGTAGGTCCTCGCACGCATTGTCGTTTCCAAATCACAATGATAGATTATCCTCGCAATTTCTGCAAGCTTCAACTTTCGGTTGTGGTCACGTGCAATGGACAGAGCCGTGGGGTGCCCTGCCAAGCCGGTGGCTTCCAAGAAACCTTCCTCCCTTGCATGAATAACTTTGTGCAGCAGGAAATCTACGGATCTGTTGTCTCGCAGGAAGCGTTGGTGCAGCTCGGAAGCACGCAAACCCAAGGAAAACCCACTCGGGCGTATGTTCTTCACAAGCTTCACTTTTGTTGCAGCTGTGGCATGTCTGGATTCGATACTTCTTTCATTCACTGCAATGAAACCCATCTTGCAGGCCTCCTGCATGATGAGATGAAGACCTTCCCGCCTCTCGCCACTCAGAAACCTTTGCAGCTGTTCAAGCCAGGCCGCATCTGCAGTATCTGCATCAAAGTACTTGCGAACCAACCGGTGCTGAAGAACATCTGGGCCCTGTGCTCTGTAAGCTTCCAAGCAAGCTGCTAGTCCGCTGCGCGCGGCATCCTCCGAGAAGTGGCCAATCACAGCCAGCCTGTGTGGCAGAGATTCCCAGAAGCCAAGTTTTATATTCAAAAACTGGGTCACCCTGGTTTGCCCAATGGTGAAATCTTCTAAGATCTCTGCCTGCTCGTCGGGCGGAACATGCATGCACGCGGAGAGGACATGAAGATGTGCGTTCTGGAAGTGAGCAGACATCAAGCTGTGGATCTTGCCGCTCGCTAGTTCAGGGGCGCGACGTCCTGACATGAAGCACGTGGTGTGGCTCCGGAAATATAAGTTTTTTCTCTGTGCGGTTTTCCAGTGACACGGGCAAGATTCGAGCCAGTGCTCCAAATGATCCAGCACGGCAGAAACTGCACAGAGCATCTTACAATAGCTCCAGAATTTTCCGCTGGATATTGCTTGTGTTGCCAGCTCAAGCTTCTGCTGTCTCTCAGCTGCATCTTCATCTCCATCCGCATCTCTGCGCTGGCGAGGCTCTGCTCCCCCTTGATTGATCTTGCCCAAATCCCAGTACGAAAGCGGGGCTTCCAACTCCACAAGTTCCTGGCATGTCTGGATAATATATCCCCATCGCCACGTGACCACGGTGCACGAAAACTGGCGTATACTGTCTGAAAACAAAGCTCCAGGAGTCCCTAGAATGCAATGATGCAAAAACCGATCTTTCACATCTGAACGTGACAGGGTGGCTGCGACTGCCTTCAATCTCGGAAAAAAAAAGGGATCGAACTGCTTGAACGCATTCGTCAAATCTTTCGTCGCCCCATGCAAGATGTGAAGACAACCTGGAATCTGCAAAGCTTCCTGAAACAGGTAAGGTAGAACCTGCTGCCCTGCTGACAGTTCGACATTGTCAGCGGCCTCATCTGGGCTCCAAAAATCGACATCCAGCATGTAGGGGAACAGCTCATGCAAAGGCACATCAGCAGCGTCCGCAAAGCCGCTCTCGACTCCAAAGTCGGTCGTGACTGCCCTCACCTGTAGAAGAAACACTTGCAAGCCGGAAAACAAAGAGTTTTCGAGCAGCAAGGCATGCAGAAGAGCGTGTATCTTGTGGATAAGGGATGCCCTGCGGGATCCGACCGCTGTCGGCGGGCAGATGTGGGAATCAACAGGTCGTAGAGACGAAGCAAAGGTTCCCGATCCTTGCAGTATCTGCGAGATTTGACGTTCCAACTGAGACTGTTCATGAGAACAAGCGCTGACATCCTGCCGGGGGCAAGCTCTCTCTTCCTCCTGCAAAGTTGCAACCTGCCAGGCAAGGGAGATCAATTTCATGCCCTCGCCGCCATGCAGTGTGTGGTACTCACTGAGCAGCCAATCCCAACCCCTCTGGGGAGAAGAGTCCGCTAGCAACACCCTGGTGACAAAAGTGTTGCTGCCCCGCAACCGGGCGTTGAGGTCCGACATAGCCAGCATCATGCCAACATCCACAGCTAAGCGACCCCGAGACACAGAGGACACGTGTGGCAAAGATTGTAAGGCTGGAAGGACCGTCTCGGCTAAATCTGGCACTGCCAACCTGAGACTGCTGGCGACTTGTTTGACCAAATCCTCGGAATTTCTCATCAAAAGACAAGTGGAGACTGCATGTAGCAGAACCCGACTGCTTTCTTTTCGTCGACCGCCTGTCGGCATATCTTGAAGGGTCGGGTCGGCTGAACCATCTCCTCCCAACAGCCTCTTCTCAGCTTCACGACTCTTCGGGAAAGCTGAGCCCGGAGCATCAGCGTAGGCTGTTTTGTGAAGCTGATCCAAGTTCACCAGACAAGCTTCGACTTCAAACTGGATTTCTGCCACCTGCTCTGAAGAAGCTGCACCACTTGTAGTAATGATGGATAGCATCCGCCCACATAATCTGGCCAAAGCAGCCTTCTCGGACAAAGCTGTCTCTACAGTAGCCACCCGCTCCACACCATACCGTACTGGCTGCTTCCCTGTGGGGATGACGAGATCCGGTTGACCGAACAACCCTTGAAATGGCACGCTCTTGCAGTTGCGACGCTTCTGTCTCAGGTCTTCTGATGTGCATTGGGGCAATTGCCCTAGAGACGGCCAAGATCTGCAAGACGTCAGAAGTACTATAGGCCCCAAATCACTGAAGCACAAATCTAAGCACTCTGGCTGACCAGGCAGCAAGCTGAATTGTCTGGACCACTCTTGCACAATTTCCTTCACGGAGGATGTGGCATGGACAGCACCCTGTGCATTGAAGTGCTGCACTGTCCTCGGCAACAGGTGCTTGTTGACCTCACCCTCAGCTAGCAACCAGAATGATCTGCTGATGTAGTTCTGAGAGTTTGTCGCATACAAAGCTGCAGAAACTGGAGCCTCCAAGTGGACTGCATCAACAACATCAAAGAAAATCAGTGGTGGATGGGAAACATCGGGTAGCGGGCATGACCAAGAGTGCCAGGACAGCCATTCCTCCGCTGTCTGAAGCACTGTCCTGCTCTTGAACAATCGTGCTTCTGCACGAATCAAAGCCAGGCCCACCAACTCAGGCTCAGTCGAAGCTTCCAAATTCTTAGCGCCCAGCCAATACTCTCCTGTCTCACCCCACACCTCCAAGCACTCTGAAGCAGTTTTGGATAGCGCTAAGGCGGCGCACTTGGCCTGCAGTGCAATCTTCTCGGATCTGCTCAACACAAGACTTGATTGTCGTAGAAAGGTTTTCTCAGCCTGTCTATGGAGCCTTTGAACTGGCGTCTTGCTCTTGCCTTTGACATGAGGGGTGGAAAGCCACACAATGGCATGCATGCGCCATGCGCTGGCGCTGGCCAGTCTCCTAGGCCTTCCAGGCTAATCCCGGGAACTGCGCACTACAAGTTCTACAAGTCTACTTGTGAAGAACTCTGCTGTGTCCAAGAACTTTGCTGTCTGTGTCGTGGAGCAACGGCTTGAATACGAATCTGTTGCAATCTCTCCCTGAGCCTAAGTCGGAAGTTGATGTCTTCATGTCCTGCTCGGCAATCTAACCGTCAGCTTGAGATTCAACCCTGCCCGAGCATGCCTTGATTCGCGTGAAAACTGGTAAACTGGCATGGCAAACAACTCTTCTGCTGCCATCACATCGGCCCGACGCTGCAAATCGGCTCAATTTTGGCTCATGCCGGTCGACAGTAACACGCATTCTGGTGAGACCATGCACTTGTGAAACTCAAAACACACCTCGAAACACGGAGTGTCAAAGATGCGAGTAGACTACCGGAGCTTCGTGATGACTTTAGCAGCAGCATAATGAAGTAACGAGGGCCCCGAGTCCCGACGTCATGCAGCACTGCATGCAGCACCGTGCTGCACCCATCAAATCTCTGAGCCAGGTGGCCTGCTGTTCTGAAGTTTTGTCTGCGTGTTGAAGCTGATGCTGCAGTGCTGCATGCTGGCTGCAGCCTACTGCCTACTTCTTGCCGCCCTGGCCCGAACCGCTGGCTCCGGTGACCCTCACAAACTGGCGCTCAAACTCAGAGACGACGTTGGCCAGTGCACCCTGGCGAGCGGATTGGACTAGATTTGTTGAACACGCAATCACACAAGTTCAAGCAAAGCAAAAGCGTGAGCAACACCACAAAGATCATGATCAAACCCGGCCTTCTCAGTCTGCAAAGCCGCAATGGTCTGATGTAGCCTGCCTGTTTCAGCATTACAAACCATGTTGTCAATGTTGTCCACTGAATCACTGAATCTGAACTGTCTGAACTAAAGCACGGCAGCCCTCGACCCCGGCCTTTCCGGCCGCCTCTCCGAGCTGTCGTTGCGGCAGTGCGCCTGCGCGAGTGGCAGTGGTTCACACATGCCGATTCCGGTTAATTCGGTTCACCCGCACCGTGTCACTGCGTCAGACGTTTCACAATGTGCATCAAGGACGGGGTGACGTAGAAATTTTTGGGCGAAGCAGACCAGGCTGACCCTAAACTCCCAAACAGGGGTTAAGGACAGGAGCTTGTGGTAAGGTTTTTGTCTTGGCTAGGGTTTAGGGTTTAGGGTTTAGGGTTTAGGGTTTAGGGTTTAGGGTTTAGGGTTTAGGGTTTAGGGTTTCGGGTTTAGGGTTTAGGGTTTATGGTTTAGGTTTGGGAAAAACGTCCCCAAACTCAGGCCTGCGGCCCAACAAGTCAAGTTGTCTCTGGACCTTACTCCTAACTCCTGTCTTGATGCTGCCCGGACTGCCCGGCCTCCTGCCCTTCGTGAGGTTGTTTTGGTACTTGGTACCTGTGCCAGCGCCCAGGCTATGGCCTCGCTGTGACGCTGTCCGCAGCTGACGAACCAGACAGAGGCGGCACGGCTGAGTACTGTTGGCACATGATCATGACTCGACCCTCATGCTTCATGCGCTACAGATTCTGTGGCTGCGCAACCATCCTCAACGGTGGATTCAAAAACCAGCATTACGACTGATACTGGGAATCTAGACCGTCTCTTATCCGGAATGGTGTCCCAGGGTGAATCCGACCTGTGAAGGCCCCCCTCTAATCCCTCATGCTTTCGGGGAGGGCCTGAGAGGCAGTGAAGGTCCTCTCATCCTTCGTTCTTCGGGGAGGGGTCCCAGAGCGGGAGGGCCTGAAAGGGAAGGGCCTCTAAATGCTTCCGGGGAGGTTGCAGGGTGGGAGGGCCTGAGAGCGCAGTGAAGGGCCCCTAATCCCTCATGCTTGCCTGAAAGGGCAGCTTCCTCTTGGGTTCTTTTGTGTGGTTTTGGGGTGGGCCTGAAGGGGCGGACCTCTACTCCCTCGTGCTTCTAGGGTCCCAAGAGCGGGAGGGCCTGAAGGGCAGCGAAGGGCTTGGGGTTGCAGGCTGGGCCTGAAAAAACTGAAGGGCAGCAAAGCGGCTCTAATCCCTCGTCCCAGGTGAAAAAGCGCCTCTAATCCCTGGAGGGACCGAAAGGGTTTTGAAGGGCCTCTAATCCCTCATGCTTTTGGGGGTGGGTCCCAAGAGATCATTTCGGGTATGGGGTGGTTTTCTGCTGCAGTTTGCAGTTGGGAGCGGCTGGAGTGGAGGGTGAGCAGGCCCAGCCCAGTGGCCAGGGCACTGGCAGTGAATCCAAGGTCAAGAAGAGGAAAAGGGTTGGACCCAAGAATAAAGGGAAGGGTGCGGCCAATCGAGTGGGACAGGCAGAAGGAGCGTGAGAGCCAGGTCCAAGGTGAGCAGTGGGCTGCAGAGATCTTGCTGAAACCAAAGACGCAGTAGCTTGAGCAGGTGATGGACGTGGCAGCACAAGCTGGGGCACTTAATGCTCAGATGTCGGATGACCTGTGTGCGACAAAGGCCAAGGAAGCTCAGACTTGTCAACGGTGGCTGGCTGCGGAGGCGAGGGCGAAAGGCCTTTCCGATATGCTGGCGCAGGAGCAGCAGAGGAACGAGAAACAAGGGACGGATATCGTGGCAGCAAGGGCTATCTTGGAACAGGCGCGGAATGACGCACACGCTATGTTGGAAAAGGTGCGGAATGACGCACAGCGTCAGCAAGGCGACAACGCAATGAAGATCCAGACTTTGGAGACTCAGGAGCGGGCGGGAAAAAACCGATTGGAGCGGGAGCTGGCCAACGCTAACTGCTAAGAGCGACCTGGTTTAGGCGGGCGGCGGGCCGCGGGCGTGGCGCTGCCGGGGCATTCCTTTGCTCAAAACCACTGCGTGCCACCGTGCGCCGTGTGTACAGCGCTGTTTGCACTGGTCCCTGGTGCCCTGGTGTCTCCCTGCTGCCTGGCCCTCTTGCAACACTATCTCAGTGTCGCAAAAGGTGCCTCATGCCTACAGTGTCGTGCGTCTGACAGGTGACACTATATCTCAGTGTCAACACTATCGGCATGCCAGGCAGGTGACACTATCACAGTGTCAACACTGCCGACCACTTAAACCCTGCCAAGTCCCATGGCGCCAAACGGGCAAGCCAAGACATGGAAGCCGCCCCAGCAACTTTTTGACCCAAACTGCCGAATCCGTTCAGCAGCTCGGAATCTATGAGACTACTGCATGCCAAAAGCAAAGTAAAAATACACTGAGCGCCAGTGTATGCGGGGCTCGGTGCTGCTATGCTGCTATGTGCGTCGCCTGCAGCTGCCTGCATGCTGCACTGCCGCCTAAGTTCTGCCATGTGTGTGTGCGCGCCGCCCACTGCCCCACTGTGTGCGACTAACGTGTCCTGCCTACGAACCCTGCCTCTTTGAAGTGTGGCGGGAAAAACGAATCAGAAACCTGACAGGGACGCCGAGGGGGAGGGGAGGAGCCTACGGACCAGTTGCACTTGCAGGGCAGCTTGGGGCAGAGCCTACCAGGCACGACATTTTTAAATTTTCAGAGCGCCTCACCTGTCCAGGCACGACGGTGTGATGTTAATGTTAGTGCCCGTCCAGCACTACAGCACTACTCATGCACTACACACCCTTTTGTTCCCATCACAACCGCTGCAGAAGAAACGGTGGAACACAATGGGCCCGAGGCAACTCGAATTTTTGTCTACTTTGCCCGGAAGAATATTTTTCTAAGAAGAATTCTCAGAATCCTTAAGAATACAAACAGATGTAGCAGCAGCCATGGCGAAACGAAGCGAGAATCGGGGAGAGCAGGAAGAGGAAAAGCATTCTTCTCTTTTCTTGCTTGGCACTCCTGCGTTGACACATGTGAAGACGAAGGTTTGTCTAGTTTGGCAGTTTGGCTCAACGACGAACTAGGACTCGGAGTAGGAGCAAGGAAGTCCCGAGTCCCTTGTCCTCGACTCGACTCAACTAACTTGACTAACACGTGGACCGTGACATAAGACTCATAAGTATCATAAGACTTACCGTAAATGAATTTTATTACCGTTAATTTCTTCGAATCGGAGACGACGACGACGACGACGACGACGACGACTACTACTACTACTACTACTACTACTACTACGACTACTACTACTACGACTACTACTACTACTACTACTACTACTACTACTACTACTACTACTACTAATACTACTTCTTCTTCTTCTCCTTCTCCTACTACTCCTACTACTCGTACTGCTGCTACTACTGCTACTACTACTACTACTACTACTACTACTACTACTACTACTACTACTACTACTACTAATACACCTACTTTCTTCTACTACGACTTCTACTGCGACTACTACTACTACTACTACTACTACTACTACTGCTACTACTACTACTACTACTACTACTACTACTACTACTACTATTACTACTATTACTTCCACTACTACTACTACTACTACTACTACTACTACTACTACTACTACTGCTACTACTACTACTACTACTACTACTACTACTACTACTACTGCTACTACTACTACGACTGCTACTGCTACTGCTACTGCTACTGCTACTGCTACTACTGCCACTACTGCTACTACTGCTACTACTACCTACTACTACGACTACTACTACTACTACTACTACTACTACTACTACTACTACTACTACTACTACTACTACTACCTACTGCTACTGTACTACTTCTTCTGAACTTCTTCTCCTGCTGCTACTACTGCAACTCTGATACTGCTACTACTACTACACGACTTTTTAATAATACTAGTACTAGACTAGTACCACTAACTACTTAACTACTATTACGAACTATTACGATTCTTTTTTTGTTGTTAGTTGTCGTAAATTACGATTACTAACTACTAACTAACAACAAAAAAATTGCATGACGCTGGTTTCAAAGGTTTCTATGTACTCCTATTGTAACTATTCTAATTGTGATTGTAATTTACTATCTGCAACTTGACTGCAATTGCAATTGCAACTGCGACTGCACTGTCACTGGCACTGCGACTCCGATCGCTGAATCGCTGACGACCAAGGGAAGGTGCCTGCAGGCACTGCAGGCAAGGCTCTCTGTCCGGACTCTGGACTCTGGACTCCGACTCAGATCAGACTTCGGACTTGACTCAAGCTCAGATTCCAGTCTTAGATTTTTTTCAAATCTTAGAATGTCAGACTCTCAGCTCAGACTTCGACTCTGAAATCAAGAGTCGGATCTCCTCCGGACTCCGAACTCCGGTCCGGACCCGGACTCGAACTCAAACTCCAGACGCCGGACTCTGGACGCCGGCCGCCTTGAACTTCAAATTCCAATCTTAAGCAAAAACTTGACTCCAGACTGGACTTCTTCAGACTGATTTGAACTTCAACTCCGAGTCTCCAAAACTGGGATTTTTAAGAATTTCAGAAATTTAAGTTGCATTTGAGTTGGTTTCCCAAACAGGAAATTGTAGGAACCACCAGGGAACTTTTGCAAGTACCTCGTAGCCGTGCCGAAGGTTGCGTTGGAAAGTTTCCACATCATGACGTCCGCCATAAACCAGGATTTGTGTGGCCTCGTTGGTCGGAGCCGGTAACAAGGAGGGAAGCACTGGGCCCATACACACGCAAGCCCAAAAGCTCGCTGGGGTCTCGGAGACTGCAATCTGCAATGGTCCCTCCAGAGTCCAGGCCAATTAAGGCACGTCGACTCTGTGGCAGGAAGAAATTCAAACATCCTCCTCGACTTGCCCAGTGGCCTGGATCCTAATGTGGCTTGGCTTTTTGTGCCGATCAAGGGGGCTGGAACATGACACTGCAATGTGGACTGTGTGCAAGGCCATAGACTGCCCAGGTGGTCCAACGTTGGCGGATGGGGGGATTCGATTTGTGCAGGCCAGTGGAGCTCATGCGCTTGTCGACCCCCCAGGAGCATCAACGGGAAGTCTGACCGGCTGGGTGGCTGCATTGCGTGAGGTACTACGTCAGGTACGTGGCTTTGTTGCCCAGACTACTTGACCGAGGAAGGAACTTCTGTCTTCTTTTCCCCCTTACCTAGGAGGGTGTTTCGTGTTCTTGCACCCAGTGAGACAGAGGTGACCGATTCCGTACCCTTTCTCGGAAAGAGCTCGAATGGAGCAACTAAGGGATGAATATTCGAAAGATGAAGATACATTCCTGGATGAATTTGGGAAAAAATAAGGGCTTGGTACTCTTGAGTACAAACCTTTATTTTGAGAGAAAATTTTTCACCATGGAATGCGTGAGAAAGCTTTAGCGCAGCCCGAGAGGGCACTGAGAGTCAGATGAGCAAAATAAAAGCCCCGCCCACTCACCTAGCAGGGAAGGAGTGATGCTGTTGCGGAAGGACAGCCCGTCCATTGACTGATTCTCCCATCCCGGGCCTGCAGCGCAGTGGGCCCTGGATTTGCGGTTCGTGCCCTCATCAAGGTTTGCAGCTGACTCTCTCCAATGTCAACTATCTGAAGCTCTGTGGACGTCCTGGCGGCAATCTAGTCACTTGGCAAAAAATGGGCCGTGACAGACTCTGGGCGCTCTAGACGAGCATGATGCGTACCAGAGCCGCGGGCCCATCAGACAAGCATCAGAGGGCGCGCTGAGGAAGCATTAAAACGAGCATCGCGAGACATTGAAAGCAGTGATTTGTTTTTTTAGATTTGTTCTTGCATTTGGAGTGGAACCTTTGCAGTGCACACTTGGATGGGTTGACTCAGATTTTATTAATATTATGTGGAATCGGAAAGCCAAGACTTGTCAAAGCTGTGATGTGTTCTTGGCTTGCTCGTGAAAAGGCTTTGGGAGTGTAGGCAGTGAGGTTCAACCATGTGAAAGCGCCGCCGCGCATCAAAGCTCACGGGTTGGTCGTGCAGATCGAACCATGTTCCTCGAAGTTGTTTAAATTTTTCATTTTTCATGACCAACTGAGCCGTGGAGTTGCCTGCAGCATCTTCAATCCGCACGTAGAAATGCACCAAGAGTGATTGCGTGGTTCATCTGGTCAGGATGATTTCTCACATCGCGGTGTAGACCCATGTTTGGGTTGCGAAGCAGCGCGATGGACGTCCACGATTCTCCGGGGAAACGTTTCTTCATGAAAGAGTTGATCGCAAGGCACACTGTCTGTGCTGAGGATGCATTGGAAACGCCGACGATGTAAGCTCCAGGCCCTATGGCTGTTGTGCGGCCGCGATGCTTCCATTCAGTCGACCATAGCTCCAGAAGCTGCGCCAGATTGTGCTCAGAAGGCCGCAGGGTCACTGTCTTGCATGCAAAGCTCAGTTGCTCTGATGTCATTTTTGTGTAGATGATCAAAGGGAATGTGGCGAGACCAGAATTGCAGTCTCTGAGCTGCCTTAGAAAACGGTGCAAAGCGTGTACGGTTAAGGCTCTTCAGTTTAGCTCTCGGACGCGGGGCCCGACCGGCCCGCGGTTGAAATCCTCTAGCTGCCGCACTGCCAGCGGCGGCCTTCTGGAGGCGGCCTTGGGCGCTGCAGGGGCGAGGGCTTCGGGTGCCTGGTTGAAGTCTTGCAGCTGCCTCACGGGTTGGGGGACCCCAGGCTGCGTCAACCTCTGGATGGGTTCTCCGCTGGCTTTGGGCACGGGTTGCACCTGCTTCAGCAGGCCCGTGGTGCCATCGGTGGCCCGCACGGTCATGGAGTCGTAACTTTCCAGCTGTTTCACCGGCCCGTATTGGGGCTGGAAGCTCCTCGCGGCGTTGGTGGGCATTCGGAAGGCCCCCAAGGTCCGGAGCTTGTGTTGCCGGCTCTCGGTGAGCTTCTTATTGTGCTGGAACTTCTCGGCGTTGTCCTGAAGAACGCGGAACTGCGTGGCTGGCTGGGTCTCCACATCGTCGGGCGCCGCGTGCACGGTTTCGTGGGGTCTGCGGTTGTAGGCCAGCGTGGCATCTTCTATGTGGTCGTCCCACTTGCCGCCGTGCCTGGCCACGTCCCCCGCCAAATCCTTCTTCAATGTCTGGATGAGCCGGTCCACCACCGCGGTGGCGTTCCTGTCCGCGGGCCTCTTGGTGCGGTGCACCACGCCTTCGGGCAGCGCCGCCTCCAGTGTCTGGAACTCCCGGCCTTCGTCTGTGGTCACCACGTAGTTCCCCTCGCCTTGCACCAGCTCGGGGATGATTTCCCGGGCCGCCTCCGCCACTGCCTCCGCGTTCTTGCTGGGCAGCGCTTTCGTGGCCGCCTCTCTCGTGAAGACGTCCGTTACCACCAACCCGTACTTGTTCCTGGAGCGGGTGTTCTGGGAGAAGTCGATCAGGTCCGCCTGCAGGCGGTTGTTGGGCCCCTCGGCCGCGCTCTTCCCCAGGCTCCGGGGCTTCGGGGCCAGCACCTGCCGGGCCACGTCCTCCAGGGTGGCGCCCCTAGCTCTCTCCAGCGTCAAGTCCCGGTTCTCCGGGAACTCCCGCCGTGCTAGCTGGTGCAGCTTGCGGGCGTCCCGCACGCCGAAGTCTGCCGCAAGTCTGCGTAGCAGTTCCATTGCCGCCTCATGTCGCTCCATTTATCATGCAGCCTCCGGTGCTTCCACCCATGCTGCGAAACAGCCTCCGTCGTGTCGTGAATGCGTGCGTGTTCACGTCTGCCTAATCATCTGCCTCCAAGGCTGCAACGCGCTGCTCGAGTTGTTTACAGACTCCCCATAGAACACATGTGAGTCGAGAGTAGTCCAGTCCGTACAGCCCATTTTCTTGCATGCTGGCAAGCTTCGGCCCCAACACACCAGCAGTAAGAATCTCTTGGGCTATGAAGCCAATGCGGTCCTCGGGCTGCGGTGTGTCGGTGCGAGTGTAGCTTTTCACTTCCACGGCGTCGAAAACAGTTTTTAGATCCGCCAGCGGTGTGGGCTGCTGGTTTGCTTTGATGTTGGTGTCTGAATTGTTCTGCAGGCCATAATTGGCCACCAACAGCCCGTTTGTTTGCACGACAACGGGCGCCTGGAAGGCTCCAGTTTGATTTTGCAGGCTGATGGTCTGGCTCGTGGCTTGAAGCTGCACCTCGCTTCCGCTTTCCAGGGCCCTCAGGCTGCCGTCAGCCCCTGAACCGTTCTGTACGCGGATTGCCGCTTCCCCAGTGGTCGCATCTTCGTTGAGGACCTTGAATTCCACGTCCCCAACTACGTTTTGCCGCACCTGAGCAAGGCTGCAGACCTGCTCTATTCCCGTCGTGCCGCCAACAAAGGTGAGCCAGGCGGGCGCTGACACCAAACCGGGATCTGCTTGAATAGTGGACGCGGTGAAAACGGTGCCGTCCAGGTACATGCCCGTGGTGCCGCCGCGAATCGTCAGAAAGGTGTCCGAGGGTCTGGCCCGCACCGTCGGAGCCCGAAGCTCTGTGTTGAGCTCAATGCTGGCTCCGGTCATGGTTCCCTGTATATCCAAGTCGCCGTTCACCACGGTTCCGTTGGACCCGCCGGTGATGGACAATTGCGTGTCTTGAGCCCGCACTGAGATGGCGTTGGTCACGAGGCCCGTAGCAGTGCCGATGGCGTCGTCGATGTACAGCTGGTCGTCCACGCGGAGCCTGGTTGCCACAGTGTGGACTTCAGCAGGGGCGAAGGTGCACAGGCTGTTGTCGCTGGCATCCGTGACGCGCACAGAAACGGTGCCCGCCTTGAGGTTCAGGAACTGGTCCGTGGGCAACAGAGGCTCCACGGTGCCTCCCTGGAAGGAGCCGGCGGTGGCGATGCCCAGGCTCGAGTCTGCAAAAATTCGACCCTTGGTGAGCACGTTGATGCCATCTTTGATGCTGAACAGGCTCGTGGACAGGTCTGCCATGGCGAGTCCGTTGCTGGCCTCGAACTCGATGCCCAGGGCGCCGCCGCGCAGCGTCAAATAATCGGCACCGTTGGCGCGGACGTCGTTGACCAGGAGCGGGTCGCTGGGGGGTCCCCCGATTTGAATGTACCGCGCATCGCTCTCGGCCTTGCTGTAGCAGTCGACTTCCATCTCGAGCGAGCGGCCGTTCGCGCCGAAGGGGGTCACGATGAGGGGAGCCCTGGGCAGGATGGACCGAACGATCCTGGGCGTGAAGGCATCGAGCATCAGCGAGAACGCTCCGCCTCCGTCGGATGCCGCGTTCGTCGGGAAGTACCTACTGTCACTCTCGCTCTTGGAGTAGCAGTCGACCTCCATCTCCAGCGTGCGGCCGTTCGCGCCGACCACGGTGACCTGGAGGGGAGCCCGGGGCAGGATCGACCGGATCATCCTGGGGGTCAGGGTGTCGAGCATCAGCGAGAAGGCCCCGCCCCCGTCCTGTGCCGCGTTCGTCGGAAAGTACCTGCCGTCGCTTTCGCTCTTGGAGTAGCAATCCACCTGAATCTCCAGCGTGCGGCCGTTCGTAAAGAGTGGGGTCACTATCACGGGCGCCCGCGGCAGGATCGCCCGCATCATCCTCGGGGTGAAGATGTCGAGCATCAGCGAGAAGGCGCCGCCCCCGTCGGGTGCAGCATTCGTGGGAAAGTACCTCGCGTCCGCCTGGGCTTGCGTCTGGAAGCCCGAAGAACTCAGTTGGCTTGCTATCTCCGCGGAGACCTCTCCCTGGTCCCAGTAGGGCTGCAGGGCGGTGCTGATGCTGCTGTCCACTTCGGTCTGGGTGACGTACTGGCTCAGGTTTAGCGCGTCGATGGCGTTGGTGATTTGCGTGTTGGTCTCGGCCTGGGTGTAGGTCTGGGCCGTGGAATAGCACTGGCAGTCGATCTCCAGCGTGTCCGTGTTGTTCTGAAGGCTGGCCACCAGGGGTCCGCTGAAGTGCAAGTTCCGGAGCACGTTGGTGCCCTTGAGCAGCTCCCAGGTCGGCGGGTTGGCCACCCAGGCTGGGGCATTGCTCAGAGTCACGGGGACCAAAGCCGCGGCTATCGCAGCGTCCGTTTGCGCTGCCGTGTAGTAGCCGCTCAGGTCGATGCCCGCCACCGCGCAGCTATTGCAGCATCGGTTTGAGTGGAATCATAGTAAGGGACCAAGGCAGCCGCGATTGCAGTGTCCACCTCCGTGGAAGTGTAGTACGCTGTCAAGGCAGTTGCGATGGGCGCGTCTCTTGCCACAATCGTGCTGTACGGGGTAAGGGCGGATGCTATGGCGGCATCCGTAGCCGCAGAGTCGTAGTAGGTTGACAATGCGGATGCGATGGCTGCGTCCCGGGCCACAATCGTGCTATATGGAACAATCGCTGCTGCGATGGCGGCGTCCGTGGCCGTGGAGTCGTAGTAGCTCAACAACGCTGCGGCAATTGCGGCGTCTCGGGCTACAATCGTGCTGTAAGGGACGAGGGCTGCTGTGATGGCGGCGTCCGTTTCGGCCGAGGTGTAGTAGGCCGCCAGGGCCGCTGCAATTGCAGCGTCCATCTGCACGGTCGTGCTGTACGGGACGAGGGCCGCGGCCAGGTTGGTGTCGGACTCCACCTTGGAATAAGAGTCGCAGGCCAGGGACAGCGTGAAGCTGTCGTTCTGCAGGCTCGCCGACAGGGGCGCGGTGACGTGCAGGTTCCGCAGCGTGTTGGTGCCCACCAGAAGGTCCCAGGTAGTCTCGCCCGGCCACGCCTGCGCGTTGATGAGGTTGTTCCCGCCCCCGCTGCTCAGGATGGCCAGCTGGGCCAGGATGGCGTCGATGGCGCTCTGGAGGCTCGTCTCCGCGGCGGTGAGGTCCGCGGAAGTGGCGTAATTGGCGAGGTCGCCCGTGGTGGCGTAGCCCACGAGGGCCGTGGCGATGGCGCTGGAGACTTCGGCCGCCGTCTGGTAGCCCGCCGCCTGCAGCACGGCGATGGCCGCCTCGGCCGCGTCCAGCCTCCCGTCCCTGAGCGCCAGGGCCGCGTCCAGGGCCGCCTGCGTCACCAGGGGCAGCAGCGCTGTGGCTATCTTCTGGTCCACGTCCGCCGGGGTGGTCCTCAAGGCCACGGCCGCGTTCAGGCCACTGGTGTCGGTGTACGACAGCAAGGCTGTGGCGATCTTCTGATCCACATCTGCTGCAGTCTGGCGGGCCGCGACGTCGATGGTGAGTTGGTCCGTAACGGTTTTAAGTCCGTAGGTTGCAGCCACGGAAGCCAATACAGCATTGTCGGCACTTGCAATGGCCGAGTTCATGGCAGCGGTTGTGGGGTGGTTGGCTAGCTTCAGGTCCACCGAGGCCGGCGTGCTCTTGCCGTCTACCTCCAGCTGCAGGGTGTCCAGGGCCGATTGGTTCGCCTTCCCAGCCAAGCCTGTTGTCAGGCTGGTGTTCAAGGCGGTGATTGAGGATTGGTTGGCCGCTATGGAGCCCTCCGCAGCCGCGAGGTCAGCGGCCAGGGCGTAGGGAGCCAGATCCGGCGCCGCGGGCAGGCCGGCCACCTGCGCCTGCAGGGCGGCCACCGCGGCGGAGTTGGTGCCTATGCTCGCGGTGTTGGTCGCCGTATCGGTGAGGGGCGAGTAGGCGGTCAAAACCGTCGCAAGTTGCCCTGCGGTGATGCCCGAGGTTTCGGTCGTTTGGCCGTCATTGAGGATGTTTCCGGTGATGGAGCTTTCGAAAAGGGACATGGCTTTCTAGCAGCCGCGCCCCCACCTCAGTCGAGGACCGACACGCCCGCGCCCGAGAGCGTCACGACTTGATACGAGAGCAGGTGCAGGTAGATGCGGTCCACCTGATCCGCGATGAGGTTCTTGAAGGAGAAGCGAGCCAGGTCGCCCGAGCGTGTGGAGATGCCGCTGAGGGGCATGCCCGGCACCCGCTCCGTCGGAAAGGCTGCGATGAACTCGCGGAAACGGTAAGTGGGCATGGTGATTCTCATGTTCTTCAGACTCGAGTCGTAGGTGTGCGCCAGGATTGAGAGGAAGTGGAAGTGCTCTGCGGTCGAGGACATAGGGTTATGGGGGTATTGAAGCGAGCCAAGCTGCATCTGGCTCTCCATGATGCCCTCCGTGCCCGCCGTCTGGCTCGGGTTGCGCAGGTCACGCACCGGGCCCTCGTCGCTGGTGCTCGAGTTGTAGAAGGTGACAAAAGCCCCGAGTAATTTTGTAAATGCCCGGGCTACGGTCGCATTGTGACTCGTCGCTGCCGCCGGAATCGAGGAGACCTGGGTGTGTAGGCTCGGGAAGGAGAAGACGAGAGACCTTCCGGACATCATCACTCGCCTGAACGACTCCACCAGCGCCGAGTCCAGCGTGACCTGCGAAGCGAGGACCCTCACGTTTTGGATCTCGTAGTCCTCGGACCCGTTGTCTCCCGGCCGCACGGCCTCCGCGGGCGGCGCAAACTCTACTTCTAACGTAAGATTGAGTTCGGGCGGTAGCATTTTGCCCGCCTTGAAGAGACCGAGCAGGTTGGGCGCCATGAGCACGTCCCGGTACCGAGTCGCCGCGATCGATTCGGGCCGCGTGAAGGCATCGTTCCCCTGCGGGAAGCCCTCCACGCCGCGGTTGTCCCACCACTCCTTGGGCTTTAGGCAGCTGTACAGCTGCATGCAGCGGCCGTACTCGCTCACGTCTTCCACTCTCTGTCCGTTGGCGAAGAGCTGCACCCTCTTCACGAAGCAGGCCGGATCCACCAGGGCCGGTTGCAGCGCCAGGGACGCGTCGTTGTTTTGGACTCTGAAGGCGATCTTGACGGAGTCAGGATCAAGAAAATCTGAGCCGCTGGTGAGCGGGATGCGAGCTACCCTGGACGTCGTGGGGGTGAAGGTGCTCAGGGAGCTCGGGTAGTACATCACGTCCTTCCGCGCCACCACGTAGGAGGCGTTGGAAGTGCGCATCTTGTAGTCCAGCGAGCTGATGAGCTCATCGTTGACCGCGTTCGACACCACTTCCATCTTCTTTCGCTTGTGCGCTTTCCTAGTATGTACGCGCGCGGCGCTTCGCTCGTCCGACTAGACCGCCTCGGGCTCCCGGCTCAGGGCCTCCCGCCGTAGCTCGTTGAAGGAGGGCTCCGCCGCTGCCCTGGGCTGCCGGCGCCGCACCGGCCCGTAGCTTTCCGACTCGCTGCTGGAGACGACCTGATTGAGGCCGAACGGCGTGCGCAGCGGGGGCGCGGGCCTGCTCTGCACCTGCGGCCTCGGCTGCTCCCTCTGCTGTGCTAGGGGCGCGTCGTCGTCGGAGCTGATGCTCACCACCGTGGGTTGCCGGACCCTCGGCTGTCGCACGGAGAAGCGCTCCTGCGGCGCTCCCTGCTGCATGTTGTTGATGGTCCTTATGTCCGCGGACTCGCTGCCCGAGCTCGCGGGCGCTGCGTCCCCGCCGTTGCCTCCCAACAGCCACCTGCCTCCCTCGTACAGGCCCAGGGCCACGCCTCCCGCCAGGGCCGCCGCGCCGCCCGTGGCCACGCCCGCCGCCAGACCGAGGCCTTCCGCAACGGGGAAGCCCACGGCCGCTGCCGTTCCCGCTCCTTCCGCCGCGACCCCTCCGAAGGCCGCCAACCCTCCCAGCAAGCCTCCTCCTCCTTCTGCTGCCGCTGCAGCGGCCGCCGTCTGCGTGCCTATCTCCGCGGACTCCGCCAGCAGGGGCACGAGCTCCCCGCCCTCCGCGGCCGCCTGCTCCGCGGCAAACTGCTCGATGTCCTGGGCCGCGGCGCGCTCCACGTCCTGCGCCCGCTGGCCCGCCCTCACGATGAGCTCCTCCGCTTCCGAGGGCCTGCCCACTATCTGCGGACTCGGCCCGGCCCGCGGGGGTAAAAAGCGGCGCTCCAAAACGTCCGCCGCCCTCACGGCGTTGCGGTGCGCGAAGCGGTCCGCGGCCGCTGCCAGGCCGGCAGCGCCGCCCGCGATGACGGTCTCCGCGCCCTGCAGGCCCGCCTCGCCCAGCCTGCCCGAGACGCTGCTGGAAGCCGTCGGAGGCGGCCTCGGGGCTGCGTCGAAGCCGTTGCGCCGGAAGGCCTCGTCCTCCGTGTCGGTGTCCTGTCCTGGGCCCAGGAACGAGGGCCGGCGGATCTGGGGGAACGGCCTGCCTCGGTAGCCGTCCTCGTCCGCGCTGTAGAAGTTTTCCACCGCGCTGCCCAGGTCCGTGTGCGGGCGCGGGTTCTCCACCAGCGGCTCCGTCGACTGCGGGAAGTCGTCCAGGTAGAAGTGGCTGGACGTGTAGATGGTGGCCTTGCGGTTCGGCAGCGGGAAATCCAGCGGCTCCCCTTCCTTGATGTAGTGCAGCACCTCCGCGTAATCGGGGCGCTTGCGGAAGCCCATGCAGCGTTGCTCTTCCATTTGCCTAGTACGCGCCGCCCATCACGCCCGATCCCTCGACGCTCCTGCCTCTCGTCCTTTGGGGCTCCCTGCGCTGCTCCGCCCCTTGGGGCACGAAGCCCGGCACCACGCCGGACTCCTGTGTGTTCCTGATAAGCTGGTCGCCCGCCCTGAGGACCTGCCTGCGTTCCGCCCCGGCCCAGCGCAGCTGTGGCACTCTGCGGTTCACCGTCTCCGTCAGCCTCCCCATGGCGTCCGCGTACTCCTCGCCATCTTGCTTCAGCTGTCGGTTCTGCAGCCACTCGTTGAAGGCCCTCGCGTCCATCAGCTCCTCGTAGCGCTTCCGCATGAGGGCGTTCAGGTTGTACGAGGGGTACCTCTTCCAGAACTGGCGCAGCATCAGCGCCTCGTTGCGGGGCTCGATTGTCATCATCGTGTCCGTTTCTCCTTTGTTACAGCTCCATCGTGTTTCGCGTCAGCAGCTCCTCGAAGCGGTCCACCCGCGAGAGCTGCCTCATCACCCGCGTTTGGGCCGGCGTGGGCTCCGGCTCCGGCTCGGGGACCGTTTCGGGCTCTGGCGCTACTTGAGGGGCGGCAGGAACAGCAGCAGGCGCCTCGGAGACGTCGACGGTGGGAGGCGGCTTGGGCTTGTTCTTGCTGCCGGGCGGCCTTCCTCTCCGCTTGGCCGCTGCTTTGGGCGCCGCTTCCGGCTCAGCAGCCTTCGCCACGGGTTCTCCTGCTGTTGCTGCTGGGGGCTCGGGCTCGGCCACAGGCGCCGCTGGAGCTGGAGGTACAGCCTCTGCAGCAGGCTTTTGCTCTTCCTCCTCGGGCATGATGATTTCTTTTCACACTCCATTTAATCACCCGCGTTGGTCCGACCAAGTCGCCCGTCCAGGTCACCCGTCCAGGTCACCCGTCCAGATAGATGCAGAAGCTGATGCTGGTCCCCCGCAGGTTGACCACGTTGCCGTCCAGGTCCGTCAGCTTGAAGCGCAGGTACCGCAGCGTGATGGGCCCTCGTAGGTTCACGAGGTGGTTGTCGTCCGTGCTGGACTGCATGATGAACCCCACGCCCTGGCTGCAGATGATCTTCGCGATGATGTCGTGCCCCAGCGGCCCCACGCTGTCGGCCGCGTTGGCCAGGCTGCTGCATCTCAGATAAAGCTCGTTGTAGGGCGCCATGACAACGAAGCTGAAGATCTGGTTGCTGCCCTCGATGAAGCTGGGCCCCAGCAGGTGATTGATGCTCATGGGCCGGCTCGGGGTCGCTCCCGGCGGGTAGCTGCCTGTGCCGGGGAAGAGGGTGCGCAATTCCTGGTCGTTCAGGATGGTCCTGTTGCCGTCCCACGCCACCGCGATCTCGTTGGTGGCCTCCCCGTAGACGGCCGTGGCGAAGTTGCTGCTGATCCAGGCCGCGAGGCGGACGCCCGTGTAGGCTCCCACGGGCAGCTGCGCCCAGTTGAGGGTGTTGAGGGCCGCGTCGCGCCAGTACAGGTACGTCCCGCGGTCCGTGGACAAAAAGGTGTCCGCAACCCTAATCTTGAAGACGCCCAGGCGCGCGGACCCTTGCAGGTGCACCGTCTCCCCGATGTCGAACTCAAAGTCAGCATCCGTGCCCGCCACGCGCTTCCGGCTGTCCACGTATATGGACACCATCTGTCTTTTCCTCCTGCCGAACATGTTGGTGGAAGGACCGGCCGCGGAGCCCGAGGACACCTGCGGCACGAAGCCCGTGGGCTGCTGCATCCAGGGCGGCCGGCTTGGGTCGTACACGCGCGCCGCCGCCGCGGAAGTGCAGCAGTTAACGTTGCGACACTCGCTCTGGCAGAAGGTGCTGCTGCCCAGCAGCTTGCTCGCTATCGTCGAGAGCAGCTGGCCCATCCTCGATTTGAAACCTGCGCTCGAACCTGATGTGGAACATCTCGTCCCGCGGGTTCAGCAGGTAGATGTACAGGAAGCTGAAGGGCTCGCGCACGGCCTCCTCATACATCGCCTGCAGCCTTGGCTTCGGCACCAGCGCCGTGAGCTCCTCCAGCAGGCTGTCCAGCTCCAGCTGGTTCCGCAAGCGCCACACGCACAAAAACTGGGCGTTGACGCGCACGGCGTTGCTGATGAGCCGCAGCTTCTGCGTGCTCACTATCGTGCTGATCTGGAAATGCCGCCCGCGCATGAACAGGGTGTCCAGCGCTCCGTCCCCCGTGCGCTTGTGCAGGTGCGGATTGTCCGCGTGGTCGTCTATCACCACCAAAATTTGGTACAGCTTCTTCATGCCCAGTTGTTTGCTGGTCTGCGTGATCTTTCGCTGCTGGGCGATGATCCTTCGCAGCGCCGCCTCGTCCCACTCCTCGAAGTACACCTGCTCGCGGTCCGTGTTCACCTTCATGTCCTGCTCGATGTACCTCTTCACGGGCCTCCAGCCGTCGTCCACGTTGATGCTCGGACTGAACACGTAGATTCGCTCGAAGCAACCTCTGTACTGCTCCAGAATCAGCGAAATCAAGGCAACGGTCTTGCCAGATTTGCTCGGTCCCAGCAGTATGCCTGACATGGGAAGTTTCGGGACAACAGGGTCCCTGGGCTGCTTGCACGTAAACTCGGGCGTTGGAAAGAGCTTGATCCTGCCCATTCTTTACACATTCAGCCGCTGGCAGCCGCGGCCAGCTCGTCACAGAGTCGAGGCGGGATGCTGTACAGCTGCTCCTGGGTCTGCTTGCCGCGGCGCCCGGCGGTCGTCCCCCGCTGTGCGGCTTCGGGGTGGCGGGTGCCCTCGAAGGCTTCGCAGCGCTAGGTTGTGCCAGATCCTGGTGGCCTTGCGGTATCTGTACCCATATTTGCAGTAGCACACGTCGCTGTAAGGCAGTCCCTGCACGAAGGGCCGGCTCTTGAGCAGCCCCGTGCGTGGGTTCTCCATGGCCCACCAGCGGGGCCTCAGCCTGCCGATGATCTCCAGCGCGCGCAGCACCAGCCGATCTCCTTTCTCCAGATCCCGCGGGCGCTTTCGCAGCGCCTGGGAGTACTCGGTGCACACCGGGCTGGCCCACACCATGTCAAAGTGCCCCAAAGAGGCCTCATCGAGCTCCATCACGTCGCAGCAGATGGTGGGTTCGAACCTGGGTTCCAGGTCGACGGAAACCACTTCCCAGCCCCTGTCCCTGAACGCCCGGCCGATCGAGCCGGTGCCCGAGAAGAGCTCAAGGAGCCTCATGCTCTTTGATGGGATCGCAAACGTACCAGATAAAGCCGACGAGCCCCGCCAGCAGGCAGGCCAGCTCCAGGTTGCACAGGACGCACTCGGCGAACGTCATGGGCGGCGGCGGGTCCAGGCGTTCCTGGTGGGATGAGATCATGTCCTATTTTACCACTCTCGCACAGACAAGAGGTCCGAGCGGGTGGCTCTGGAGCTCCCCATATGGAGGTGCCTGAGTGTGAAGTGCTTGCTGTAAGTGTCGCAGAGCACCACGTGCCCGGCAAGGGTGAGGCCCTGGCATCCTGCATATGTGAGGGCGTGTGGCAGGCGCGTGTACTTGAAGAGGTCGTCGCTCGCGAGCTCCGTCCCATCCTCTAGCTCCACGGCGGCGTCGCGGCACGTTTTCACCGTGACAAAGGTGCCTTTGCAGATCTTGCCGCCTGCCCCCACCAGTCGGATGCCCGGCCAGATCCACATGGACTGTGGCTTATTGGTCAAATTCTTGGCGCTGTCGGTGGGGGAGTATTTGAAGTGCGTGGCTCCGTCAGGGGCTTTGACTTGATTCACCCATTCATTCAATCGAATGCGATGCCGGTGACTTATTGCCAGGGCAGTGTCTGGCACAACGTCGTGCCTCTCCGGGAACTGTGCCCAAGCCCGCTGGAGCGCGCACTTGAGCGACACCTCGCCCGGCTCGTCAATGCGCAGCCAGCGCAAGAAATTGAAGATGCCTTGGTCGCTGCGCCTGTTCTCAACCAGCTCGTGCCGGTAACCCCGTGCCAGCATATTGATCAGCTGCGCTTGCCGGAGCTCACGCAGAACCTCCGTGCCGGCAAAGCTGTCTAGCACTGCAGGCAGTTGGCGAAAGTCGCCCAGCAGCAGGAAGCGGACGCGGGTGTTCAGGGCCAAGCAGGCGATGTCGTTCCAGAGCGCGGTGTCCAGCTGCGTGATTTCTTCGACCACCAGCCAATCAATGAGGCGAATGTTCCCATGGCGCACGAACCTTCGGAGCCAGTGGTCGGCCGTACGGGCCCCCTGGCCGATGTTCTGCACGGCGCAGTGCGTCTTGGCCACAATGTGCACCGCTTGGCCTTGTTCCCGTAAGGCTGCTACAATGTGCCTAGCCAGGTGGGTTTTGCCAGTGCCTGGCAACCCGGTAAGGAGCAGGGAGCCGCCTGCCAAACAGTGCGTCAAGGGATCGGGGATGTCCGTCCATTCAAGCTCGGGAGGCATGGTGTGCTCTGGAAGCTGTGGCTCTCTGTAGTGTCCTCGCAGCGGCTTGACCTCCTCGACTCGGTAGACTTGACTGCCGTCGGGATGTTTGAGGTCCTGGAGCTCTTGCAGCAGATGCAGGTGTTTCTTTGGCAGCTGCTGGACCACCACGCAATCAGTCTTGACGCATTTGATGTAGGAGGGCAGGGCGGCCCGCAGCTGATGCTTGATCCTTGCGACGGCCACGTACTCGGCCGCCAGCACAAAGTCGTGCAGCGGCCTGTGGCTGGCGTTGCTCATCAGATTGCGGATAAACACGAAGTCCCAGTATTCTGCAAGCGGCTGCTCGGCCATCTGCCTTTTGGCCGCCTCAAGCTTCTTCTCAACTCTTTGCCTTTCGGCCATCTTCTCCGCTTCAGTCGGCTCGGCTGTGGGGGGTTGGGGTTCGCCTGCCTCGATCTTCTCCGCCTCGATCTTTGCATCGATCTTCTGCTCGGCTGCGGCTATTTGCTTTTCGACCGCCTCAGTCCTCTCCTCGACCGTTTGCAGATCAGATGCAAAGATGCTGAAGACGCGCCGCTCCTGGCACCCATAGCCGTCGAGCTCGTTTTGGCTGGTCCGCACAGTGTACACCGCATCCATGTTGCGAGCCCACAGGCCAATCAACGCATTTATGGAAAGCTTCGCGTAGTGCTCTTCGCCGTCAGGCCATGCCTGCTCCATGGTGTCCAGCGCCTTGCGGAAGCACTCGGCTGTCACGTGTGCAGTCGCGTCTAATGAGTACTTGAAGTCGTCCCACGTAGCCATGCCCGTATCAAGCATGAACGCGGTGATAGGTTTGGCGTACCAGCCTTCGCCCACGTAGGGCAATTGCGAGTACGGCGTCGCGCGGCGGTCTATGCACAGTCTTACGTAGGTCAGGTCGGCTAGGTGCCCCGGTTGCGCGGCTTTAACGTCATCCAGGCAGCAGAAGATGGGCAGCGGGAAGCGGGCGTTCGCCAGGCCGTTCTTGCGGCAGCGCACGACGTCGATGCCGAGGCAAGGCACGCCTTTGCGAGGGGCATGAACCTCAAACACCAATGGAGGCAGCTTTGGGCTCCATAGATAGGCCTCGCAGGCTCGAGGGTTGAAGCGCGATTCCAAGCTCGTGGGCTGGATGGTTTGCAGCAGTGTCTTGTTCCTGTGGCACTCCAGGCACAGTGCTTGCAGAACTTGTTCGTCGTCGCTGAATGCTTGGTGCACTGGCACTATGTGGTCGAGCTCGCAGGTCCCCAGCTGGATCTCAGCCCCGCACAAGTTGCACAGCGAGTTCTGCTGCTCCAGTACTGCTTTCCTCGCTTCTGAGTCCGGCTGCTTGCGCTCCGCCTTAATCAATTGCATGAGCACCTCGTGTGCAAGACTTGCCATGCGCTGCCCGCGGTAAGGTGCGTTCAGTGGCAGCTTCTGAAGCCATTGTTCTAGCACTTCAGCTTCTTCCGGCAGCCCTCGGATGATGCAGGGCTGGCCCTTCTTGATGCGAAGTTTCAGGGCCGAGTACTCCACGCTAGATCTGAGCATGACTCGCGGGCTGTGTCCGGCTGCGAGGAGCTGGGAGCGGATCGTCGTCAGATGGGTCGTCGTCCAAAAGATGCCGCTCTCGGGCTCTTGGCCGGGGTGCCATTCTTTCCACTCGCCTATCGGTGGGAGCTGCTGTGTTTCCCGCCGCTCGTGTCTGTACATCGCCGTTTCGTCCAGGCCGCCGCCCGTGATGACCTTGGCAGACTTGTAGAAGTATGCGTGCCCGTTGAAGGCCACGTAGGCCAGGGCTCGAGCTTCCTTCACGGCAGGCTCGAATTTGTCCAGCACGTGGCCGTCCGGGTCCAAGAGGAAGACTGGAGCATTGTGCCATTCGCAGAACTCCCGTATCTCTGCCGGGCTGATGCCCTGTGTGCGCCAGGCCGTGCCATCGACGATCGCGTCGAAGTCGCTGCAAACCTCTTCCAGCGGCAGCTTCAGCAGGATGGACAGCTGCCTTGGAACGCAGAGGTCGTCCATGTAGGGCTCAAAGGCCTCGTCCAGAATTTCGTGGCTCGCAAAGAGCTGGAAGGAGATGTCGCGGACCCTTGCGAGGCGCTGGTTCAGCAGGGTATCCACCCGGACCTCGTCGTTGATGTACTGCGTGGATTGAGAGGAGATGACCCAGTCTCGAGAATTGTCCAAGTAGTAGACTTCCTCGCTCATCTCCATGATAATTCTGTTGCCTTGGCCATCGTGGAAGGGTGGCCCAGCCAGTCCTTGGGAAAAGACGTCTTGCTTGATGCGGGCCAGGATCTCTTGCTGCGACAAGGAGTCGTTCAGCCGCGTCTGTCGGAGCCCCAGTGTGGTAACTGGCAGCATGTCCGGTCTTTCGTAGGCCAGGCCAGCGTTCCTGCCCCTTCTTCGCGTGCCGCGGATGATCACCGGCACGTGGGCCAGATATTCTGTAAACTTGTCCTGGAAGAATGCCTTCCCCAGCCCGGTCAAGTGAAATTTGCCGTTCGGCTGCAAGGTCCTTACGAGCCGCTTGAGCCCGTTCCGCAGGAGCACGTAGTCGTTGGGGCCTTCTCGGATCAGCGGCTGGTCGAGGTCCAGCCACTTGGTGGGCGGGCGTGAGCCGGTTTCCCGGTAGTAGAAGCTCCCGAGCGGCGTCGTTGTGCCGTCCGGTTGAGCGAGGTAGACGAAACCCGCGCCATTTGCGCCGCGTGCAACAGGGAGCACGGTGGCTCCAGCCACGGTGGTGCGCGGGCGGGCGCCCGCGGCGATGGCTGCGCGCACTTGCGCTTGCTGGCGTGCAAGGGATGCCATGTTTTCCGTGCGTGTGGGTTTTGCTTCAAGCGGCGGCAAAAAAATGGGCGGACCAAGCAGGGGGGGCTGGTCCGTCGAGCTTCGGTTGGTGTCTCGGGGCCTTCTTGTTGCTTTTTTTTAGGTTTAGGCGGCCGTAAAAGGGCATGAGAGGTCGTCCTCAGCCTTCGGCCCCAGCATGACGTCGGAAATTTCCAAGGACAGGCCCACCTGGGCGGGTGCCACCCAGACTAGCCGGACCCGGACTACCACGCGCACGATCCTGTTTTCGAGCTCTTCGGGCGTGGCCTTGGTCGGCTGGAAATCTTCGAAAAAGCGCGCTTTTCCGAAGTCAATTTTGGCCTTCAGGTACTCGATGCCGCGTTGCGTCTGCTTTAGACATGAGCACCATCTGTCTCGTAGCTCGTAGCTAGTCAGGTATTTGCCGTTGGGCAGGGGTTGGCTCGGAATTTGCTTTTGCACTTCAGCTTCCAAGTTTTCGAAATGCTGTTTGGTTTCGGGGTCGATTTCCAAAGAGATGGTGGCGCGCTTTGGGTCGCGGGCTTCTGGGTGGGGGGTGGGCTTCCACAACACACGCAGGTAGTTTTCAGACATCCAGGTGAGGGGGCCTGTGAGAGTTTTGACGGGCAGGATGGTGCTGCCGTTCGCAAGGCGCGCCGCTTTGTCCACGACAATGTTGGCTAGAGTTTGCATTTTTGGTGGCGGTTTTATAGTAGGGGGCGGGCATTTTCCATGGTCCGAGCACAAGCGCAGGGGAACTGGGCTGGAAGGGCCTTGTGGCACCACAGGGCCTAAAGGGTTTAGGGCTGGCCAATCAAAGCACGTCCGTCAGAGCGATTGGGGATGCTTGGCGCGGATGCTTTTGCAGCGTTGCAATTTTTTCGCATGAAATATTTGGCATGTTGACGTGACTGTGGAAACCCTTTTTACGGACTGTCATGAGTTCCGGCACGTTTTTTGCGTCGTGCAAGGATTTTGTTTATGATATTTTCAGGAACAGCAGCGGAGCGTGAGAATTTTGAGGACTGAAGCGGCCCACATGTGACCGTGACTTGCGAAGTTCGGAGGCGAGGACCCCAGCGTGAACTCGTAAAATCTTTGAGCCCTTCAATTCTCGATAGTTGTTTGGCCAGTGCGAAATTTGCTTCAAGGGTGCTCAGTTCTTAGCGTCGTTCTTAGCTTCTTACTTCCCTCGCTCCATGGCCGCGTCAATTTGGGTGAAAGTCAAAGGTGGCAAGACAACCCTCAAGTTGCCCACGACAGGTCTACAGGACGTCAGTGACCTCATCGAGATGGTCAAGGAGAAGGCGAAATCCCTGCTTAACAATGTGGATCTTGTCCAACTCCAGCTCTACCAGTCGGAGACGACAGCCGAGGAGAGGAGTCGTTGCAATTGTTTTGTTGTTTCCAAGTTCCGTGTAAAGGGAATGTGCGCGACATGGTAGACTATGAGTGAGTTGTAGGTGCCCGGTGATGTTGGGCATGTTCCACTTGCCGCACATGGCTTCCTGTAATTGGGTTCTCAGTGGGTAGGTTGTGAGGGCGAACTGTTCTTGTTGTAGGTTGAGGTTCTTGTCTCCAGAAGTTTGGTTTGGGTTGGTGCTCCTTTGTTCGGCATCGTTCCTTCTGCGAGGCATTGAAGCCGGGGAAGCCGGTTGCAGACATCGATGGCGGCAGGGACGAAGACCACCCGCTCTATTTGGGCTACCCGGACGTCCCGGTGACGACTTGGCTGAAAGACTGCTCCGGCGACATGGCGGTATTATGCCGGTGCCTCGTGCTGTTCTTGTCGGTTGCGGTGTATGTCGTGATCACAGTCGATTGCTACGATGATGGTGATGTGCCGGCATTCAGGGCACTGCTGGCAACATTTGTCCTCACAGGAGCGGATTTGCTCCCGAAGATTTGTCATGAGGAGCACGAAGACATCATCGAGTGGGGCTTTGCTTTCTTTCTCCTCGCGTTCGGCTTGCTAGCTCTACATCAGCGGTTCTTCTCCGAAGATGTCTGTATGGGGATCATCACCGGGGCAGCCGCCAACTTGTACAAAAAATTCGCGCTCCTTCTGATTTGCACCGGTGAGTTTCGGCAAGCTAGTTCGCGCTCTTTGGAGCGGTTCTTCCCCACCCTGATGCGGCCCGCAACGTCAAACGCAGCGAGTGCACCGCTTTTGCCAGGTGCATCTCACACCGGTTGAGCGATAGATCGTGCGCGATGGGAAGGTGGAGTGAAAAGAGTGGTGGGTTTCGCATCGTTCGTTGTTTGCAGTTACAAGCGACAGGTGTTGCAGACTTGGGATGCTTTTTGGCATGGCACGCGTGTTTTTGCTGGAGCTTTGTTGGCTTGTTTTTCATGTTGTGCCTAGGATATGAGCCTGTTGTAACAACGACGGGTAGCAGATAACCACATTTTGATTCCGAAGAGGGGGTCAGAGCAACAGCTACCACATCTGAGGAGGGCAGCAAACACGCAATCCTGACACGGGGTAGTGCAAGCCAGCGGCCCGCAGTGACTTGAGGTGCGTGGTTGGCGGTTTAGGGTCTTCAGGAGGGGTTGGGATGTTTAGGATGCAGCCCCGAACGTCTGATCTCCCAACTTGCTGTGCGAACGCCCAGACTTCCCTGTGTCATGTAGACCCCTCCCCCGTCGTCTTGCCCAGGTCTCCGCCTCATCATCGCCATCTTCCGGTTTGTTCGTGAGCTTCTTAGGCTTTTGGCAAGCGCTGTGTGTGCCCAACCCTTACTTTGCTTAGGTCCAAAAGCCGTCGTATTCATCATTTGCTCGGGGTCGGGTCCTCTGAGCAGTCTTTGCAGATCGTGAGGGTCTACTTTTTGTGAGCCAGACTTCCTGAGCTTTGAGTGATTCGACGCATGCTGCAGTGACCCGTGCCGTTCTGGAGAGCTTCCTGCTTTACGTGTGCCCTTTGAAGTGCTTCAGGAACCACATTCGTCCTGGCCACTTTCTGATTGCAGAGCGGGGGCCTGTGAGTGTTTGCAGCAGTCTCCGCTTGCGGGATCGAGGGGTTGATGTCAGATGTTGGGGTTCTGTTGTCGTTGAGGGTCCTGTGTGGGGGTTACTGGTCTGTTAGTTCTCTGCACGTGCCGCTTTTAGGAAGGCAGTGAAGGGCCTCTAAGGGTCCCTGGCGAAGGGCCTCTAAGGGGGTCCCTGGCGAGTGAAGGGCCTTTAAGGGGGGTCCCTGGTGAGTTGAGTGCTTGCCCGACTTCTGTGCTTGTTAGGGGGGTAGGGTCCCGCACTGCTGCCGCGGCCGTTGAACTGTTTCGGGTAAAGGTGTGAAGTCCCTGCGCCCGGAGGCCCGTGAAACGTGTGAAGTCCCTGCGCCCGGAGGCCCGTGAAACGTGTGAAGTCCCTGCGCCCGGAGGCCCGTGAAACGTGTGAAGTCCCTGCGCCCGGAGGCCCGTGAAACGTGTGAAGTCCCTGCGCCCGGAGGCCCGTGAAACGTGTGAAGTCCCTGCGCCCGGAGGCCCGTGAAACGTGTGAAGTCCCTGCGCCCGGAGGCCCGTGAAACGTGTGAAGTCCCCCCATCTCGAGGCGATAATCGGGGGGGCTGGGGTCTCCAGTGCATGCCCAGACCCCCCCCCTCACCGCCCTCACCGCCCACGCCACCCACGCCCCTTACCTCTAGCCCCTAGCCCCTAGCCCCTTACCCCCTAGCCCCTAGCCCCTAGCCCCTATAGCCCCTAGCCCCTAGCCCCTACCGCCCCCCACGGCCCTCAGATTTCACAGGTTTCCCGCCCCCCCGCGGCCCTCAGTTTTCACAGGTTTCCCGCCCCCCCGCGGCCCTCAAATTTCACAAGTTTCCCGCCCTCCGCGGCCCTCAGATTTCACAAGTTTCCCGCCCCCCGCGGCCCTCAGATTTCACAGGTTTCCCGCCCCCCCGCGGCCCTCAGATTTCACAGGTTTCCCGCCCCCCCGCGGCCCTCAGATTTCACAAGTTTCCCGGGATTTTTTGCACGACAGCTTGCGTGTCTGACCTGGCGCGACTTGCCCTCTAAGCTCTATAAGCCTCTCGGCCCGATAGACCCTAACCCTTACCGTACCATACACTCCCCTCAACCAACAACACTTTGCCTACACTCGAACCCCCTAACCCCAGTGACGGATTGGGGGGTCACTGCAGGCACATCTTCCTTTGGAGTCGGAGGCGAGGAAGCCATTCACACAACGTGTTCTGACGTGTTGAGTTTTTGTTGTGTGGTCCATGCTGCAACAACATAGCTTGGCGAGCTCTTTTGGCTTGGTGAGCTGTCTTGTCAGATCGAGTTAGTTGGATTGCAGACATGGAAGAAGTGATTGTGGAGAGCGTGCGGTCCGGACTGCTTCACATCGCTAAGGGCCAGCGTTTGATGTGCAACGGCTCTGAAGTGGATGAGTCTTCGTTCAAGAAGGTTCAGGGCCCACCGCCAGATGCCACGAAATGTCAAACCTGCTTCAAGGATACAGCCATTGGCTTTTTGCCCCCAAACCCTGAAACAGAAGCCCCAAGTCTCGCGACTAGTCCGCGGACAAGCCCGCAGACAAGTCCGCGAGCAGAGGACCAGGCCCCCAGGCATGACCTAGCACTGTGCCAGCAAGAGGAGGTCAGCAACGACGATTTCCAGGTCCTGGCATCGGGCCAGCAAGTGGATGTTTCAGTGGCGACAAGTTGCCCTGTGTACGAGCTCCACTGGGAAACCGTGAATTGGCAGAACATTGTGAAGTTCCTGTCTTTGGACGCAGTCCGCACTGTCCCCAAACTTTTCGACGCTTTGGCATCCATTGCTGACCGGACAGTTGCTTTGAATGGCCTTCACCGCGGCAAGATCCCCGTGGCAGGATTTGTTGGCTCTGCTCCTCCAGGTCTGCGTGGCGTGCCTCTTTCTGGCGTTGTAGAACTCCCCTCCGACAGGGACTTTGCAGCACCTTGCTCTGGCGACAGTCAAGTCGCAAAGAAACTCAAGAATGCTCCGAATCTTGCTAAGGTATGGGGCAAGCTTCCCAAGCAAGTCGAAGCTGAGCTCGTGTACGTGCAGAAGCATTTGGCTGGAACGAGCTTGGCCGAGCATTCCGATTTGAGGCTGACCTCGGCATTTGTGTTTTCGAACTTGAAGCTGGTGCTCTGGGCTTTCTCAGGCATGGCTTGGAGCACAAAAAATTGGGACCAGTGCCGCCCACCCTGCTGGAGCTCACAGATCATTACCATGACAGTGTGGAACACGTCGAGCACAAGTTGGCTTTGAAACCTGGCGATGGCTACAAACTCTTGGAAGGGGTGCTGCGTGGGGCCTGCCCGTCCAGGTGGCTGCATGCAACCCTTGGGCAGATGCCACCCGTGAGCGAAACCCTGCAGTACATGCACAAGTTTCACAAAGAGATCTGTGGCTTGCGCGAGGTCGTCTACCAGCACTTTGCCGAGACCGACGAGAAGGTAACTTGCTGGCTGGACGTGAACTGCTCAGACAGTAAGGGCGCTGCTCTGGAGTTTTTTCGCTTGCAGTACCAAGTGTCCTGCATGGACTGGGTCGCATCAGGTCTCAGCAAATCCGCTCAGATTGAGTACGTTCGTGACACCGGGGTTGCCGTCAGGGGGTGTGCCAGTCCCGACAGTGTGTGCCAGGACCTCAACCAGAAGCTCAAGGCAAAGGGCTTCGGCTTCAGGCTGGAGACGCGCATCCAGCAGGCGCCTTTGGAGATGGCTTCCCGGATGTACCCCGGGCTGTGTTGGCAAAGTGATGCTGCTATGCCATGGACAGAGTTCGCGAGGCTCAGAAAAGCATGCCGCGAGCACATTGCACTGGGCCGCGCCAGGCAGAACACGCGAGACTTCTGTGAACTCGCAGCCTCTGTACTGTCGCTTCGCATCAACATCCCCACGGCAGCAGATGCCAACAAACAGTTGATCGAGCAGTGGTTGCCCGGGCCTGGCGTGTGGCGCCTGCATGACAAGGGCGACATTCTCGAGCCCATTTTTGAGGTCATTAAAGGATTGGCACTCCCCAACCAGGACCACACGGGGCCCTGCCATGCAGCTTGCTAGGCCCTGCTAGACGTTAGTCCACTGAAAGCACGGTTTGCATTTTCCCTGCAGGAGCCCATGTTTCCACTCAAGAGCGTTGAGTTTGCCAAGAGCTTGGTGGTGCCGGTGGTTGCCCTGCTGGCTGCAAGGCCTCCGATGGCTCCTCTTGATGGCGAACACTCGCGTGGGAAGATGGTTTTCCATGATGGCGTCATCTTTGACTTTGTAAGTGGCGAAGCTCGCAAGGTCACCGCTGCAGACCGGCAGATGTTCCGTGTGAAGTTCCCCTTTGAGCCCTGGCAGCCCAGCAATGACCTGGGAGTGTTCTCGAAGATAGAGACTTGGATTAAGGAGAACTGCAATCAGAAGAGTGCTTGCTTCGAGAACACGGAGTTAGGGCGAACCATCATCGAGGACTTGACCGCGCTTGCAAGGGAGTGTGAGGTTCTTGCAGTGTTGCGAGGCATATGGGATTGGGAGACCGTTCTACATTTCGGGAGGTCGTTGACCGCAACGGCGCTGGCTACGTGCGAAAAGAACGTCATTCCTTACTTCTTCGGGCCCCCCCTCTCATCTAAGGATGTTGTTGCCATGCTGGCCTACACTTTTTTGAGTGGAGATCAGGACGGGTACGCGGTCTGCCTCAACGGGTCCTACGCAACCGGCCGAACTGATGGATCTGGTGATGCTGCTACTCCGCAAGTTGCAGCATGCCAAAAGAAACGCTTGGTCTTGTTCAGCGAAGTCCCGGACCGTGGCTTGCGGGGGCACATGCTGAAGATGCTGTGTGAGCATTGCGGAGTACCAGCCACAAGCCGGCAGCTGTGTCAACAGCTGGAAAGTTGGATCTCGCTGGCGTCGCCATGGCTGACATCCAATTTCACGCCCAGCAATCACTTCTTGGATGAAGGCTTGCAGAGGCGCCTGGACATCTTCGAGATGTCTACAACGCACAGTGCTCTTCCAGAAGGCTTTCAAGGTCTTGCGGACGACGCTTTGAAGCCGCGGGTCTGCCGGGGCTTTTTCAACCAGCAGCTGCTGTGGCTCGTCAAAGGCTTGGCCGGTTCGGTGCAAACTGCTTGCAGTCCAGGCACGCGATTGCTCCCTCGCCCTCCCTGCATGGTGGAGCGGGACAGCGCCATGCAGTTACTCAAGCATGATGGCCGCACCTTGCAGCGCTTTGTGGAAGAGGAGTGCGATCATGACGTTCATCGGAGTGTGGCATCCGGTCTTTGGGAGTTCAGAATGGCCGCTGCGAAGTACTTGGGTGGTGGCACGACTCCCGACCAGGTTATGAAGATGTGTGCCACGGCTGGTTTGAAGGAAGAGAGTCGTGGTGCACTTTCTCAGGGTCAGAAAGGGCGCGTCTACATCATGAAGTCCAAGACGGGTGGCTCGGGTGCTTTGCGCGTGAGAGTGAAAGAGAATGATTTGGCACAGGCTTCCGCGGCGTTGGCGAAGCAGTACAATCCGTTTTTCCGAGTGACTCCGCTTCTGAGTTTGTGCCTGTGCCTCAGAAACCATCGGCGTGATGTTGTAACTCTGACATTCGAATACGAGTTTAGCACAAAGATAGCACAGACTTCTGAGGCTACAGGTTTGTTCGGTAGATGCCGCTATCACGGCATGTGCCCAGGCCTTGAGGTTACAGATCTTGGCTGCGTCCGACGACCTAGTTCTTTTTCTGGGGGGCTATGCCGGTACTTGCCAGTTGCGAAGAATGCCACATAGCGCCATTTGTTGTGAACTAGCTTGCGTCAGCAGCCGCAGATGCCTAGCACAGCCACGTAAACTCCAATTCTGTTGGATGGTAGGGGGGCATCGTTGCACAAAGAATGCGCAGCGATGGACAGGCTGCATGCTTGGGGTTCTCTTCTGCATTCCTCTGCCTAGCACAGCCACCGTAAACGCCTTCACATCACAAAGTGTTGGGAGGTGGGGGGGCAAATTGATTGCACGTTTTTGCCCAGCACAGCCACTGTAAACGCCTTCACATCACAAAGTGTTGGGAGGTGGGGGGGCAAATGCACCCATGCTGTAGTTCTGAGCCTTGGCTCCTGTACAAAGTTGAGGCAAACAGTTGGCGTTTGAAATGTGCAGGCCACTCTTTGCTTTTCCAGCCGTGCCTTTCACGGAGATACAGATACAGCTCTGGCTTTGAGTGCCACATACAGGGCACGATCTCAGCCGAAATGCTTCGTGCACATCGTAGCTATGTCGCATTCCCGATGGGTGTTAAATGACGGTAAACGCTACGCAAGCTTTGTGTGTCACAAAAAGGGTGTGCTTGCAGCATGAATCAAAACGTATCATCCGGACAGGGGGCGAACCTGGCTGAACGCTCTGCACGGTACACCCGCAAGAATGCAGCAAGGCTCGATTGAATCCATTTTTTTTTGTTGACGCGCCAGGTCGCACAGCAGCATCACAAGCAGTTCGTGACTGTCATCTCGAAGGACCCGTTTGAGTGTGAGGGCTCAGCATAATCTAAAGTTTAAGGTTTTGAGCCTCTCAACTTTTGCTTCGAGCTTCAAAATCTAAGTTTAAGATTTTTGACCCTCTCAACTTTTGCTTCGGGCTTCAAAATCTAAGTTTAAGTTTTTTTGACCCTCTCAACTTTTGCTTCGAGCTTCAAAATCTAAGTTTAAGATTTTTTGACCCTCTCAACTTTTGCTTCGAGCTTCAAAATCTAAGTTTAAGATTTTTTGACCCTCTCAACTTTTGCTTCGAGCTTCAAAATCTAAGTTTAAGATTTTTTGACCCTCTCAACTTTTGCTGCGAGCTCCCAGGGGCCAGTTTAAGGGATTAGAGCCTCTCAACTGCTTGCTTCGAGCTCCCAGGGGCCAGTTTAAGGTTTTGGAGCCTCTCAACTGCTTGCTTCGAGCTCCCAGAGGCCAGTTTAAGGGGGTTAGAGCCTCTCAACTGCTTGCTTCGAGCTCCCAGAGGCCAGTTTAAGGGGTTTAGAGCCTCTCAACTGCTTGCTTCGAGCTCCCAGAGGCCAGTTTAAGACGGTTAGAGCCTCTCAACTGCTTGCTTCGAGCTCCCATGGGCCAGTTTAAGGGGTTTAGAGCCTCTCAGCTGCTTGCTTCGAGCTCCCAGTGGTCCCTTCTGATGCTTTGCTGTTTTTGATGCTCAGTCGATTTCCGACGCCTTCCGTAGCACGCTTGGCCAACGCCGCAGAAATGCATCCACAGCCGTTTTCCCTGATTTCTAGAAAACTGCATTTCTGCAGGGGCGCTCGCGCCCAGAATGCGCCCAGAATGCGCCCAGAGCCTGTCACGGCCGATTTTAAGCCAAGTGACCAGATTGCCGCCAGAGCGCCCACAGAGCTTCAGAAAGAGGGGTCGTTTGTGAGACCGGCTGGGGGCGCGCAAAAGTGCAATTAAAAAACCTTTAGCAAGAGAGAGAGAGAGAGGTTGCCTTTCTTTTTCCATCAATCGATTTCGCTCGCTGGCACCTGCGTTGCTACAAACAAACCGCCATTCGGAATTCAAGGTATGCTTGCGTTCGAGGGCTCTACCGGTATGTGCGTCTGGGCTCGCATTGGCTCAAAAGGGAAGTGGTTTGATTTTTTGTTGCTGGCATGCCATGACTCTTTCTTGTTGTTTTGTTTCCGTTTCTGTGATTGGTGTTGCCTCCGGTGCTTTTTTGTGGAAGATTGTGGCTGATCAGTGATGTTTTTGTCATGTTTTGGATCAGCTTGTATAGGTTTGTTTTGCTTCGGAGTGATTGGGAATCCGTGTGATCCCATCCTCGATGGTTTATGCCTCGTTGATTTCCAAGGAAATCATACGAGTGTTTTTGCCCAATACGCGATTTAAAGTGAGTGTGCAGTGTGTAGGAACTTCGTTCTGAAGCTGAGTTTAAGCTCACAAGAGAGAATTCGTTTAGTTTGTGCACTTCGTGACTTTTGGCTCAAGTGGCTCTGACTGTGAAAAAGAGAGAGCTGTCCGCACTTGTGTGAGAGGTCAGGGTTCGTGCTTTCAAGGGAAAAGGTACCAGAGGGACCTTCGGTTTTTCACGTGGTAGCGGAGCTTGTGCCTTGTGGTACGAGCCCGTGTATGGTCTTTGGTTGTCTGTCAGGACTCTGTGAGTGCCTGGAGGCAAGTTTGGGTTTGGAGCCCAGACTGCCAGTGGACCGGAATCTCTTGTACTCGGACCGTGTAAGTGAGTACCGGGAAGCCTACCCTGTGAGGAGGCGGATCCGGACTCATCAGGCTTGGAAGCAGTTGGTTCAGCGGCTGTTGAGGCACTTTGGAGCCCGGGCAAGGTGGTTTGTCTGGAACTGGATTGGTTGTGACCGATCTTGGAGGAATACGGTGCTTGGTAGAGTAGAACTAAGGTTCTTCAGGAGCCTGGACCATCTGGTGTTGGTGAGAGAATTTTCGCCAGAAGACGTTGTGGAGAGACTGCAGGCTGGAGCCTGAGTTCAGGAACTATGTTGAATACATCCCCACGACATACCAGTGGAGCTCATGTGAGGAGTCCAAGAGGTGGACGAGAGCGTGGAAGCTCTGTGCCCATCATGGATGCTGAGACAAGGCGAAGGGTAGACCCTTTTCCGGGTTTGGGAAATCCCAACCCACTGTGGGTGCAAGGTTTGGCACAAGGAAGCCAACCTGTGTATGGCCCAGTGCCCAGAGGTCGAACTCCCGCCAGAAGCCCTCATGGGGTAGCTACTGGAGCACCCCAACAGACAATGGGAGGCCCTTCGTTTCCCCCTGGTTTGCCTCAGCAAGCGGTAGGAAGTCCTTCGTTACCACCAGGACTATCCACTGGACCTCCTCAACCTGTGGTGACACCATCACAAACATCACCCGACGTGCAAGGGTTGACGAGACAAGTGCGAGAATTGGAAAGCATGATGCAGCAACTGGTTGTGCAGCAACAGCAGTTTATGCAAACGATGACTTCGTCCATGGTGCAGCAACAGCAGCAGCATCAGCAGTGGATGATACAGCAGCATCAGCAACAGCAGCCACAGCAACAGCAACAGGTGAATCCCCCCTTACCTCAGGATGGTGTTCCTGAGAACATGCCCAGTTCTTCTTCGGGATGTCAAGGTGCATCGCCAGTGGGTACTCCTGCGAAGGGGACCCAGCTTTTTCGGATGGCGAGCCCAAGTCCCCCACTGAGACCTCCACCTCTGGAGCAAGAAAGGGAAAGGGATGTGTTTGCTCGATCGGACAAATGGTTGCCCAGTTTGCCGACCATTGACTTTTCGTCTTGGAAGGATCGCATCTCTGAAGCTCTTGGATTCTTGACCTGGATGGAGAAGCTGACCAGTTGGGTTGGTTTGGGTTCAGAAGTGTTTCCCAATGAGCTCATGCATGCGGTGAAGACTCAAGAAGAGTCTCGGCTGAAACAGGATCGACTTACTGTGGAGCAACAGAAGAGGTCGACGAGGCTGATGCACATCCTGCGACAGACTTTTGCAAATCATGAGAAGAGTTCTCTGATTTTGCAGACATATGTTGAAAGTGAGAGCACTTATCAACAATCTGGTTTTGTGGCTTTGAGATTGCTGGCGAAGGAGTTTTGCCTGAAGTCGCGAGCTGAATGCCTGTTCTTTCGGTCGCAGCTGGTGAATCAAACCGTGAAAGCACCCAGTATTCCGGAGATCATTCGAAAGATTGAGCATGAGTTGAACAAGTACACCAAGCTGCTCAATAGTCTTGATCCCGATGTGCATGCTGGTGGTTTGCAGATCCAAGAAGCGGATTCGGTTATGGTTTTGCTGCGCAGTTTGCCAGATCGGTGTAGAAGCCATTGCTTGTTGCATGGCGATAGTGAATCGTTTGAAGATCTGAAAAGAGTTGCTCTGAAGTTTGAGGTGCAACAAAGGGTGTGGTCAGAAGCCCCTGGCACGAAGCTTCAACCTTTTCGAGATCCCAATGAGGGAAAGGGCAACGAAGGAAAACCAAAAGGCAAAGGAAAGGAACAGAAAGGCAAGCGCGAATCAAGCAAAGGTGCTGGCAAACGAGCTTCAAGCCAGAACAAGAAGGATGTGGAGTGCTATGTGTGTGGTGGAAAGGGACATTATGCCCGCGATTGCTGGTATAAGGAGGGAGATTCAGGCAAGAAGCCCAATTCCCCCAATGCTAAGGCGAAAGCCAAGGCAAAAGGAGATCCCAAGAAGAAGCCCGAAAAGGGAAAGCCCAAAGGAAAAGGCAAAGGAAAGGGGAAGACAGTTGCTGAAGTCTCCCAAGAGGGTGAGTCGAGTGACTACCAGCTAACTGGAGGTGAATGGAATGAACCTGAGTCAGAGGCCCGAGTGGAATCTGTGTTGCAACCTCTGGAAGAATTGCTCGATGAAGTGAGAAAAGAGTGGATTCCCCGGAGTACTGATGAGATAGATTGGTCATGGGAAGTTGAGACGAGAGTCCGGATTGCCGAGTTGGAGCATCGGATCTCTACCGATTTATCTCAGATGTTGCCATCTAAGTCAGTTCGGTCTTTGATGAAGCCTCCGATGAATCAAGTCAAAAGCATGGAAAAGGATGATGCAAGCAAATGGTGGTTGATTGACTCAGGAGCATCGGTGACTGTGATTGCGAAAAGATACTTGGATGAGTTCCAGATCTTGGATCGGAAGGCGTTGGGACCTAATGAGAGGTAAATGTCTTCGAGCGAGTTCGCATCCGAGCCTTGCTGCCTATGTATGAAGGAAAGCAGTATCTTGGTTTGACATCGGTGTGTGTGACTGGAGTTGTAGCAGATGTGGCTCACAACATCTTGAGCACCGAGCAGATGGTGAATACTGGTTGGGAAGTGAAGTTCACTCGAAGAGAGATTTCGCTGCGACACGAGAAGAAAGGAGTCATGGGATATGGAGTATCCTGGGCTGGATGTCCTTGGATCTACCTGCAAGGTGATGCTGGAAAGCGAAAGAAAGTAACCTTTGGAAGAACTGAGGTTCGACCCATGGATGTGGATGATGGCCAACGACCGATGGAGGTTGATCAGATGCAGTCAGTGCAGTCAATGACCAAGAAAAAGCAAGAAGAAATGGAGCTGCATCGGATGCGAGGCCACATTCCTTTTTCGTCCGAATGTCCTCATTGTCGGATGACAAGAGGAACAACCCAGCATCGTCGGACCAAGGATGCTCAAGACCGACCCGTGGCGTTGCAAGCAGATTTCTGCTTCATCAACCTGGTAACTGGTACTTTTGCGAAAGACCAGCCGACGGCTCCCAACATGAAAGTACTGGTCATGACTGAAATGTCAACCAGAATGATTGGATGTCTGTTGGTAGGGACCAATGCTGACAATACCTCCAGCTGGATTCGTTATTGGATGAATGCTTTCGGACTGGACATTGCAGGGTCTGCTGTACTGTTGAGGACAGACAGCGAGACAGCGGTGAGCGCCCTCATCAAGAGAGCCAATCTGGGGATTAGGATTGTGACCCAAAGAGCACCTCCGCAGGGACATGAAGCGGTTGGTGGTGTGGAAAGGGCAGTGAGAACACTCAAGGAGTTGTTCAGCACGGTGAGGTTGGATCTACGAGCGCAGGGCTTTGACTTGAAGAGAAGTCCTCGAGCGTTTGAGTTTGGTCTGATTTACTGTGCTGCAATGCACAATCACCATGCAGCTGCCTTTGATGGGAAGAAATCACCCCAGGAGTTGGTACTACAGAGATCCCTCCATGAGTGTGGATCGTCGTTGATAGGTGCTACAGTTCTGGCTGAGCTACCGGATTCGATGAAAACCACGGCGCTCTCCCGGTTTGTGGAAGCAGCCTATGTGTACCCTGAAGTTGGTGGCTTGACTCATGTTGTGAGTGCCATGGTGGATGGTTGTCCAAAACACTTTCGAGCAAAGTCCATCAAGCACATCGTTCCGTTGAAGATTGGGTTGGAGCATTGTCAACATTTGCTCAAGGAGCATGATCCATCGGATACATTGGCTCCCCCGATTCTGAAGGAGAAAGAGGATGGTGTGCCCGATCGGATTGAAGGTGAAGCGGACAAGGCCTTTGAGGGCCGAGTGTCTGATGGACCGACCACAGACATGAGCAAAGTTGGACCTCCAGCTGCATGGGTGAAGGAACATGGTGGCACAGCGAACTGTCCTGCGTGTGGTCCAAAAAGAGGAAAAGCCAACCACAATGCTGAATGCCGAAAACGGTATGATGATTGGTTGAAAGCTCAACGACAACGGTTGGAATCGAAAGAACCAACAGAGGAAACTCCAAAAATGGACCAGAGAAGCTCAAAGGATGCGGGGGTGATGGAGTCTGGAAGTGAGCCTTCACTCCTGAAACGCCCGAAGATCACCTATGAGAGTCGACCAGATCCCAAGTTGGAGGAGAGGCAAAGCGTCCCAACACCTGGGACAGAAGTTGTGGATGTTGACATGGAGGATTTTGAGGATCCAAGTTTGCCTTACCAAGGGATTCCAGATGAGGCAATGGAACCTGGATACTTCGAAGGAGAAACTCCCGCTGAGGATGAAGCGATCCCAATGGAGGAAGAAAAACCTCAAATGGATGTGAAGTCAGTTCCAGATGAGTCCAATCGAGTTCCCCGGCTGATCAATCGTATTTGTTTAGACCCAAGACTCGATGTGCCTCAAGGTCCTATTAAAATGGTAAGCAGTGACGAGAGTCCGAAGTTGGTACATGTGACCAATTCGATTCTGCTCAACAAGAATAGCACTTTCCCGGAGTCCATGAAGGTGTGTGGATCCCAAGTTTGGCTGGCAAGACCCACGAGTGTTCTGTCTGAGATAGATGGATGTCCATTAGATGTGGATAAAACAGTGGAAGGCCGGCGAACTGAGCTGCAGAGTATGACTGCTCACAAAGCAGGGAGAGTGGTTGGAGCAGACGAGGCTCAGAAGTTTGCTCGTCAGCATGGGATAAAGATCATCCCAACCCGATGGGTCATAGGCCCAAAGGTGGTGAATGGCAAGGAAGCTGTGAGAGCTCGGTGTGTGGTGCAAGACATCGCAAAGGGGAGCACAGCATCATCTTTAGGACTGAGTGCTACGACTCCTTCTTTAGAAGCGTTACGGACGCTTTTGGCCATTGCTTCGGTAGATGCTATGGATGTCGCAACTTTGGATGTTAGCACTGCATTCTTGCATTCCCCCCTTCCGAAAGGATCGAAGGCGATTATCCAATTGCCCAAGGATGTTTCCGCCTGCAAGGACTATTATGTCCCGGTGTTTATGATTCTGGATCAAGCCATGAATGGTTTGAGAGTTGCCGCCAAAGCTTGGAACTTGAAGCTGGCGACAGTTGTGAAGAAAGTTGGGTTGAAGCAATGCCCAACGGAACCTTCCGTCTTCGAGGGCACTGTGAGAGGGAAAAGATTCCTCATGTTGTGCTATGTGGACGATTTGATTCTGTGTGGCACTAGAGATGCCATTCGGTTGGTGACCGACACCCTGAACGGAGAGTTGAAGATCAAGGAAACGGGTCGAATCACTTCCACTGGTGGAAAGATCACCTTTTTGGGGCGAGAGATTGAGAGACAAGGGAGTCATCTCAGGATGCGAGTGCCCCCGGCATACTTAGATGCCCTGTTCGAGACAGAGTTCTGTAAGGACCTGAAGGTGGTTACTGCTCCTCCGGACATCGTGAAAACGGTCGAGAAGGGCAGAGCAAGTGGTTCGGATCCTGAGTTGAGTGACACTGCAGCTGCGAGGTACAGAGCAGTACTTGGCCGGATTGCATGGTGGGGTCAGTCGAGACCTGACCTGAGTAGGTGGATGTCCATTCTTTCGCAAGGACAGTCCAAGCCAACAGCATGCTTTGAGCAAGCATTGCGACAAGTGATTAGGTTCCTAAAGGGACAATACCATGCATGGCAGTACTTTGGCCCTGATGGGAATGTACCAGACAGTGGGTCGGCGCAGCTGGAAGTGTATGCGGATGCCAGTTGGGCACCCCAAGCGTCGTTAGGACGAAGATCTGTGTCGGGCATAGCCATCTTTTATAGAGGATGCCTGATCAAGGGAATCTCTCGAGTTCAAGGGTGTGTATCGCTGAGTTCTTGTGAAGCCGAGTTGAGAGCCATCTTGACTGCGGTACAGGAGAGTGAGGGACTTGCGACTTTGATCGGTCAGTTGGCCGAGTCAGATGTCACGATCCGATTGCACACTGACAGTTCCTCAGCGAGAGCGGTTTTGCTAAACCGTGGGTTGAGTAGGCGAGTTCGCCACTTAGACATCGCTGTCTGCTATCTTCAGGAGCGGATACAGGAAGCTCAGACCTTGAAGGTCATTTGGTGCCCGACAGCGGGAATGATCGCTGACGTTCTTACAAAGTGCTTGAGTCAAGTGACATTCTGTCAGCACCAGCAAGCTATGGGTATATACCCTGGTGAAGATGTGCAGCAGGTGTGGAGGATCTGTGGAATCCGACCAAGGGTTGGAGTTCAGGCATACCAGTGTGCCGAGGCAACTGGATGCAGTGTGGAGCAAGTTGGATCGTTGAAAAGTGTGAAAAAGTGTGGTGAAGTTTTTGAAAATTTCCACCTTAGAAGTCCCGAAACCCTTCGTGAAGACTCTTCCCCTGAGGTTCAAGAAATGGATTTATGGTCCAACCGCAAAAGCTTTGGTTCAAGCACCACGGAAGCTAGCCCTAGCCTGGAGCCTGTACCTTTGGTGAAGGACAGGAAAATGGCAGCTGAAGACAGCAGGAAGGGTGAGCAGGGTGCTGAGATGAAAAGCCCCTTTTGGTGTAAGGTTTGCAAATGGTTGTTCAGATCCGAGCATGCTGCCGGGTTGAGCTGGGATGAAAGTGGCAAGCCCAAGTGCGAAAAGTGCAAACAGACTGTGACAGTCTCTGGCACGGATGCAAGCCATGCATTCCATCTCCGAGAGGCAGAGAAGGAGCGCCGAGCTGCTGGAAAAAGGGGTGATAAAGGTGAAAGCCGAGGCTCAGGCCAAGCTGCACCGAAACCCAAGGCCATGCCGAAGGTGATTGAACGGATGGTCGACGTGTTTCCGGAGCTGGCGGATCCAGAGCCGCCGAAGTGGTTCGGTGATGTGTCATGGAGTATCTGCCGGCGCGGAACTCCAGTGGATGAGCTAGAGCTCAAGGACGTGATAGGCACGCTATCCGACAAGGATATGTTGCGCTATCAAAGCTCATACGAGAAGCTGGTGAAGCCCATCCAGGAGGTGTGTGAGCTACAGGAGAAACCCACGAAGATCTTCGGAATCTTGGATGTCCGTGGACAGATTGGTGGCAAGGCCATCATCTGGGAGATGGCAGTGAATGAAGGAGGACTGTACATGGAAGTGCCGCCGGGAACGTGTGGCCTGGCGATGTTGAGCTTCGTGAGGTACTTGAAGAGAAAAGGGATAATCCCTGTTTTGCTTCTGGGTGAGCACCAGGACCTCGGAGTCTTGCGGATGGTGGATCTGTTGTGCATGCTACCCATTTTGGGAGCAGAGAGGATCATGGAGGATGAAGCTGAGAGCTCGTATTATCCCCCATGGGTGTTGCGCTGGAAGAGAAGTGCAAAGGAAGGATCCTTGGTGTTTAAGGAACTGGTGGAGCGAGTGCGAGTGATTTCGATGTTGTCGTGTGATACACTTCGGATTCACGAGCCGGAGCTGAGGGAGAGACCAGTCCCCAAGTGGTCGTTTGTGGCCTACAGCCACTACAGATCCGTGATGGAGTCTGTTGCAGGATTCTTGGAGGACCTGGAGAAAAAGAAAGAGGAGATCACCGACACGCAGAGGGCGGCAAGCTGGAAGAAGGTGGTTGCGAGTGAGACTCGAAGCGGTGTTGTGTGGATCTGCAAGTGTAAGTGGCACTTGCCGACCGACTATGTGGTGAGGTTCAACTTGACGTTGCCTGCCGACATGTGGCAGCAAGCCTTTGGGATCATGGGTGAGAATGTTGGGAAACTCGAGAAGGAGGAAAAGGACCTGAAGCGGATCCTCAAGGCTGCAGCGGAACAGCAAGACCGAGAGTTCGAGGAAGCTGAGCGAAAGCGCAAGCGCATCGCCGACCTGTCAGCTGCCGAGGAAGAAGCTGCTAAGAGAGCAAAGCTGGAAGGCGAAGCGGTTCGCTCGCCTGTGTCAGTTGTACCATCTGAGTTGGATGCAGCAGCTATCGCGCAGATTGCTGAGCGTGTGAAGGCAAGCTTTAGTGTTGCCGATTTGGAGCTGATGTTGGAAGAAAAGAAGAGAAAGGTTGGAGACCAGCCAACTGAGAGGCCTGCGGAGACGCCAGCTGAGCCTAGCCGATCTTCGCAGGATGTGGTGATGGAAACGAGGACGGCTGAGTTGGCGGAGATGAAGGAAGCCGCCAAGGAGCGCCGCGCCAAGTTGATGGAGTCAACTGGAGCTGGCGAGAAGAAGGGCGAAGAGGATGAAGAATGAACTGAGATGCTAAGTGATCTCAGTGGTTGGGTGGGTGAGTGAAACCCGCAGCCATTTTTTGGAAGCCATGGCCGCGTTGCCGCCATGGAGCGCCCGCGATTTTTCTGGTTAGTGTGAGCCCTTGTTTCAGTGCATGAGAAGTTTGCAAAGAGGAGGCAAAATGATGATGAAACTCAACGAGGGACTCTATAGCCCCTTCTGCAAGGCGTCTGATTGCCACCTCTGAAGACGTTTTTGGCTGATGGTACGCTGGAAGAAGCGAAACTATGAAGCCAATCTTTTCCTGAAGGATCAGCTAGCCGATGCTAGTTGGTGAGTTTGGTGACCTGGAAGATGCGAGACTGAGGAGGAGTACCACGACAAGGTCGAGTGCTGAGTGGGAAACATCTGAAGCTTGCATTAATTCGTTTTCACGTGTTTGTCACCACGAACTCTTGGATTCGTTCCAAGACAACCCTGCCCCAGTGCAGGTGGATGCAAGTTTAATTCGTTTTTCACGTGTTTGGACAACGAACTCTTGGGTTACCAGTGATGTGGACCCAGGACAACCTGCCTGATGGTGGGATCTTGCATGAGTTTTAAGTTTGATGTCAGAGATCGACTGGTGTGTTGTTTGTTTCGTTTGGTGGCGAGTACGCACCAAGGGAATGTGGCCAGGGCATCCCCTTAGTGTTGAAGTGCCGAGCTGGGCTTGGACTTCAGATCTTTGACATGAACCCTCAGCAAAATGCGGGGGGTGGAAGATTGTGGCTGATCAGTGATGTTTTTGTCATGTTTTGGATCAGCTTGTATAGGTTTGTTTTGCTTCGGAGTGATTGGGAATCCGTGTGATCCCATCCTCGATGGTTTATGCCTCGTTGATTTCCAAGGAAATCATACGAGTGTGTTTTTGCCCAATACGCTATTTAAAGTGAGTGTGCAGTGTGTAGGAACTTCGTTCTGAAGCTGAGTTTAAGCTCACAAGAGAGAATTCGTTTAGTTTGTGCACTTCGTGACTTTTGGCTCAAGTGGCTCTGACTGTGAAAAAGAGAGAGCTGTCCGCACTTGTGTGAGAGGTCAGGGTTCGTGCTTTCAAGGGAAAAGGTACCAGAGGGACCTTCGGTTTTTCACGCTTTTTGTTGCCCAACTACGTTTCTTGAAACTGTCTAGGTTGCCACTCTTGACAGCAGGTTAGGCCACGTCGGTAATTGCAGCCATGGAGTCCTATGCGTGTCAACCTTACACGATCCCTGCGGGATCGCACTTGCTCCAGGTCTTTTGTCGCCAAGCAAGGACAGCTAATGCACTGGCCACTCTAGGGACTAGTGATATCGCGATGACCAGGCAGTTGCAAGTAGGCGTCATCCGACCTGATGAACTGGATGCAACCGGTTGGTGCCAATGCTTTCCGCCGGAAGTGCAACATCTGCTGCGCCTGAATCACTCTGCCTTTTTGAGAGACAGCAACTCAATTTGTTTCGCCCTGCAACCCACCGTTCGCTGTTTTCTCCTGCATGCAGGAAGATCAGGCATTGGCAGCATGCCGCATCGCAGTGGTCTTACGGGGGCGTGTGTTATCTGCACTGAATCTACACCACAGAGTGCTCCGCCTGTTGGCGCGATAGATCCCCCCCCCTGGGCATGTGCAGCCACCGGACACGAAGGGCCCATGCAGGCTCCACCACTGAATCAACCCAGCGTTTTCTGGCCGGACAATAGCCCCCGGTCCTGGCGCCGGGGCTGGTCCTGGTGCTGCTTGATCATGACACTCTCTTTACAGCCAGGTGGGAAGCGGAGGAGCTACGAAGGTTTGCAGTCCTCGACCTCCTGCCCAACTCCCTATCGACGGAGCCATTGGGCCGCATGGACGTGGAGGTGGACGAGACACAGCCCTGTGGCTCGCTTCCATCCTCACCGTGGAGCTGCTCGCCGGACGGAGTCATACCGTGCGGAGCTCGTTCGCCAGATTCAATTGGCATGGTTTGTGCGTCAGAGGACCAACTTGAGGCAAATGGTGGATTGGTGCTTTTTTATCCGGATGCCCCAGATGCTAGGCACCCCCAGCCCCCTCGCTTCTGCATTCCGGACGATGTTGCTAGTGCGGTGGCATCCATAGGCTCCGCGTTGGGCCAAGCGCTTCAGCGAATCATCATGCCCAATGGAGTGCCCACTCCATTGCCTGGCATGCATGATCAGGTGCCGTTGGACCAAGTCCACCTTTTGCAGTGCCTGCGCAATACCCCTCTTGCTGGAACAAAGGCCAGCAGGCATTCGGACTTCGTGTTTGCGTGGGCGTTGCTCGGCAGGTATGTGCATGAGCTTGCGTGGAAGACGGCGAATCTTAAGGTTGGCCGGCCGGAGCCACAGATTAACTTTGGCAGCTCCCCTGTTGGGCAGGTAAAAGGAGTCCGAACTTGGGGGCAAGGTCCTTACGAGCAGGGCTTCCTCCCCTTGCTCATCGGTTATGGCAGTTCTCATTCCCGATTGGCGATCCTCCCTGGCCCCGACTTGTGGCCAATCGTTATGCGGAGGTTATGCCCCCCCCGTTTGTGCACGGATATGGCGCTAAAGGGAAAAGTATCTTGCAGCTCTGGGGGAACGTGAACCGGCTGCCCACCTTGCCCGAGTCCATTTGGGGCAATGGTTCCACCGTCCCTCTGTGGGCTTCGGTAGGAAAAAAGGGCAGCGGGCCAGTGAGGCTCCAACTTTTCCCTGGGGTTCTCATGTATTGGAAAAAAGAGGTCTTGTCCTCTTGCAAAGCCACCCCGGAATACCGGCCTAACACCCCGAAAGGGCAGCTAGCTATGCTGGCTGCCGCCTCGCACGCATGGTTTGCACAGGCGGATTTGCCCTGGACTCTCTTTGTGGAAGATACTAAGGCCACGCCTTTGGGCCTGAGCCAATACTGGGACGACGGACTAGCCCTGCGGGTGCAGCAAGCCCTTGCAGCCTTCGCCTTTCCTGCTTTCCAGTACCCGCCCCCAAAGCCTTACTTAACGACTGCAGGGGAGTGTCGGTCGCTCTTCATCAGTGGGATGAACGGGAAGAAAGAGAATACGCCCCCCTCTGTGTCCGGCAGTATCATCCACACCGCCAACTCTTATGCACTGACGGGCCTGGAGATGGAGGCAGTCCGTGAAAACCAGGGTAAGCCTGTCAGATACGACCTCACTCATGGCCCGCTACTGCTCTCGTCCAGCGGCAACGCATCCCATGCTCTGCTGCTCCTGCCTCAGGCTGCCCAGGTGTGGGCGCGTGCTTTGTACCCCAAGGTGGAAGGATGTGGATTGCCTGCTGCTGTGAGAGCTAGGATTAGCTCCGTCGAAGCCTCCTTAACAATGCACCCTGCCTTGGCCCATTTGCACATGCCACACACTGCTGCGTTAACGGCTTTGCATGTGAGCCTCGCCGCGGGTAGAGCAGGTGAATGCAAATTGCGCGTCGCTGGATTCTCAGCTGGCTCCTATACGGGCGCAGCTGCGGTTATTGCTTGGCACGAGCGTCAACAACTTCCCCAATGCAAGGGTGACTTGTCCCCATCGACGCACGCTTGGGCGGAATAGCCATGCCACGAGCCATGTTGCGCTAGATTCTTACCTCGGAATTGCGGCATGCTGTTAGCCTTGTTCACCATGAGAGCGACCAGCTCTGCATCTTCCGGCCCAGTTTGGCAGCAAGAGAGCGAGCGATCCGCGAGGGAGCACGCCTTTACTATTTCTCCGGGTCTGATGCACTCGGCAATGGTGGGCACTCTTATGGCCACTTTGTCGAAAGTGAGGAGCTCTTCCAGCTTACGCCGGGGGACTATGTGCTGTTTCCCATCTCTTCTGCACAAATATCCACCTGAAAAAAAACAACAAAATACAATAGACATTATCATTAAGGAGCTTAATTTTTATTTTCTTGTTCGGTACCATTCAAGTACTGTGTGCGCATAAAGACCTTACTCGAAAGATTCGTGGCTTGGCTGACCCTCGGCTTGATCGCGCAGTCCGAGCATCTTTAATGGGTGTCGCCTGCGGCTCTGTCCAGCTGCCGGGAGATTCCCAAGCATTCGTCAAATCCGTACTAGGACGACTGATAACCCGCCCCGACCTGGAGAAATTTCTCCGGCTGCCCCCTGCCTCAAATCGGGGTATCGCAGACCTACGAAGTGATTGCATCAAAGTCCTCTTGGCGGAAGCAAAGCCGCACCTGACGGATCTGCCACTACCGTATCATGAGCTGGGCCCCACGATGAAACTTGTGCTGGACATGTGGCTCCCCCACCTGCCACTTGAGCGCGATGTGGCAAGCACCTGTAGTATCCCACTGGCAGTGGAGAGCCCTTGCACCATTCATGCTCCTACTACGGTTCTACCACTGGAGGCGGTTTTTCGTTGAGGTTCTATTTGGTGGTTCGCTGCAAGCAGGGATTCGTGGATGGGTATGCTGCTGCTACATTTCGGCCCCCTTTGGGGCGCCGAAAAACCTTTTCATGGGCATGCGAGGCCGCGCAGTTTGGGGCGATGACTACTCCTATACATTGTTTGAGCTCGTCCCGGTCCCAAGTCCGGGAGCCATCTACTCCGAGCACACTATAGCAGGACACTCAGATGGCTGCCATGAGGGTTTCCTCCGGGCCCCCCACGGAGGAGTGACCTTTACATCGTGCTGACAGCGCACGGCTTCCCTCGGGTGGGAAGATGGCGGGGGGCGCATGGCGCCGGACATCGTGCCGGTCTACGAATTGGTTTGGATGGGATGGGTGCTGACCTCTCGGCCCCTGCACTATCGTTTGCAATTTTGAAGACGCTGCGTCAAGTCATCCCCTGGCAGTGCTGTGGCTCATGGTGAGTCAGAGCGAGAAAGCCGTGTTGCTGCTGCAGCATCTTTTGGTCTGACAGAGCAGGCCAGTGAGTTGGTGACGAGGATTCGCCTGTCACAACTGGGCAGTTTCTCTGCGAACGGGTGAAAGTGCTGTGGCTTTGTAGTGAGTAAGCGCGAGAAAGCCTGCTGCAGCTACCTTTGACGGTCTGGCCGTTTATTGGCTTGCGTGGGCACCCATTTTCAGAGAAGTTGAACATGCTCTTCTGGCTCCTCTGCAGTATGTTACGTGGTGGCAATGGTCTCGGTTATGCGTGAGGACCCCTTCTTCCTTGCTGCTGAGCACTTCTTGTTTGTTGTAGCACGCGATTGCTGTGCTCCTACAACCAGTACTCATTGCTGTGGTTCCTCTGTGTGTCTATGGGCGCTGTCGCTCTTGGTGAGTAAGTGCGAGAAAGCCTTTCTGCAGCAGCGTTCTACGTTGGTGTGGTTGGTTATGCTGCAACTCATGGTGAGTAAGTGCGAGAAAGCCGTTTTGCTGCAGCTTTCTGCTACACTACGGACCTCCAGGGCTCGAGGCGCCGTTGGTCGGCCCATGGTAGAGACTTGCGCAGTGCACAGTCTACTTGCCTTCACAGTGAGCCAGCACTAGTTCGTGAACCTTGTACATGGCATGTAGGCTTGACCACCTGTCTAGCTGTAATATGCAGCTCCGCTGATGAGAGAGCGGTTTAGGGACAGGGTTGGGCATGATGTCCGGCGCGCCTCATGGCCGTATCCACAGTGATATGTTGCGCCCGCAGAATCACTGACTCAGTGAACGCGTTTAGTGGGCTGCAGAACATCTAACCCCAGAATCAAGGCAAGCTTGACAAGGCGGACACCAATCTGAACAGATGACCTTTAAAGGTAAGGCACACTTTGCATTTAAGAATTGCACTGGAAGGGAAAGGCGGTTGAATTTTAGTGCAGACGTGCCACAAAGCCCTGTTCATCACAAAGCACAAAAGTCCGTATTAAGGTAACCACTCTGTTGCCGCATGTGTTGCACTTAATATTTGGCATCAGGACTCGCAACATGGGTCGATCGTCAGATTGAGAGGACTCATTAGGCGGATTGATTAGACAGAGGCGCCTGCGACCCCACCAAAGAACAGCAAAAGTCAGTCCATAAACAATCACTTGGAATTGTACCAAATTCAGATTAAGTCGAAAGGCCGTTGCTTCCAAGAGGAGCGCGAAGAGTTCAGCGCCTAGTTGGGTGGAGTCGATAAGATACCACTCTCCCTGTGTATAAGACAAACAGCCATTATGCAAAAAAAAACAAAAAAAATCCTGGCAGTAAGAAAAGAAAACCGCCAGAAGCTGCTACTGCATGCCCGGCTGGCATGCAAGGCCCTAAGCAAAGTTACTTAAACACTTATAACTATTACCAACCGATTGGCTGCTAGTGCTTGACCCAGAAGCTTATGCTGTATCCAGTACTCAGGCATGCAACTTGGCCTTACTGACCATGGTGTGGCGTGGAATGCCAACATATATTTGGGTTGCAAGTGGTGGCGTGGGATGCCAACATTTGGATTTGCTTAGGCATTTTACGCACCACTTGCAAACCTAAATGTGTTTAATTCCACGCCACCACTTGCAAACCCAAATGTGTTTAAAGGCATTCCACGCCAGCACTTGCAAACTTAAATATTTAAAAGGAACTTGCAAATCCAAAGTGTTTGAAAGGCATCCCAGGCCACCACTTGCAAACCCAAATGTATTTGAAAGGCATTCCACGCCACCACTTGTAAACCCAAATGTGTGTAAAAGGCATTCCACGCCACCACTTGCAAAATGTGTATAATTTCAACAGATTTGGGTTTGGAATGCCTTTTAAACTGCAAGTGGTGGCGTGGGACTTTTTAAACACATTTGGGTTTGCAAGTGGCATGGAATGCCCTTTTCACACGTTTGGGTTGCAAAGTGGTAGCGTGGAATTAAACACATTTGGTGGCCTGGAATGCCTTTTAAACACATTTGGGTTTGCAAGTTGTGGCGTAGAATGCCTTTCAAACACATTTTGGGTTTGCAAGTGTGGAATGCCTTTTTAACACATTTGGTTTTAAATTAAACACCAAGCGGTGGCGTGGAATGCCTTTAACACATTTTAAGTTTGCAAGTGGGGTGAAATGCATTTTAATTTGGATTTGCAAGTGGTGGCGTGGAATGCCTTTTTAAATACATTTTGTGGAAATATAATGGTTTCTAAATCCTGACCATTGGGCTTGGTTTAGTGGAAGAGCAATATGGATATCTGCAAGTTTTCTGTAAGTGCCAGCTTCTGCCCTCTTGGTGTTAGCAAATGATGGATTGGCTATATGCATTGCTTTTGGAAGGCAACGCATTTGCTTCTGGTATGTTGTGCAAGTTTGGAGCTTGCATAATCTGCGTGGGCACGGGCGTTTTCTTGCTGGAGAAGTCTTTTGCAAAAGCACTGAGCCTGGACTGTGAGACATGCAATGCTGAGCTGCTAACTTGCCTGGATGGATCTCAGCTAAGAACCCAACAGGAAAGTTTGCATGCTGAGCGTGTCATGGAGAGTTTTGGAAGCATGTCATGCGTTTGTAAAGTAGGCCTTGGTTGTATAGTATGGAAGCTTTTGTTGCGAAATTTTGTTTTGGCAGCAGCTGCGTGTTAACAAGTTAACAAGCAGCAGGGAGGAACAACCAGCTGAAGCTGGAAGTGTCTCATGCTTTGAATGCGTGGCTCAAGTCACGCAGAGGAGCAAAGTGTCAAAGTCGTAGCTTGAACAGCACTGTAAAGAAGCTTGAACGACATGTCTCAGCTTGGTGAGCTTTCGCTTTGTGCGCGAACAAACAACCTGTGCAGGCGCTTTGGGGGTTCTAGGGTTTGGTAGTTTTACATGGTAGCGGAGCTCTGAGAGCTTCCACACCAGTTCCGCCAACCAGTGTTGTGATGTCTGATGCTCAGATGCCCGTAGGGCCAAGTCCTGAGGCACCAGCTCCACTTAGTCCAGGCCTTGCAGAGGCTGGAGGTGAGTGTGGGGAAGGGTCGAGGCATGGCAAGGCAGGTCACGGAAAAGGTGCGGAGAGACGTGGGAGCATGAGAGCAGATGATCCATGGAGTAATGGAAGTCAACCTGACCCTTGGGCTCGCTATGGCAGCTTTCCAGGACAAGTAAGTGCAACCAGAGTGCGTGTGAACGTGCCAGTTCCACCTTCAACTCCTTCGTCGTCCGAAATGGTGAGAGAGAGAGGAGAGCGTGAGGGTTTTGCAGTGCCACCTGGTCTTGCAACAGTCCCTAACATGTCTGCGCTGTACAGGGGAAGCGTGAGCAAACAAGCAGTAGGTGTTGAAGTAGCAGGACAAGCGTACGACAATGTGACAGGTGCACGGCAGTTGATAGGTCGCATGAATGAGCAAGAGTTGCGTGCTGTCTTCATGGACTTAAGTCAGCGGTTGAAACAGCAGTCAGGGCAGTTTGTCCCGGAGAGGCTGGGGCAGTCACCTCCTGATCCCAGAGTGCCGGCATTTGCAAGACCAGAAGGGGCGTTGACGTTGCCCATAAGTTCTGCAAGTCACGAGCAGGGTCGGGGGGATGATCGTGATGTTTTTAGTCGCAGCGAGAAATGGCTTGGTTCTCCTCCAAGTCCAGAGCATGCTTCTTGGAAGGGGCGTGAAGGCGAGGTGCTTGGCATGAATGCTTACATTCACGAGCTGGTTGCGTGGGCAAACCAGGCAAGTGTGGAGTTTGGCAAGGAGATTGCGCAGGCGGCTCGCTGGCCCACCCAGATAGCGTGGAACTCTTTGACGAAGAGTCAGCAAGCTCGGGGAGTGCGGCTGTTTAGTGTTTTAAAGGCGGCGTTTTCGGACCATGGTCGCATCACGTTGATGATTCAGAGCTTTGGTGAAGGCTTGGACATTGTTGCGGTTGCGATGCAAGGAGATATGTTTGGTAACTCGCTTGCGTACATGGGCAATGGCTTTGAACTCCTGAGGCAGCTTGTGCGTGAGTTTTCTTTGCGAAGTCGAGCTGAAGCAATGTCACTGCGTGCCATGTTGATGGCGAGAACGTTTCAGACACAAAGTGGCACGTCAGCTCCGGTTGCTGATACTGTTCGACAAATCGAGATCGCTGTGGCAAGGTACCTACGTCTGTTGTCGACACTTGAACCTGGTGATGCAGTTGGGTTGGGCTTGACTGACAGTGATCAGCTCACTTTGCTCATCAGGTCGTTGCCAGATCATGCGAGGGCGTACACGTTGCACCACTCGCAAGGTGAAACCTATGGGTCTTATCGTGCGTCGGCGTTGCGTTGGGAACAGCAGCAGAGACTCTTCATGGAACTGCATGGTCATGGTGCGAAGCATGTGTTTGGCCTGCATACTGAAGAGGCACGTGAACATTCGGATACTCTGAACGTTGCAGAGAATGAGTGGGGTGGTCAGTTGCTTGCAGCAAAGGGTGGTGCAAAGGGGACAGACATGGAGAGGTGTGGACGTTGTGGCAAGCAAGGCCATGCCACCAGCCAGTGTTCTGTTAGTCTTGCGAAAACCAAATGCTTCAAGTGTGGAGAGTTCGGCCACATCTCAGTGAACTGCAGCAAGAGCAAGGACACAGATGCGCGAGCCGTTGTCGGACCTAAGGGCAGTGCGTCACCAAAGGGGTCTGGGCTGCCAAAGGGGTCTGCAGAAAGGTTGTTTTCGCCAAAGAAGGGGTCCTCTTTCTCAAAGGGAAAAGGAAAGGGCCAAGGCGGGAAGAAGGGCAAGCTTTTTGCGATGTTCGATGAGGAGTCGGGCATGTGGTGGTACGCAGAAGCGGGCGGGGATGAGACCTTGGAGGAACCTTGTGGGGAACCAACTTCCGCTGAGCCGAGTGCTGAGACTGTTCTCCTACTGTCCTCTTTGTTGTCTGCTGAAAGAAATGAGCCCAATACGCGTTTTGAACATGTCCTCGCTTGCATTGAGAGCGTGCCGGCGTTGGTCTTGTGTCAGCCGTTGCTCCAGTCAGTCCAGGAGACGTTGGGATCTGAGTACTGGCTGCTGGACTCAGGCGCTTCGAGCTGTGTGGTGACCCGGAAATCGCTTGAGCAGTTGCATCATGACGAAATTGTGCCTTGTGGGGCACTCTTTACCGCAGCAAATGGCGCCCCGGTTCCGTTTCTAGGACGTTGCAGTGTTGTTCTGCGTGTACGCACGCGGAATGAAAAGGGAGTCATCAAGGATGGTGTGTGCAAAGTGCCAGTGATGGTTGGTGACACTCCCTATAACATCCTGTCGACGCGCGCGCTTGGTCGGTTGGGTTGGCGAGTTGTGTTGGATGAAGGGGTGCATGTGTCGCACGTGAGAACTCCTGTTGAGATGATTGTCACGTGCATCTGGTGCGACACTCCTTGGATCAAAGTCCTGGACAGCTCAGGTCATGATCAAATGCTGACCTTGTTTGAAGAGGGCGTGTATGAACAAGATGTTGCTACGTCAGCGTCCGTTGGGCATGTTGCTGTGCTTTCCCGGCGTACGCAGGAGGAACTTGAAGTCCATCGAACAAAGGGACATGTGCCTTTTCATCCAGACTGTGAACACTGTGTAAAGTCCCGGGAAGTGAATCGGCATAGGCGTCGCTTGGAGCATGGACTTGAGACTGAAATTGTTGCCGATTTTATGTACTTGAGTGCTGCTGGCGAGTCAATCAGTGTCGTTGAGAGACAGTCCGGAGATACCATGAAGATCTTGGTGCTGCGTGAGGCCTTCTCGTCGTCAGTAGGTGCCATCGTCATGACTGAAGATTTGAGCAAAGACCGAAGCTTGCTGAACAAGTGGTTGGCAGAGTTTGGTTTGTCAGCCTCTGTGGTGAGCATTTCCTTGCTTACGGATGCCGAAGAAGCTGTGAAGTCGTTTGTTGTGGGCAGCTCTGATAAGTTCACCTTCCTAGTGAGGAAAGCCGCGCCGCAGGCGCATGAGCAGATTGGGGGGGCTGAACGCACAGTGAGAATGCTGAAGGAAGGACTTGCTACACTTCAAAGCGATTTTCAGAGCTTAGGGTATGTTCTTGTCTTCCGTCGAGATTTGATGCAGTTGGCGCTTACGTATCTGTGCATGAGTGTGAACGTTAATGGAAAGGCGTTTGGTGGCGACCGGGCTCCAAAGGAGATTGCCGTTGGGCGGCGGCTACCTGAAGCCGTGTTTGCGCTTTTTGGGACCAAAGTTTTGGCTGAGGTTCCTGACTCAGTGAAATGCTTGTGCCCAAACATGTCTCGCTTTGTGACGGCAGCCTTCTTGCATCCTCAGTTTGGGTCGTTAGGCAACTTGGTGTTTGCGTATGTGCGTGTTGGCCAAGAGTTGGTGCCTAAGGCATTCGTGGCGAGGTCCATCAAGCTTGTCTACCCGATTGAGGTCCTCTTTGAGTCTGGCATGTTTTCAGTGCTGAAGGTGAAGGGTGAGCAAGGGCCGAGTGCAGTGAGAGGAGACTGTTGCGCCGAGAATTCTCCCTGGTTCTCAAGGCGCTTCACTGAAATGCCCTGTGTCAGGTCCGCCAAAGGAGATCTTTGATCGTTTTGGTGCGTCTGCTGGGTGTCGAGCTTGGGACTCCATGGTGCGTTTTGGGTCCCGAAAGGGATTGTCTCATGTGCGTGCGTGCTGTGAGCGCTACGAAGCTTGGTTGCGATCTCAGGTTGTTGATGACGTTGGAGAGGAAATGGTGGTGCAAGCGCCGCCTGCTCAGGTGCCTCCTGTGCAGGAAGTCGTTGAACAAGAGGCGCGCGCCCCAAGTGTTGTGCACGACGCGCTGTCAGCCCTGGACGCAGAAGGAGAGCAGTCTGTGGATGACTCCGTGGGTGATAGTGTGCAAGTTAGCCCTGCTAAGAAGCCTCGCACTGACGGGCAGGAGAAATCAGCAACTGTGAGCGCTGATGTGGAGTCAAAAGAAGCCCATGTTTTTACACGCGGTTGCCCGGCTTGCGAGTCTGGCATGGATGTGCCAGGGATTCGACACAATGCTGCGTGTAAGAGACGACAGAAGGTCAGATTCCAAGAGCTTGAGGTTGCTGAAGTTGGGCCTGTTGTGCAAAGTGAGTCGTCCCAGAATACTGCGTCCTCGTCGGTGAGTCAGGTTCCAATTGCAACTCAAGTTGATGATGATGAGGACATGCCAATGAGCGAAGGCGTTGAAACTGAGCCTGTGATGCATGCGGGCAACACCAAAAGGTCCTCTGAGATCCCTGTTGACGAGCTTGAGCGTGAGATACGACACGGTGTGGAGGGATGCATGATGGCAGTGCGTAACTGTGAGACAGGGAACGACATCTTCATGCTGTTGGCCAGTTTCGTTGAGCAGGTGTTTCAGGTGACTGAGCATGTGCCTTTGCTTTCCGGCTTGTTGGATTCAGTGCAATTTGCTCCAAATGCTACCAGTGTCGTGTTGCCTTTTGGGAAGCGTTCGCATCTACGAGTTTGGCGCCCGAGATCAGCAGTTGATGATTCGACGTTGTCTGAGCTGCCAGGTGATGAAGTCATGGAGGGAATGCTCAAGGAAGTGAACAACCTGAGTCACATGGAGACCGGGGATCTGCTAACGGCTTCTGAGTTGCAGGCACTTGAGAAGAAGTTTCCTGGAACCTTGAAGGTGATTCCAAGTCGATGGGTGACAACGCGAAAGACTCCCACTACAGTGCGAGCTCGAATCGTCATTAAAGACATTGCAGGAAAGAGCTCAGAATCTGCAAGGTCTTTGGGGATTTCGAGTCCTACCCCCAGGAAAACCCATGAATCCAGAAGTTAAAAAGAATTAAATCCTGATTTAATTGTTGCTACCTCGACATACCTTATCCCTACAAAAACACAATTAAATCGTGATTTAATTGTGTTTCTTTGCGTTTGACTGGAAGACAATTAAATCGTGAGTTAATGGTGTAGCAAAGACTTGTGCTAATTTGTACCTGTTTGCACCATGAAATCATGATTTAATTGCACTATTATTACTACTATTACAATTAGACTTATTACTACTATTACTATTAGTCTTATTTTTCCTATTACGATGAGTCTTATTATTACTATTACTATTAGTCTTATTATTACTATTAATATTAGTATTATTATTACTATTACTATTACTATTCCTATGATTATTATGTTTACTACTATTATTTTCCTTATTCTTCTTCTTATTATTATTTTTCTTATTGCTATTACTATTACTATTACTATTACTATTGCTATTGCTATTGCTATTGCTATTGCTATTGCTATTGCTATTGCTCTTCTTCTTATTGTTACTGATATTATTAATATTATTACTACTATTATTATTATTCTTATTATTATCATTATTACTATTACTATTACTATTTCTATTACTATTGCTTTTATTCTTCTTCTTATTGTTACTACTATTATTATTATTCTTATTTTTTTCCTATTATTATCATTATTACTATTACTATTATTATTACTATTATTATTATTATTTTATTACTATTATTATTACGATTATTATTACTATTATTATTACTATTACTTTAGGGGGAACAATTAAATCGTCATTTAATTGTTGAAAGGTTGGGGGGGAACAATTAAATCGTGATTTAATTGTTTCTGCGGGTTGGGATCGTCTAGCAGAAACAATTAAATCCTGATTTAATTGTGTTCCTTGAGCAGCTTGCCGGCATGGCATGCTGCGTCGCGCGACGTTAACAGGCAATTAAATCGAGAGTTAATTGTGCTGGACCTAAGGGGCGTCGAGCCGGCCCGATGCCGGTCAATTAACTTCAGAGTTAATTTTCCTTAACTCTTGGATTCACTGTCTTCCCTACCCCCAGTGCTGACGCGTTGTTTACTGTGCTCGGCATAGCAGGTTGTCGTGACCTTGTGTTGTCAGGAGGTGATGTGTCGCATGCTTTTATGGCAACGCCGCTGCGCGAGCGTGATGTGGTGATGAAGTTTCCTCTTTCAGTGTCCACGGTCAGCGGGGAACCACTATATCTGCACTTGCGTAAGGCCCTGAACGGGCTACGCAAAGCTTCACAAGAATGGATCTGTTTCGTTGCGGAAGTGGTGAAAAGCATTGGTTCAGGCCTGCGCAGTTGCTCTCTGGAGCCTTGCCTCTTTTCCGGCTTGTTGGAGTCAGGGCCGTGCATACTGTTGGTGTATGTTGACGACTTTCTCTTGATGACACCAACAGAAGAAGACGCGAACCGCATCTTTGAGGCCATTGAGCGTTTAGTGGAGTTGAAGAGAACAGGGGTGATTCGATCTTCAGCAGCTGGAGGCGGGGTGTTGAGATTCATCGGTCGTGTCATCTCTCGTAGGAAGGGTGAGGCTTCGTTGACTGTTTCTTTGCCACAGGACTATCTTGATGACACCTTTAACGCCTATGGGTTATCTGGAAAAGGAACTTCAAGTCCACCGGACGTTGCAGTGCATGTAGAAAAGGAAGGTGGGCTGCCACTGAGTCCTGAGGCTTACGCGCGGTTCAGGCCGGCGCTGGGAAAGGTGGCTTGGATGACGCAGACACGGCAGGACCTTCGAGCTTATGTTTCAATTCTGGCCACTCAACAATCAATCCCAACCAACAATACCGAGCAGGGACTGCGGGCCTTGCTGCGGTATCTACAGAACGACATGTGCGTGGCTGTGAGGTTGCCTGCGGCCAGTGACGTTCTACATCAGCAGAAACATTTTCCACAGCAAAAACACATGGTCTGTTTTTCGGACGCGTCGCACGCTCCTCTTCGTTGCACCAAAAGACGAGGTATTACTGGAGGAGTGTTGACAGTAGACGGGTGTGTTGTCAAAACCTTATGTCGACATCAACAGCTTGTGTCGCTATCTAGCATGGAGAGTGAACTGTTTGCCTTGCAAGCTGTGGCGCAGGAGATGTCAAGCTTGGGGAAATTTCTCGGCAGGGTTTTTGGTACGTTTGGAGAAGTGGAGGCTGCAGAGATCCCAGGTGTCTTGTTTTCGGATTCAGAGTCCTCACTGAAGCTTCTGAAGAACATGGACATTCCTAAGAGGAGTCGCCACCTTGAGATACGTGTTGAGTGGCTGAAGTCGAGGGTTGTTGAGGGTCAGTTGGTTCTTGCCTTTCGAAAGGGGGTGGACAATCCGAGTGACCTACTCACGAAGTGCCTTGGAAGTGCAGCCTTTGGCATCCATCGACAGTCTCTTGGCTTTGAGCTTCTTGCGAGTCCGATCTGCAGCTTGGCTCATGCAAGTAGGCGCTACGTTGTCGTGGAGGTGTGTTGCCGGGAACAGTCGAGCATTCAAGCCGTGTGCAGCATGTTAGGTGTATCGTACGCGGGTGTGTGCGCCAACATGCAAAGCCCGAAAGTGTTCGCAAGCCTGAAGTCCTACCCTGCAAACTTTGAGAAGAGTGACGTTTTTGTCCATGTATCCACCCCATGCTCCTCCGGCTCGCCACTTCGAAATTTCACGCATGGAAGGGTATCGTCTGAGCAAACACGAGCTGATTGGGAGTGGTTTGAAGTGTTCCCGTGCGTTCGAAAGTACTTGCGTCTTGGAAAGCATTCTAGCTTTGAGTTGCCTTGGAACAATCGAATCTGGAGCTATGCGATGTGTAAGAGGGTTCTACGCGAAGCTAAGCATGATTTTGAGGTGCCTGTGAAGCTCTGTGTGACGGGTTTGACGGCAAAAGGGGGGGAGCCTATCGAGAAGGTTTTGGGCTTCACCTCAACATCTGAGCGTTTTGTGAGTGAGCTTGCTTGCTTTTCACGTTGTGAGTGCTTGCAGCATGCGCGCGCAATACATGTAGCGTGGTTAGACACTGGTTTTTACACACCGAAACTTGCTGAAGCAATTGTGAAGGGTGCTGTGAAAGCATTGCGGGAAACCTGAGAGGTGTGAAGAGTCTGAACGCCTGACCTCCTGAGGAGGTGGATTTTGGGGTTCTTTGCGCCTGCTTGGGCTGAAGTTCGTGCGTTTTCGCTAGCTGTTGCGTATATACCAGTTCGAAGCTAGTGGTGCCTGCAATGGTGCTCACCGAAGATGAGCGTCGTGAGTTGCAGCGCTTGCTGGCAAAGTCAGCAGCAGCAGAGGTTGTGCATACCGAAGGCAGCATGACCGATGCGCCCAAGCGACGCCGCTTTGAGGGTGACGACGCCAAGACCAGTGGGTATTTTGGCAGCGAGCAGCTACCGATTTCGAAGGCTACCGCGATGACTGCTGTCGTGAAGACGAGTGGATCAGCGAGCAGCCAGCGAGCAAGCTTGGCCGAAGATGATGGGGAGGATGACCAGTTCCTTCTCGTCTCCTATACAGGGGGCGAAGGGGCATTTGAAGTGAGCCTTCCGGAAAACACTACGAAATCTCAGTGGGATCGCACCATCGCTGAATTGCCGAAGCTCAATTCGGTGAAGGAGTGGAAAGGAAGAACCTACGCTGCTTTGGTGGAGATGAGTGCCACCAATGCGGAGTTGACAAAGTACCTTGCTTGGGTTCGAACGAAGTTCGGACATGAATACAAAGGTGGTCAGCCACGTTCCCAGGCAGTGGACCTGGCCGGTTACCTTACCTATGTGGGCTTTACGAAATCCAGCGGGTTCCAAAGGAAGTTGGCGCAGTGAACTCTGAAAGGAACGAGCAGCATTGTTGGCTACTGTTAGAAGGCTTGGAGAGCCTTCGCTTTGGGTAGCACTGCAGTGTGGCTTGCGGGAAGAGTTTGCTGCTGGTTTGGCTTTGAAGAATAGTGCAGATGGCATCGTGAGGCCCAGCTTTTCCGGGCTGGCAATATCGAAAGCAAGACCTTTTGAATCGTCTTGGCCTTTGCGTGAATGCAACCTTTGACTGGGTGTGGGAACCAGCAGAGATGAGTCCCTCTTCACTACTGGGTATCACATGTTTGGAATTCAGTACAATTCCGCTTCGCTTCCACATGGACTATACGCAGCTGCTTCTGTGCCTGCTTGATGCTTATCCGTGGCAATATGTCTTTTGGCGTTTTTTTCAGCGCCGATATCCACATCGAAAGGGGGTGTGGAAATATATATGGTTTCTGCATCCTGGCCATTGGGCTTGGGTTAGTGGAAGAGCGATATGGATATCTGCGAGTTTTCTGTAAGTGCCAGCTTCTGCCCTCTTGGTGTCAGCGAATGATGGGTTGGCTATATGCATTGCTTTTGGAAGGCAATGCATATCGCTTCTGGTATGTTGTGCAAGTTTGGAGCTTGCATGATCTTTACTGCGTGGGCACGGGCGTTTTCTTGCTGGAGAAGTCTTTTGCAAAAGCACTGAGCCTGGACTGTGAGACATGCAATGCTGAGCTGCTAACTTGCCTGGATGGATCTCAGGGGTTGATCTTGAAGGCAGAAGCTGAATCTCGTGATTTCCCTGAAAATCAGACAATTTCGCCTTGGGCGGAATCTCGGGTTTTTTCCTAAAAAACCGACAATTCGGCCTGGGGCTCCTCAGCTGAGAACCCAACAGGAAAGTTTGCATGCTGAGCGTGTCATGGAGAGTTTTGGGAGCATGTCATGCGTTTGTAAAGTAGTCCTTGGTTGTATAGTATGGAAGCTTTTGTTGCGAAATTTTGTTTTGGCAGCAGCTGCATGTTAACAAGTTAACAAGCAGCAGGGAGGAACAACCAGCTGAAGCTGGAAGTGTCTCATGCTTTGAATGCGTGGCTTCAGAGGAGCAAAGTGTCTGAGCGAGTCGTAGCTTGAACAGCACTGTAAAGAAGCTTGAACGACATGTCTCAGCTTGGTGAGCTTTCGCTTTGTGCGCGAACAAACAACCTGTGCAGGCGCTTTGGGGGTTCTAGGGTTTGGTAGTTTTACACATTTGGGTTTGCAAGTGGTGGCGTGGGATGCCTTTTAAACACATTTGGGTTTGCAAGTGGTGGCGTGGGATGCCTTTCAAACACATTTGGGTTTGCAAGTGGTGGCGTGGGATGCCTTTTAAACACTTTGGGTTTGCAAGTGGTGGCGTGGGATGCCTTTTAAACACATTTGGGTTTGCAAGTGGTGGTGTGGAATGCCTTTTAAACACATTTGGGTTTGCAAGTGGTGGCGTGGGATGCCTTTTAAACACATTTGGGTTTGCAAGTGGTGGCGTGGGGTGCCTTTTGAACATATTTGGGTTTGCAAGTGGTGGCGTGGAATGCCTTTTAAACACATTTGGGTTTGCAAGTGGTGGCGTGGGATGCCTTTTAAACACATTTTGGGTTTGCAAGTGGTGGCGTGGGATGCCTTTTAAACACATTTGGGTTTGCAAGTGGTGGCGTGGGATGCCTTTTAAACACATTTGGGTTTGCAAGTGGTGGCGTGGGATGCCTTTTAAACACATTTGGGTTTGCAAGTGGTGGCGTGGGATGCCTTTTAAACACATTTGGGTTTGCAAGTGGTGGCGTGGGATGCCTTTTAAAACACATTGGGTTTGCAAGTGGTGGCGTGGGATGCCTTTTAAACACATTTGGGTTTGCAAGTGGTGGCGTGGGATGCCTTTTAAACACATTTGGGTTTGCAAGTGGTGGCGTGGGATGCCTTTTAAACACATTTGGGTTTGCAAGTGGTGGCGTGGGATGCCTTTTAAACACATTTGGGTTTGCAAGTGGTGGCGTGGGATGCCTTTTAAACACGTGGGATGCCTTTTAAACACAGTTGGGTTTGCAAGTGGTGGCGTGGGATGCCTTTTAAACACATTTGGGTTTGCAAGTGGTGGCGTGGGATGCCTTTTAAACACATTTGGGTTTGCAAGTGGTGGCGTGGGATGCCTTTTAAACACATTTTGGGTTTGCAAGTGGTGGCGTGGGATGCCTTTTAAACACGTGTATGTACTTGTACAGGGGTGTTTGCTGCATGCACGCAACGGCATAGCATGTACGCCTGCGAGGCTGCCCGCCCACAGTCTTGGCTCGCAGGTTGGTAATGCTCTTCGGTGCTATCCGTTACGTGCAAGCAAAAACTTTAGTTGCTTTTTTTGTTAGGACTGCACTCTGCATACCGCCCCGCGCCATGGCTTGATCGGCTGTCTTTGGGTTTCCCATTACAGCTTTGCGAGTTCGGGTCCGGTATCGCCGCCCGCTACTCAAGGACTCTCACCGCTGTGCTGAGTCGTTCCTTCTGCCGCTGCAGTTGGAACTGTGCCGCCTGCCGCTGCAGGTGCGAGCACCGCACCTCTGGATCGCTTCCAGTCTGGTGCCGCACTCAGTTTGTACCGCGTACATTCTGCTGTGCTTTGGAGCCTGCAATCCGCTGATTCAGGTCTCCCGCTGCTGCTGGGTCCTTACCCTCAGTGGCCTGGCGCTCGGACGTTTACTTGTTCCGCTGCGCCTAGCTCCTCCGTACCGCCTGCCTGCTGTCCGCTGACTCAGGCCAGGTCTTTCTGAGCACCGCGTGCTCGACGTTTGGTACTGTGAGGACGCCGTACATGCCACATGCACACATGTTTGCACACATGTCACTCTCTTGCGTTTTTTGTCATGTCCGGTTTGGTTGAGCCGTGTTCTTTCAGTCATGTCTGCTCCGCATACTTTCTGCCGCCCTGCTGCAGCTTTCTTGATGATCACGAGCTTCAGCTTCTTGCTTGACTTGCCAGCCCGAGTTCTTGCCATGTCGCACCGTGTGCAGACTCCGACTCCGGCCCAGGCTGCTGCTGCTGCTGCCGTTGCAGCTGCCTCTGCCCAGTCCGACCCCGTCTGCAACCGCCTCCGCAACAGCCGCGGCCGCCCCTGCAGATGTTGAAACCGCCGCCGACATCCGTGCCAGGGACTCCGCCCGTCAGGCAGAGCTGCTTCACTGCTGGCACTCCATCTGCGAACACACCCCGGAAGATGCTGCCCGCGCTCTCGGTTCCCTTCCGCTGCAAAGTGTGCTTTTTTTGTCGAGGAGGTCGCCCACGATGTTGTCATGGACCGCCTCTACAACCTCCCGCAGAACTTGCTGGACTAGCTCCAAGGCTCCGACCGCCCACCTACCCGCAGTTTCCGTGGTACCCGCTGGGCAGATGAGGTTTCCGACGAAGGCGCTGCTCTGCACATTCCGCCAATGCCCGCAAGCACTGAGCAGCCCCCGCCAACGCCCGCTCCACACTCCACAGCCCAGGGAGCGCGCTCCGAGCCGTTGCCCCCTGAGCAGTCGGCCCCGCCTGTGGATGGGTCTGCCCGACCTGCCGAGCCCGTGCACGGTCCTGTCCCGGAGCCCTCCGCCCAGCCAGCCGAGCCCGTCCGTGCCGCAGCAGCAGAGCCGTCTGACACCTTCTCTGCCCGCCCGCAGCGCCATCGGGTTGAGCCCCGGCCCACCCGCCACGAGCACCTGCACTTCGACCCAGCCGTTGGGCATCGTGCCGCCCCCGCCGATACCGCAAGCCAGTCCAGCCGCACCGACCGCTCCCGCCTGCCGGTCGTGTGCCCCACAGCCGCCTCCGCCCGGACGAGCTGCTCAACTTCGAAATGGGCTACTCGGAGTCCCCGCAGTCCGGCCCATGGAGCACCGCCGAAGGCTGGGACTTCCAGATAGCTCTGTCCGCAGCCCCCGCAACCGTCGTCCGCCCCGCCTGGTGGCCCTACGCCGACCTCTTCTGCATCCACGCCGATGAGATCCCGCGCTGGCTGCAGTCCCGCCTTCAGCCGCCTGCTGATGCCGTGGCCCACCTGAAACTCCGCGGGTACTGCACCCACATCTGCCCGACAGTGAACGACCCTGACCGCAGTCCGCTGTGTACAGGCCTTTGCTTCCGCCCGGTTATGTTCGGCGAACGTTCCGGGCACAAGGAGCACCAGTGCTCCGCGTGTCACCGCCTGCTCACAATGTGAGCTTCCGCAAGGTCTCTGCCCGAGTTCCGCCATTTTGCTGCGGTCCTAGACCTTCCGCTCTCCGCGTTTCCGTTCCCTCCGTTTTTTGAAGAGCCTGGTTCGTGCGGCCAACCCTGGGTTTTGAAAAATAGCCCTTAGGTTGCCTTGGTTCGTTGGCCCTCGTTCCGCTGGCTCCGCTCAGTCCCGAGTTGCTCCCGCCTTGCAGCGAAAAGATGCCTTCCCGTGTTTGCTGGCGTTTTGCATCTGCATCTGCATGTTGCTTTCCTGGGTTGCGTTTTTTGTTCAGGGTCGCTCTGCCAGGACATCACGACGACGATGCAGCAGTTGCCTGTTGAGGATGCTCCGCTTGGTCCTCCGCCCGCTGCTCCTTCCGAACTTCCTGCTCCAGTGGATGAGCCTGCTGGCGATCCTGCCACTCCCGTGCAAACCCCTTCCAGCTCCCTAGCACAGCCAGAGAATGTTAGCCTGCCCTCTCTTGCAGCTCCCGTTGGTGCCCCAACCCCAGTGCACCCACCTTCGGGACTTCTGGTGCCTCCGCCCCTTGCCACTGCAGACGTGACCCCATCGCCTCTTGAGGTGGATTGCTCCTCGCAGACTCTTGCATTGGATAGCGGGGCCTTGCCTCCCAATCCAGTCACCCCCCCCCCTCCTGTTGAAATGCATGCTTCCCCTTCGTCCGTTGGTGCTCCCCCGCCCCCCGTGCACCCACCTTCGGACACATCCGCATGCTCTGAGTCCGCCTTCGGTCTCCCTTGTCCCCAGGAGAACTTGGATGTCGATGCCACTTTGCCACCCACAGAACCCCCTCCGCAAGTTCTGGACGAGCAGTATGCGGTGGATTCTCCTTCTCCTCTTTCTGCTCCTGTGACGCCTACGCCGGTGCATCAATCAGCTGCAGTTTCTTCTGGGTCCCCAGGCTCCTTCTCAATGGTCAGCCCGCATGCACACACTGGATCTACGCTGCAGCCGCGGCCATCACCAACACCGAGGTGGGTCAATGGCCGTCTCAATCCTGCACGCCGCTTGCTCTCCACTTCACCGGGGACGGCTCCGCTTAATAATTCCCCTCCCTTAACCCCTTGCCCCCCTAAGTCTCATTTTGTGCCCTAAAAGCCTTCCTGCATCCCACCTTTGCCTGCTCCCAAGCTGCGGCCAAAGCACTCCGTGCCTGCATTCCGCGCCCCCGCCAGCCTGCAAGCTGACGTATCAGGTCTGCCTGCGTCAACCCCGACCTACATGCGCGCAATTGCCTTTCAGTCTTTCACTTTGCCTTCTGCGGCAAAGCCAGCCGACCGTCTTTCGATGTACGCAGCTATGGAGGCAGCCCGTGATCGACTGGTCTCACGCTGGGTTCTTGCAGTCGTCAGCCTTGGTTCAGCTTCCGCCCTCTTTGTGGAGGCCTCTGCAGCTTCAGACCGTGACTTCTTCATTGCCCGGGTCGTGCTTGTGAATGCCCCTTCCACTCTGCAGCGCTACCTGGATATGTGGTCTGCTTGGTGTGACTACTGCAATATTCGGGCTTCGCCGTGTTTCGACCCTCTACCTGGCGTCTTGTCGGACTGGTTCCGTGCTCGGTCCAGCCTGCAAGGTCTTGCTACTATGCCACTATGCCATTTAAAAGCCTGTCGTGGTTTTGCAAGAAAGCCGGCCTGCCCTTGCTTAAGATACAGCTTGAAGGTCCGATTCCGCGTGCATTCCTCGTGCCTTCCGCCCCGCTTGAGCGTCGTGAGAGTTTGCCCTTCTCGTTGAGCTTTGTGGTATGGCTCGAGGAGCGTGTGCTGGATGTCTCAACGCCCCGCTGCGAGATTTTTATGTTGGGCGTCCTTCTCTGCGCAATCTGGGGCTCCTTGCGCTGGGGCGACTTGCTTTGGGTTCCCCCCGCCCGTTTGCATCTCCAGCCAGAATCCTGCGCGTTGATCGGCATCTGCCTTCGCACTAAAACCACCAAGTCCGGCATGCCTTGGGGAATCTATATGCCTGGCTTGCTAGGCTCCGCCGCTGTGTCATGGCCTGCCCGCTGGCTTTCTGTGGTAAAGCAAGTGCTTGCAGACACTCACGATTTGTGCCCTGATCGCTGCATCGACTTTTTGCCTGCCGTGCTTTCTGATGATCGCATCCGCCCGGTCATCGTCACGATCAAGCAGTCCCGTGGATCCGAGGCCTGCTTTGCCACCAGTGGCGCTTGCATTCCACTGAGCCCGTGCCCGCAGCATTCAACCTAGTGGCCGCTCACAGTGCCAAGACCACTGTTTTATCTTGGGCACGTCAGTTAGATCTGCCTTCGGAACCGCGCCGCATTCAGGGCCATCACCGCCTCTCGGGCTCGGACAAATCCGTTGCTCTCTATAGCCGAGATGACATTGGCCCGATGCTGTCCTGCCAGCGTACCATAGTATCCTGCGTCAGATCCGGCTTCCGCCCCTTGCAACCCACTGCCCGTGGGGCTGCAACGCCCTTGCCGGATTTCCCGGTTCAGTTGGCGCACACAACCATCCTCCCGCGCGTCCGATGGAGAAATAGCCCTTCGCCAGATCTGCCGGTCTCAGGTCCGGATCACCCAGCAGAAGGTGTCGCTTCTACAGCGCCTCCTTCCCACCAAGTTACCCTGCTCACGCCACCGGATGAACCCCCCCTGGTGTCTGAAGTGGTGCCGCAGTTCGACCGCCTGCCCAGCCCTGCTGTATCTAGCTGCTCTTCTGAAGACGACCGCGGCTCCGTGTGCTCCGAGCCTGCCTCTGGGAAGCCGCAGAGGTTGAAGAAGCGGCTTTGCATATTCCGCCCTCTCCTCTTCAAGCACCCCCGCCCCTGCTCTACAATCACCGCTCCAACGTGATACATGCAGGTGCCACGTGCGAGCCACATGCACCGCGCTCCATTTTCTTCTCGTCCGAGTTGAAATGGTTGCGACCTGCTTGTGGCGCCAGCACGGACAATATCGGCGCGCGCAGTCTCTGTCATTCTGCGCCGTCGGGCTCGACCATGTGCCTGCGCGCCGCTTGTGCCGCCTTCTTTGACTCCTGGGACAAGCCGTGATGCCCTCACGCCGCAAAAAAAAAAACCGCGTGCTCTGTGTCTGCGTTAGTGTCTACCAGCACTGCATGCCCCGTCTCCTAGTGCCCCACCCCCCCCCCCCCCCCCCAGCTTCCTTGTGCCAGGTCCTGCTCGAGCTCCTTCAACTCGCTCCTCTTCTTGGTCGCAGTTTTGCCTAGCCATGGAGGCGGCCAACTCTGATATGCGTGATGCCAGGGAAGTTTTCTCCGTGCGGACCTCCCGCCAGCGTGTGCTCATTGCAGAGTCCCTGCTGCTGCTTCTGCTCGCCCTCTCTTGCAACCCACAGCCGCAAATCCTGCTCCGGCTGCTGCGCCTGCTGCCTCAGCTAGCCGTCCGCCGGAACCACCTTCCTGGACTGTCCCGCCCCGCACTGGCCAGATGAACGCTTGCGTGCCTGGCTTGCACAGCTGGACCCGCTTGTGTTGGCACGTGTTCGTGCCTTGCTCCGCCCGCGCGACATTGAACGCCAGGAGTTCGTTTTGGGTTACTGCGAGCAGCTCTGCCCCAATCTCTGTGGCAACGTCTGTGGCCGCCCCATGCTCAATCGTCCGCGCCCACATCAAGACCACTTCCGCCGCGGCTGTCATGCCCAGCGCCGCCTTCAACTGCATACTGTTCAGCTGCCGCCCTGCTTCATGCCGCTGCCACGAGATGCCCCTCCGCGAGATCAAGTTCCCGAGCCGTCCCCCGAGCCGCAGTCCTGATGTCGCGTTTTTTTTTGTCTGTCACACTTGTGTAGCATTTGTACTAAAACACACACGTCTCACCGTCCGCTGCCTCGCTGGCTCGGACCTGGACGTATCCTTTCGCACCCTGATGCACAGAGCAAAAGTCTGTGCCTCACGGTTGCGTTGCAGCTCAGCCGCGCTGTCTGCTTGGATACGCATATACACATAGTGTTCGTGCATGTTCTCACAGTCCTGTTTGATCCGCAGCTTTTTCTTTCTGGTACTTTGTAGCTGCCCCTCCCTACCCCCCCTTCTAACCCAACGTGTTCAGGTGCCATGGCTCACCGCCCACGGCTTGATGATCCTGCTGTGTTGGAGGCCCTTGTCCAGCAGTATTCAGCGCCTGCTACTCTGCTGGGCACTCTCAAGGCTGCCGGCTTTTCCACCCTGAGCTCGCTGGTTTTTGCTGCACCCGAGTCCGCTCAGCTGTCCGCCGCCTGCTTATGGAGGCCCGCCTGCTGCTTCCTTCCCAAGCACTGCCTGCGTTACCAGCATCTGGGTCGCAACCCGCCTCAGCCACTCCGCTGCCTGCAACTTCAGCTACTAAGCTCACTGCCGCCGAGTTTGCCCAGCTCCGTGCCGATTTCACCACCGCATACCCAGGGGAGCTCCTGAATCCTTCTAACACCCCCGTGGAGACCGCCCTTCGCCGCAGTCTGTCCATCTTCGCTACCGCGTTAGCCATGTTGAAGCTTGTGCACCTGCTGCCCGCAAAACGCTTCATGGACAAGTTCGTGAACACAGCTCTCTCTGTGCCCCTGGATCCCGGACTCCGCCCGCCTGCAATGAATGAAATCCTGGCTGCAGACCGCTCCGTCTGGCTGGCTGTGCATGAGTTGGTCCGTGACCACGGCTGGAGCCTGGAAGATTCCCTTAATGAAATGGCCACCTGCCGCCAAGACATTGCCTCCTTGCTGCAGCCCAGACCCAAACCGGCTAGGGCAGCTCCGGACTCCGCCCGCGCCCCTCTCCGCAACCCTCAAAAGCTGACAGACCGACGGTCTCGCTCTGCCCGCACAGACGACCGCCGCAAGCCTGCAGCTAAGGGCAAGGCCAAAGGGCGAGGCAAGTCCCGTCACGACTCTCCCGCTTCCGGGTCGGGCTTTGACGAACTTTTGGAGCCGCAGGCACCTTGTTCCTTTTTGCGTCGAAAATTTGCGAGCCAGTGGGCGAGCTCCGCCAAAATCTGTATTTTGCACCTTTGAAAAGTTCACATGACCTTTTTCTTGATTGCTTCATGTCTGCAGCGTGCATCACATGAGCATGTGGCATGGGAGTGATACAGTCCGAGTTGCTTTGTGACATTTGGCTTGCAAGGGTGGGTGGGCGGGACGCCTCACTGCGCACTGCTGTGAATTTTTCCAACTGGTTCCGGGGCCTTAACAGGTTTGACTTTGAACGGGCCCCCATCCTCTAACAGGTCCGGCCGCTAGGGCCTTGTGCAAGTCGCCCGCGGGGCGGCGGATGGAGAACCAGCGTCTGGTGCCTTACACAGTGCACCGCCAGCAGTGCTTGGAGGACTTGGTTGAAGGCAGTAACGTCTTGGCAACCGAGCTGAAGCTCCTGCAACGTGCTCTCCTGGAGTTGCGCCAAGATTTGGAAGGCCTTGCTTCCAGGGTCCGCAAGCTTGAGGCTTCCTCCGCCTCCTTCTTGAACCGCCTGGATTGATTTTGTGGTTGAAGTGGGGGTTGGGTTTGCCTTCAGGGCTTGTGTTTCATCATGGCCTCGCTTCAGGACCACGCCAAGAGGCCTCGCATTGCATCCGAATCTGCCTATGATGCACACATGAGTTTTTGCTTGAGACGTGCTCAGGGCTCCATGTTCAGGATGCCTTGGGAGGTACCGAGTCCTCCGCAGAGCCTTCTTGATTTTCGGATTCCCGAGGGTAGAGGCCCTCTTCCTCTCGTGCCTAATCATGCCCAGGGTGCATCTTCAGAGCCTGAACCTCTTCTCGCCCAGAGCCTCAGGTTTGCCAGGGTCATACATGATATTGCATGGGAAGTCAAGACCGAGAGGCGCTTAGTTGCTGCCATTCGCAAGTGGACCGCCATCATTTTCCGTTCTCCGGTTTCCTTTGATGTTGGCAGACGTGCAAGTGCTGACGCCCCGCTTGGCGTGCAACTTTCTAAGGCTTTGAGACACGTGTTCGCCGGTCGTGCTGCTGAGACCTTGCACTGCCATGCCGATCCCCTCATCAGGTTTGTGGCCTGGGCTGATTCCAAGGCCATGGTCGCAATTCCATTTCATGAGGAGACGCTCTATATCTTCGCTTGTGAGTGTGAGACAACATGTGCTCCTAGCTTCCTCAAGAGCTTGATGTCGAGCTTGGCTTTTTGTTTGCATATCTTCGGCGTCATGAGTGCGCAGGATTGCTTGTCCAGCATGAGGCTCACTGGTGTTGCCAAGACATGTTATCTCACAAAGAGGAAGAGGCTCCAGAGGCCTCCGCTCACCACCGAGATGGTTTGCCGGATGGAGCGATTCGTTGCCTCTTCGACGGCCGACCGTGTGGACCGTTTCATCTGCGGCTTCTTCCTTTTGTCAGTGTACTTCAGGGGAGGTACTCCGATACGCAACAGATGCATGGTGTCTACGAGGACAAACCCACTGTTGACCCGACTGGTCTGGGCGGGTATCTTCAGGCTGACATATCTCGTACTAAGACGGCGTACACTCTGTTGCGTCGCACTCAGTTCCTTCCCATGGTCGCGCCGAGGTTGGGTCTTTCTGGTGAGGATTGGTTTAGTGCCTGGGTCGGTGTTAGGGGCGATCTTCATGTTCCGGCAAGAGAGGGCCTTCCGGTTCTCCCAGCTATTCTCACGACCGGGCACTGGGCTCGACATCCACCCAGTGCCTCGGTAGCTGCTCAGTGGCTACGCAACGTCCTCCGAAAGTGCGGCTTCTCCGAAGCACAGTGCGCCCCTCTTGGGACGCACTCCTGCAAAGCCACTTGTTTGTCGTGGTGCGCGAGGTTCGGTATCTCTGATCGTGACCAAAGTTACCACACCGCTCCTGGCGATAGGACCGCACATGTTTACAGCCGTGATGCTGTCTCAGTTTCGGTGAGAGCTCTGGAGCGTGTCCTTGCAGACATCCGTGCTCGGCGCTTTGTGCCAGACTCGACTCGCTCTGGCTACTTCCCTCGAGACGGCGAACAGGATGCTGGCTATGATGTGGAGGCTTCCGGCTCTGAGGCCTCCTTGGATGAGGAGGACGACGAGGTCGACCGTTGCGGGCTGGAGGCAGCCCTCGACGAGGTCGTCGATGAATGGTCTGAGCCCTCAGACGCCCCGACCGTTTCTGCTGAGAAGCTTGTCAGGAACAAGGCATCGCGTATGCTGCATCTTCTTGCTGATGAGGGTGGCACTGTTTTGGTTTGCGGCCGAGGATGTACCAGGAATTATGACCGGGTCGCCTCTGTGCCTAGGTTTCTTTTTCCAACTTGCAGCCGTTGTTTTGAGTCAGTTGCCCAAAGTGCTGATGTTGATCCTTCGTGATTAATGCATCGAGAGTTCCAGGACGGTGTGCTTTTTGCCCCATGGAACGTGACGGAGTCAGGTGTGCATAGGCCCCGATTCTCCGTGGTGGCTTTCTCTTTTGGCTAAGGAAGATGTGCTCTGGCCCCTTTCCTATGATATTTTACACTGCAGCTCGTGTTTGCTCTCACGATGTGAGGACCCCTGTCCAATTTCACGTGAGGTGGCAGAGAAAGGTGTGCCCATGTATGCCCCGATTCTCCGGTATTGCAGCTGCGTACGGGCGGTGTGCTCTTGCCCCGCCCGATATCTCCGGTGTGATCCGCTCAAAGAGCGGAGTGCTCGTGGCTCGGTGTGCAGTCGCCCCGACCCCAATGTTTCTACGGATCCCATTCGTGACTGGAGCTGTTGAGAGCTTCCAAAAGAGTACATGCAGCAATCAGATGCTTTGCGATGCGAGTTGATTGTCGCTCACTTGATTGAGTCTGTTTTGATCTTTTCCCTCATGTTCGTTGTCCCCTGTGAGGTGCTTTCTTCGACCGAGATGCAGTAAGGCTCGAGTTGCAAGCATGAGCATCACCGAGAGCGCTGCCAACTTTAGTGCACGGGCCTCGAAGCTGGGGCTCGCTGCTGATGCTCTGCAGCTCCTTGTGGCTGGAGGCGTAAACACTCTTGCCAAGTTTGCGTACGTTTCCAGTTTCATTCCGGGCCAAGCGGATGAGACGCCATTTGTGCTGGCCTTGAAGGATCTTTTCAAGCGGGATCCCACAGTCCCTGAGCTCGCTGTGCTTCGGAGGCTCCACTCAGAGTCTTATGCCTTGGTGGCGGCAGAGCTCAAGTCACAGGTTGAGCGCACAAGCGATGCACCTGCCCGGTGTCTTGCTGCCCCTGATAGGGCGGACCGTCTTGCTCGTCAGGTTGCCAAGTACCCGGGACTTTCAATCTCTGGGCCCAACGAGCCGTCTGACAGATCCGTAGACAGATGCTGCCAGATGTACGAAAACAACCGGCTGACTTATCTTCCTTTGAGCTGGGTCACCAGCAAGGATGACGAGGTTCGCAACTCCAAGGATAAAGAAGACCGAATGCTTTCTGTGGACGGCTCGGGCAACGTACATATCAAGAAGGCCGACGTCAAAGAGGAGGCTGATCTTAGCACGGATCTTTTGCTTCGCTTCGCTCTTACGCGGCGCGGCCTCGCGCTCGAGCAGGCCGGAATCCTTGATTTCAAAGAGCATGAGAAATGGTCGGAGCGTCTTCTGCATGCCCGCTACCGCGACGTGCCCACAGGGTATGCCCGCATCAGTGTCCAGCAGCTACTTCAGGCCGATAAGCAGTTGTTCGTCACGGCTGCCCAGGAGTGCCGCTCGGGAATCCAAACCACTGCCGCCGGCAGGCCTCTCGATGGGGTTTGGATGGTATGTGCCGATAAGTCTGAGGTGGCCCACCTGCTTGCTCCTCTAGCCCAGCCGCCTCCGAAGGCGCCTCGGCTTGAACGACCAGGACCATATGCTGGCGCCGGTCGTGGGCGTGGCAAGGGCAAAGGCAAGGGCAAGGGCAAGTTTCACATGCCCGAGGATCTGAAAGATGGACAGCCCAACACGCCCAAGGGGGTGCCAGTCTGTTTCGATGCGCAGCGTGGCAAGTGCACCCGTCCTCTTGCGGGGAACAAGTGTGTGCGTGGGGCGCACATCTGCTGTGTTTGCTTCCAGCCGGGGCATTTTTACCCAGCGTGCCCCAAACGCAAGGCCGAGTGACTATCGGCCCCGTCAGTTGCTGGTGAGCCGTCTTGCAAAGCGGCGCGCACGTCCGCGCCTGTTTCCACCCAATCTCCTTCTTGCGTGCGTGCTTTAGCCGAGGATGCCGCCGAAGGCCTGCCTCCTCTTCATACTGCCCTTCCTCCCTCTGCGGGCTCCGTCTCTGCTACAGATGTTGAAGCCCGTTCCGGGGAGCTGCTGGATGCTGACTGTTGGTTACAAGGTTCCGATCTCAGTGCCTTGTATCATCTCCTTCCCAAGGAGTCTCCCGTGCGTGGTGACCCTGGTTTGGGGTCCTCTTTTTCGACTGGAGCGTTCGCCCGGATCAAAGTTGGCCTTCGGACGAATGTTCGGCACTATCCCAGGTTCACTCGTCTTGCCGCCCGGTATGTTCGGCAGCAGCTGCCCGAGCATCCCTTTACAAGCTTGGCAGTGTTCAGTGACGTTGCCACGACACCTCATCTTGACGCTAGGAACTCTGCAGTTCCTAATGCTGTTCTTGCCCTGTCTTCCTTTACCGGAGGTGCTGTCTGGGTGGCCAAGGATGGGGGGCCCGACACATTTCTTGTTCAGGGCGAGTTGCGTGACGGACTCGATCTCGATTTGACAGGACATCACGCTGTGTTCTCTGCCAAGCGGCTTGTGCATGCCACGCGTCCTTGGTCCGGACATCGTCTCGTGCTCGTCGCGTTTACCGTCGAGGCTGCTCCTTTCCTGTCTGCCGCCGATTGTGCGCTGTTGCGCGAGCTCGAGTTTCATGTGCCTTCAGCGGCTCAGTTGGCCGATGCCGCCGCTGCTGAGTTTGTGTGTCGCGCATTCCCCCGTGTCCTTGCACGACCAACCGCCACCACTGACTTCCCTAAGTTCCCACCTGATCCCCCCAAATCTTCGTCTCGGCTTGTCGTGGAACTTTGCGCAGGTGATGCCCAGCTTTCCCGGTGCTTCGCTGAGGCGGGTTTTGATACCCTGGCGGTTGATTCTCGTGCCAGCCGCCTGCATGCATGTGCTAAGGTCTGCAACCTGAGTTTGAGCGCTCCCGCAACGTGGGATTTTCTACATTCTGTTCTTCTTCAGCATCCGGTTGTCTTCGTTTTTGTTTCGCTGCCGTTCGGCACTTGTGGCCGCGATTTCCGCGACGCTGCACATTTGGCCGGCTTACCCGGCCTGTCCCCCGAGGCCCAACAGAAACTTGAGTCGGCCGATTTTGTGTATCGTGCAGTGACGCGCCTTTTGCTCCAGGTGCACGACATGGGCATCATGTGGGCGGCTGAGGCCCCCTCTGCGTCTTTGGTGTGGCGCCTACCTTCCTTGCAGCCCTTGGTGGCTCTCGGAGCTCGGGTGTCCTTTGATGCCTGTTGCTATGGGGGTCTTGTTCGCACTTCCAAGAGCATCCTTACCACTGTCCCCACGTTCCTGAACTTGGCTCAGCGTTGCCCTCACGAGAGCCATCCCAAGGCCGCTGCGGGTGCCGCTCACCCGCGCCCTTTGTGTGTGCAGCTGGTGCACCTGCTTTGCAGTTCCTTGGACATCCCTCTTCCTGCGTTGGATCAGTCTCAGCCGCCTCCTGCCCAGGTTGCGGTTGGCCGTCAGCCCCGCGGGCGCCAGTGGTTCCTGAGTTTGCGCGTGTTGTCTCCTACACGGTTCCCGCTCTACCGGCCACTGACCACAAGCGCCGGCTGCTGCGTGCGGTGCTTGATGCCCCTGCGGGCTCCAAGCTTCTTTCCTCCACTAGGATAGGGGGTGTAAGTGGGGATTTAGTTCCTGTGGAGGACCTGGAGTCGCCTACTTTCCGCATTCTTGTGGGCGTTTATCACTCCAAGCAGGAGTTCTGCCGCCTGGCTTTGTCGGCTCCTCACCCGTTTGACTCCATGGATATCATTCCCGACATCCTGAAGACGAGGCTCTTTGAAGCAGCTGAGCGGGGGCCTGACTGGGTGCAGCTGCGGCGCACCGCTGTACTCAAAGAGTGGTTGAGCCTCGCCGCTTCGTTGGAGGATGAAGAGCGCAGACTTCAGAAGTCCTTGGATCCTGGGGTTAAAGGTGTACTTAAGGGCAAACGCACATTACTACTCGAGGCCTTGGCGGCCCGAGTCGGCTGGCCTGACCAAGGGGTTTTTGAGTCGCTTCGTTCGGGGTTTGAGCTTGTTGGCAGCTTAGAGCACACGGGGGTCTTCGCCAAGGATCTCCGTCCAGGCTCTGATTCTGTGGGGTCTTTCGTCGACTCTTTCAAGTTCCTCAAGCCAGCACTCTTGGGCAAAGTTGCTTCTTCGAGGTGTGGCGCTCTGGAGAGAGAGGTATGGGACAAGACTCTTGAGGAAGTTCAGGAGGGCTTCCTCTCCGGCCCTTTTCGTGAGGAGGAGGTTGACTCCATGCTAGGGCCCGCGTGGGTCCCGGTGCGCCGTTTTGGGGCTGAGCAGAGCTCCGCCGGCAAGAGGAAGGTTCGTCCTGTTGATGACTACAGTGAGAATCGTGTGAACTCTGCATTCTCCTACTGCGATCGCATTGACCTTCGGGCCTTGGATGAGCTTGTGGCATCTTGCAGGCTCTGGACGAGGTTCATGCTTGGGGGTGGTCCCCTCGAGGTTGCCCTTTCTGATGGCACTATTTTGAGAGGCCGTCTCCATCCCGGCTGGTCCTCGTCTCGGGCGTGGCAGCCCTTGGTGGCGACTCTTGATCTGCGTTCCGCATACAAGCAGGTCCCCCTTGCCCCATCCAACCGGGCGTTCTCAGTCGTCTCCTTGAAGGACCCCGAGTCCTCGCTGGTTTCGTTGTTCGTGGGACGGTCGCTCCCTTTCGGCAGTACCTCCAGCGTAATCAATTTCAACCGCCTTTCTCGGCTTCTTTGCCGTTTGGGGAATGAGCTTTTCCTTTTCTGGTCCAACTATTACGACGACTATCCCGTGGTCACCCCGGCTGCCCTAGCCGATTCTACCCGGGACACTATGCTCACCTTCATGCGCCTTGTTAAGTTTGACACAGCTGAGGAGAAGCTCAACCCTTTCAGCCCCTCGGCCTCTGTGCTGGGCATTGAGATTGACTGCTCGGCTTCGCCTGAGGGTTGGGTTGACGTTCGGAATAAGGACGGTAGGGCTGGTGAGGTTTGTATGGGGCTTGAGCTTCTCCTACAGGAGGGTTTCCTTCTTCGCCGGGACTTGCCGCGCATACTTGGTCGCATCCAATTTGCAGACGCCCAGGTTTTGGGGAAGGCCGGGAGATGCTATGAAAGAGATCAGGAACTGGTCCTCTTCGCACTCTGCAGATGTGTTGCGTCTTGATGATGTTGCAAAGCGTTCCTTTCGAGTCTTGCTGGACAGGTTCGGAGCGTCGCGCCCTGTACGAGTTCCGTGTTCCGTGGCTCCTGAAGTTATGCATGTGTTCACTGACGGATCCAGTGAGGGCCGTAATCACTTCATTGGGGGTATACTCTTCTCGAGCCTTTCGGGGCCTACCAGGTTCTTCGCGTGCGAGGTGCCCGCTACCCTGGCGGAGCGCTGGCAGTCCGACATGATGCACATCATAGGGCCCGTTGAGACCTATGCAGTTGCTGTTGCCCGTTGCGTTTGGGATTTCGCTTTAAGGGGTTGCCGGTGTGTCTACTACATCGACAACTACGGCGCACTTGACGCTTTTATCAAGGGATTTTCGAGCAATGCCTACATGTCCGACATTCTGCTGTCATTTGAACAGCGTGAGCTCTCCGGCCCGTCATGGCCGTGGTTCACCCGTGTGCCTTCCGAGAGTAACTGTGCGGACGACCCTTCGCGTGCGCAGTTCTCCCATCTTGTTCGTCTTGGGGTCCTTAGGGATAAGGGTTCGTGCCCCGTGCTTGGCTGCGAGCTGGGCGACCTTTCGCCAGCCTTGTCAAAAGTGGGGGAGGCGCTCAGTTCGCCCCCGTCACAAAAAGAGATGCTTGAGTTTGGTCCCTAAAGTTGTGCTACCCAAGGGTTCCTTTAGTTAATGATTCCTCGCTGACCTGCACTTCCCTTGTGCATTCTTGATGTGTCTTGTGCTTGATGTGTGCATCACGTTTTTGGCGGTTTTCAGAGCAAAAAGAACTTTTGGAGCCGCAGGCACCTTGTTCCTTTTTGCGTCGAAAATTTGCGAGCCAGTGGGCGAGCTCCGCCAAAAACTGTATTTTGCACCTTTGAAAAGTTCACATGACCTTTTTCTTGATTGCTTCATGTCTGCAGCGTGCATCACATGAGCATGTGGCATGGGAGTGATACAGTCCGAGTTGCTTTGTGACATTTGGCTTGCAAGGGACGCCTCACTGCGCACTGCTGTGAATTTTTCCCCGCCCACCCGCCCTACGAAGCGCAGTTCCGTGCGTCTTACTGTTTCATCCTGCGTTCCTTCTGGCATTGCACATCGTGCCTGCTTGTTGAGCGCTTCCACTTTGCGCTCCGTGCTTCGTACCGCGCACCTTGGTGTGCCCCGTGTTGCGTGCCCAACTGCTTGTCGAGCGCCTCTTCTGGGCGCTCCCTGCGGCCTCAAGCCTGAGGTCCCGCTGGGCCGCATGCGCGCGTTCTTGGACCATAGGAGCCCATGCCAAAGTGCATGTGGCCGTGCGCCTAACCCGACCGTCCGGCGATGCCGGCTCAGTTCGCCCCCGTCACAAAAAGAGATGCTTGAGTTTGGTCCCTAAAGTTGTGCTCCCCAAGGGTTCCTTTAGTTAATGATTCCTCGCTGACCTGCACTTCCCTTGTGCATTCTTGATGTGTCTTGTGCTTGATGTGTGCATCACGTTTTTGGCGGTTTTCAGAGCAAAAAGCGGTTTGAAAGGGTTGGCAAGCGCGAAGTGTGCAAACGGTATGCTGTGGGCAAATGCACCAATCCTGCCTGCCGCTACGCCCACGTCTGCCCTGTCCCGCTTCCATCCGGCAAGCCATGCGGTCAGAAGCACACGGCCTTGGAGCATCAGTCAACAGCGCATTGACTATCGGTCGAGAGTCTCTCATCTGACACAGATCCAGAAGACCCCATGATTCCAAAGGACCACACCCGCTCCGCTGGGGCATCCGCTACTGTGAAACGCTCCGCTTTCTCTGCTGCATCAGCCATGAGTCCAGATGTTTCCTTCCCCCCTTCTCCGCCACTTGCCTGTCCTGGCATCGTACCACGAGCGTTGCCATGTCCAATGCACTAACCATGGCCCTGCTTTGCCTGCACCTCCGCCGTCTCGGGCCCCGCCATCAGCCACTCTTGCACCGTCGGAACCAGCCAACTTTGCGTCTCTCCCCGGTCCGGCCCCTGGTCATACCGACGCCCATGGCACAGCCATCCCTGCGTTACGCCTCTTCTTGGACCTTTTCTCCGGTGCTTCTGCGCCAGTGCACCATGCCGTGTCCGGTTTGCTGTTGTGCCGCTTCGAGCCTGTGGACCTTCTGCGCGGTTCCGCTCTGGATCTGTCTGATGATGATGTCTACCGGGACCTCTGCCGTCTTTGTGCCTCTGGTTTGGTCGGAGCCTGCTGTGCTGCTCCGCCTTGCTCCTCCTTCTCCAGAGCTCGCTTGTGACCGCCTGGTCCAGCCCCCATTCGAACTGTCGCATTCCCAACCGGTCTGCTTCACCTTGACAGTCGCCAGCTGAAAGAGCTGCGGCTGTCCAATTCCCTGCACAAGCGCACCCGCCACCTACTGTCACTGGTGGCCAGCCGCAGCGGCCTCATCTTCCTGGAGAACCCCGTTTCTAGCCTGTTGTCCGAAGTTATGGCTTGGGTCCGAGCCTTTGCCCCGTTTGGAGCTTCAGTTGCAGCCTGCAGTCATGGTATGGATGCCGACAAACACTGGCTCTTCTGGTCCAACAGACCCTGTGTTGCTGCATTGGCATCCTCCTGCCCGCACCTGAAGGGTTTCCACAGGTTGCTCCGCAGCAAACGTCTGCCAGACGGCTCCTGGTCGACACGCTTGACAGCCACGTATCCGCAATCGCTTGCAGAAGCTATTGCCGCTCTCTGCGTGCCCTTTCTGTCTGTCAAAGATACCGTTTACACTCGCAACAGCTGGAGTGCGCTGCTCCCACCGCGACTGCCCTGGTCTGCTCAACACCTGCCAGTTGAGGATGGGGCCGGTTGTTCCAGCACGGCTTGTCACGTCACTCCGCAAGGAGACGACATCTTCCGCCCGTTACGCCGTGCTTGGATGGAGCGCCTCATCAAGTCCGGTCTTGTTCACACGATTGTCTCCGCGGTCTCCTCCGGCGACAAAGCATCCCCACTTTCAGACGAACAGCTGTTGCCTTTCTTTGACGACCTACGTTCCTTCCTGCACGTTGAATGTGACGCCACCTGGTCCAACTTGCTGCACATTACTCCAGGGCAGCCGTTCCGTATCTCTCTTTGGCGCACGCTCTCGCTCCTTCTGAAAGACCCAGATGCGGACCTCTTCCCGCACTTGCGTGAGGGAGTTCCGCTTGGGTTCGCCCAACCGATACCTCCCTGCCCAGTCCTGACTCTTTCGGAATTAACTGCTCCAGTTCCGGAACTCTGCCACTGTGAGTCCGCCTGGAAATCTGCCTTGGACCATCCCGGTTTTGTCGACGATCTTCTCAAAGAAGAGCTAGCGCAGGGCTGGATTTGTGAGGTGCAGGGAGGTGATGCCGAACTCAAGTCTCGAAAGAGCCAGTCCGCCGTCGGGAAGCTCGGCCTGGTTATCTCGGATTCTCGCCCTCCGCGGCTCGTGGTAGACAGTTCCATTTCTGGGGTTACTGCGAGTACCCGTCTGCCCAATAGGTCATCTAATCCCACGCTCATGCACGTGCGACGCTGCCTTCCGCTTTCGGATGCCCGCGAGCAACTTTGTGCTCTGGTTCTGGACGTCAGCAAAGCCCACCGCCGGCTCAAAATTCTGCCTGCTGACCAAGGGTTACTCTGTTTTCGCCATCGTGGCCGCTTGTATCAGTGTCTCACGCTCAATTTTGGAGCTAGGGCGTCTGGGTTTTACTGGTCCCGGGTGGCAGGTCTGCTTGTGCGCCTGGTGCACCGCATCTGGTGGGTGAGTCACTCCGCACTAATCTATGTGGACGACCTTCTGTGTCTGCTTGAGAAAAGCTCCGCCCCGTTGCTGGCTTCCGTTCTCGTTGTGCTCCTGCAGGTCCTTAACGTGCCCATGGGCCCATGAGCTGGCACAAGGCCAAACTCTCCTCTTCCGTTGTGTGGATCGGCTGGCAGTTTGACTTCCGCACCTACACAGTCCGCCTGGAACCTGAAAAGCTCCAGCGCTTGCACCGTCTACTTCATGAGTCCCGTCGACACAATAAACTGCCGACGTCGACCCTAGAGAAGTTGACCGGCAAGCTCCTCTGGTTGTCGAACTTGCTCCGCGCCTTCAGGCCCTCGCTTGCTCCTCTGTATCAAGATCAGTACTGCCCCCCGCTGGTGAGCATTGCGCTTTCACCTGCTTCCTGGAAGCGCTTGGTGGACTGCCTTTCCGATGACCTGTTGGTCCGCTCACCGTGTGGTCTTGCTGCTGCTCCGGTTTCGTGTCGCGCAGAATGCCGTCACCAAGCGATCCGAGTTGCCTGCCTTTCCCCCATCCAGCCGACGTTTGTGGGTTCAAATTTCGGATTTGTCGCACACGCATCGTGTCATATCAGATGCTTCCCGGGAGGTTATGGATCTCTGGCTGGACATCTGCAAGTCCGGTACTGACTTCCGCGCTCTGCTCCTGGCCCCGCACTTTCAGTGTGAAGCGTTCGCAGACGCCTGCGCAACATCCACGTCTGCTGGACTTGGAGGTTTCGTGAGGTTGCCCAATGGAGCCTGCCTGTTCTTTCAGTACACCTTCACACAGCAGCAGCTGCACGATCTCTTTCAATGGTTCCCTGCAGACGAGCCGCCGCAGCATTATATAGCAGCCTGGCCCAGTGCGGGCTCCTGCACTTGCTCTCTTGTCTGCTGCCACCTGGTCACCCCCCTGTCCACGTGACTTTCCGTTGCGACAATTCCGCTGCTGACTCGGCCTCTTGGAAAGGCCTCTCACTTGCCCGAGGCTTCAGTTCCTTGCTCCGCTCCTTTTTTCTGCTGCAGGAACGCCAATTCATTTCCGTTCATGTCGATCACGTTCCGGGATTCCGCAACGATCTCGCTGATAGCCTCAGTCGTGGGTATGACCCATCCCTCCTGGGTTTTTTGCCTGCCCAACGAACCGAGGTGCCTTGGACAGCCTTCCCGTCCGCGTTCTGCACCTGCACATATCCACTTGAGAAGGACCTGTCCAGCTGCCTGGCTCCTGCTTGATGAATGCTGGCCTGTTGTACCCCTTTCGGGTCAAGCTGAAGCCTGAAACCTTTGGAGAATCCGTCCAGCATTCTGTCCTTGCCCGGCTGACCTTCGGTCTCTCCGGATACTACGGATCTGCGTCCGCGTATTCACCACCGTGACAAAAGAAGGGAGCTTCCGGAGTGTTCTTCTTTTGTTTAGTCCCAGTACATTCGTAACGGACTAGTGTCTGCAGTGAACGTGTATGTACTTGTACAGGGGTGTTTGCTGCATGCACGCAACGGCATAGCATGTACGCCTGCGAGTCTGCCCGCCCGCAGTCTTGGCTCGCAGGTTGGTAATGCTCTTCGGTGCTGTCCGTTACGTGCAAGCAAAAACTTTACCGCCACCACCCCTCCTCCTTCCGTCTTCCTTGCCGCACGCCTTACTCGCTGTGGCTGACCTTCGGTCTCTCCGGATACTACGGATCTGCATCCGCGTATTCACCACCGTGACAAAAGAAGGGAGCGTCCGGAGTGTTCTTCTTTTGTTTAGTCCCAGTACATTCGTAACGGACTAGTGTCTGCAGTGAACATTTGGGTTGCAAGTGGTGGCGTGGGATGCCTTTTTAAACACATTTGGGTTTGCAAGTGGTGGCGTGGGATGCCTTTTAAACACATTTGGGTTTGCAAGTGGTGGCGTGGGATGCCTTTCAAACACATTGGGTTTGCAAGTGGTGGCGTCGGATGCCTTTTAAACACATTTGGGTTTGCAAGTGGTGGCGTGGGATGCCTTTTAAAACACTTTTGGGTTTGCAAGTGGTGGCGTGGGATGCCTTTTAAACACATTTGGGTTTGCAAGTGGTGGCGTGGAATGCCTTTTAAACACATTTGGGTTTGCAAGTGGTGGCGTGGGATGCCTTTTGAACATTTGGGTTTGCAAGTGGTGGCGTAGGATGCCTTTTAAACACATTCGACGGCGTGCAGTTCGCCACGTTGGGCAAAGCTGTTGCAATTTGGCGTCATACCAGCACGCTGCGCTAGTCAAAGCCAACGAAGAGTTTGCTGCATTTTGGCTGACCCAATTGCGGCAGAACACGTGCCACGCGAAAGCGTTGGAGTCCTCTGTTGCCTTGCAACAGCAAGCTCGGATTCGAACAAAACGGTTGCCCAGTAAACCAACAGATCACTCTTGTCCCGCGATTTCACTTCCGTAGTGCTCTCGCCATTGTCATCTTCCAAATTATGCTCAAAACTTCAAAGTTTGAGGGGTTAGTTCAAGGGACTTCAAGAAATGGAGAGTGGAGCCATTCGGGGATTTTTCATTGGGATCCCCGTTCTCCGAGTCAGATGCGTTGGGCCATTGGGGTGTCAGGGTAGGGTCCCTGCGGAATGCTTGAACAATACAGTTTTTCATTGTTGTTTTGTTTCTGGTTGTTTTCCAGATCAGTCCTCAGGAGCCAAAGCACAGGCAGATATTATTTCGGGAGGGAGTAATCCACACCACATGAACCCTGGAGGCTCACAGCTCTTGACAGAGAGCTTTACAAAGCTTGCGATGGAGACCGGCACCACGTGCTGCAGTGGAGTTCTGGGGTTGTTGTGGATGGGCGCCCGCCGCAAACTCCATGGTCAGATTGCATTTTGATCTCAGTGCTTCAGCGATCTTCAACTTGACACTAAACAAATTCTGATCTCTTGCACCCCCAAGCCACTACGAGGACCTCCGAGGACCCCCGCCCCCCACACGGAGTTTAATGGCACACCATGTCAACAAGCTTGCAGGGACCTAAAGGCTCCGATGCAGTCCGAACTGCCTGTCCTGTGTTCTTGCTGTTGATACTGGACTCATGCTGGATACTCTTTTTTGTGTTTCGGCTTGTGGACACCCCGCGTGAAACCGCAGGCATCGCAAAAGATCGTAATGATTACGTCGAGATTCTGTTCTGAAACTGGTCCCGAATTTGGACGCCAGTGCTCTGTCCTACCGCTGCTTGTACAGGTGGTGCATGCATAATTCTACAATTCTTCGCCGGCTATCCAAGAAGCCCACGTTGAGTGCTCCTGGATTAGAGCTTGCACCATCTTCCCGACATGCTTGATTGGTTTCGGCAAATCCGAATCAATCGTCTTCCCAAGCTTTGTCGGCTTGTTCTTTCTTGGATCGATGTTCGTGCCTTCGACTGTCGCAGAAGGTGTGAGCCCGGCCTTGCTTGGGGAATATGATGCACATGGATATGTGTCATCTTTAGCATGTTCGCTGCTACTTGGCTGCTTAGCTTGCAGTAGTAAGACTGGTTTTGCAGTGCACAAGTTGTGACCACCTGTCTTTTTCAAGCTGGCAGCAGACCAGACAGGTGTAGTCCACCCATAGTCACATGGTCTATCACCTGCCCGTGTGATCCTGCGGCTTGGGCCAGCCCCATCGACCCATCAATTGGCGCCCGGCCCGAAGGTTTCAGCTGCCAGCCGCAACACAGTAGCAACGAGGAGACAACAATACCACCACGCTGGGAAATTCCACGAAGAGAAAATGCCTTGCGATCCAGCGCAACAGTGAGAAAGCGTCGCCAAGAAGAATGTTGACCACGAGCAATGGGGATACCACCAAGGTGAGAATGCGTCGCTACGAACAAATTGACTGCAAAGTCCGCTGGCCGGGCTACCACCACCATGAGCGCCGGCAAGAAATTGACCACGACCTCGCGACGATACCTCTACGGTGCGAACCATGGGAATGCAACCGCGAAATATCGGCACCGAGCACAGCCCAAGATTGCGGCGAAATGTCCGCACTTTTCCGAGACCCAGTAGTTTCTAGTTAAGAGAATCTTGCCAGGCGACAGACTGGAATTCCAGAAATATTTAATTAGTCATTCTTCCTTCCTTCCGTCTTCATCTAGGTTCATCGTTTCCAACTTTTTGGTCATTCTGCACTATCGATTTTTTAGCATGTTTGTTGATGTGTTTTTGTCGTTTTTTATTGTGCATTTTGCCGCTCCCGGAAGCTTTCTGGAGGCTCCAGCAGGCCCGGGGACGCCAAAATGCGAAGCCTTTTCTTTTTTTCTATCATATTTTGGCATTTTCTCATTTCTTTTTACATTTTGCGGGAGCTGCCCGAGGGTGCCAAGCTCTCCGGAGGCTCCGGGAACGCAAAAACGCGAAGCCTTTTCTTTTTTCGTCATTATGTTCTATTTTTTTCATTTTGACGGGAGCTACCCGGAACCTTCATGATAAAATAACGAGAATACACCAGGCTACCAGAACTACCCCAAATGACAAATGGGTAAGTTTTCACGACCTCAGTCTGTGGCTGTAAGAATCTCTTGACGGTAGTTCTTTTGACCACAGGGATGGGCCCAAGCCGGGCGCCATCTTGTCGCCAGTGTATGGCTAGAGCCCTCAACCGGGGGCAAGGATGTAGATCTGTTCTCGCATGGTAAAAAACTTATCATTATCTGTGCGCTCAGATGTTGACGAGCAACCAACTGGGAAAAGATGCTGAAAAAGGCTTCAGGAGGCTTAGCGGTTTACAGTCTCAAAGGAGCTTATCCTGAAAAGGGGCTTAGAGGCTTGTAAATTTCCCCAGCTCTACCCCCCGCCATGAGAATGCAGCGCCGTGAATCCCGCAAGTCCAAGCTTCAATGAGAGTTTTGGCCATTTCCGCCTTCCGGTTGCGCCCGCGCAGCCGCAGGCGCACCACGCGCTAGACTGGCAGCCGACGTGACTGACGCTGCCGATGAGGAGGCCGTCTGCGAAACGGCGCCGGGCACACGCGTGCGCAAACGTGCGACGGGGAGATCTCCCGCTCGTTGCCATGCAGCGATCGCTCTTGGCACGGACGAACCCTTCGCCGCTTTGTCCGATCCGGCTCTGCGGGCCGCTCTGCGGGCCGCTAGCGGTGCCGCTGCTGGGGTGCCGAGCGTGTGAGCAGCACAAACTGTGGCTCGACGATGTGGAGGCGCTCGCCACTGGTGACACCTTCCGCGTCTCGTCTCGCGCAGCAGTTTGCGCTGCCGACCTCGACTCTGCGGCGACTATTGCGTCCCGTTCGTGCGTTTGTGGTTCGGACAGCAGTCCACGCACGCCGACGGGCAGAGGCGCACCATCAATCAGGGCGAAGGGTGCGAACAAGGGGGACGCCTTGGCACCGGGCGCTGTACGCTCTGGGCCAGCATGACGCTTTTGTCGCTGCCGACGAGCAGCTGCTCCCCGGCGAGTGTCCAGCGGCCTTCCTTGACGACATCTACCTCGCCACCACGCCGGCGCTCGCACGTTTTCGTCACCTCCTCCATCGAAACGCAGGCGGGAACCTCAGTAAACACGAGTGTACAACCGTGCTGGAGGGCCTGCTCCTTTTGGCATCGCCGAGCGAACTGAGACTGAGCCAGGGTTCGTTGTCTTGGGCACGCCGCTTGGGCACCCACGGTTGGGCACCCACAGTATGTCGCCGCCCACACCGACGCGCTTGCTCGAGGAGGCGGCTGCTGCAGGAGCTCCCCTTGCTGCCCGACCTCTCGTGTGCCCCCCGCCATGCGCGCCTCGCCGCGAGCTTACCACCCCTCCATCCCGCCTGACTTTTCGAGCTGTGCTCGTGGCCACGACGACGCGGTATGGCGATGCCTGCTCGCGCTGCTGGGCGAAGTGGACCTGCACGGGCAAGCCGCGGCTCGTGCGCAACTGGCGCTGCGCCATGGCGGCCTTGGCCTGCGCAGTGCGGTCCGCCATGCGCCGGTGGCTTTGTGGGCCTCCTGGGCCGACACTCTCCCAGCACTGCTCAAGCGAGACCGCCCTTTCGCCCTTCGTATAGCCCAAGGCTTGGAATCAGCAAGCGAGCTCACAGAAGCACTGCTGCCACTCCAGGATGCCCGCGACTCGCTGTCCGCAGTTGGCTTTGAACCTCCCTCCTGGCACGACTTGCTTCACGCACAAAAGCCACCCCAGCCCGTCCCAGACATTGACAGCACGCGGGGCTGGCAGCGTGCAGCGTCCCAGGCCGTCGACGGTTTCTGCCAGCGAGCCTTGATGCGCGAACTGGATGCCTCCCCCGCCGCCTTACTTGACTCGCAGTCAGGACCGTATGCTGCCCGCGTGTTCACTACACGGCCCACTTCACCTGAGCAGCGTTTATTTTTCTACAAGCAAAGCCACATAGAGACGCGATTTTCGGAAATCGGCCGCATAGCATTTGGCCTGCAGCGCGTAGGTCTGCGTAGGGCCCGCGTAGCCAAGTCTACGCAGTACCTCCGCGTAGGCCCGCGGTTGTTGGTGTATATAGTATGATATATATAAGTAAGTAAGTAAGTAAGTCCTGCATGCCCGTAGGCGGCCTCTTAGAGGAGCAGGCAAAGAACGCAACTTTACATGGTGTCAAACTGCATTTGAGCATGATATATATATATATATATATATATATCGTTTGTATAGGCATATAGGTATACATATATATATACATGCGTATAATTGTATTTATTTACATAAATTCCGCGTAGGCGCGGCGTAGGCTCCGCGTAGCTCGCGCGTAGGCGCAGGTGTCGTCTTCCGTCGTAGCCCATCCATCAACATCCGAATTTTGCTGGGTTGGGCAGAAGTTCGGAAATCGGGCAAAGTTGCCGCAGAAATCTTAGGGTTTTGGGCTTAGGATTAGGGTTTAGGGCGAAACGCTGCGTTTGTGCTTGCTCAAGGGCTTGCCACGCAGGTCCGCGTAGGCACGCGTCAACAACATACTCCGCGCGCAGCCGCGCAGCTACTAACATGAGTTCACGCGTAGGCCCGCGTAGGATGGCAATGCTAGTATAACACCCCACACAATGAAATAACAAATTGCTCACCTGAACTCACCCTGGACTCCCCGTTGTCCCGAGCCCTCCTTTTGCATCGGCTCCGCCTGCCACTCCCGCTCACGGCAGCGAGATGCCGGTGTCGGCACCTTGCCGCTTGTCCACGGTCTGGTGTGTTGCGCCACTGTCCGGCACTGCCAGCGTGGATGGCGACTCAGCGCTGCTCAGCGACGTTCTTGCTGACTCTTCCGAGCAGCCCCCCCTCGTCAGCCGCATGCCGTGAATTGGTTTTGCTGCCGTGGCATTGGGCGCTTGCACTGGGACTGCGATGTGACTTGAAGTTTCAAAAAGGAGCGCGGAAAAAAAGGCGTGTGAGAAAAACAGCCACCCAAAAAAAACAAAACGGGCGGCAATCCTGTCCAAGCTCAGCGAGGTGGTGCCGGCACTCGGGCCCTTCGCCCGAGCATTTATGCGGACGATGAGGGGACCCTCCACGAAATCTCCCAAGCGGAGGGGGTCGAGCAGCTCATGGCGGCGGCTGCTCGCCTCGCACAGGGCGAGCGCCTGTTGGCGTTGTCGTTGCCACACCGGACCGGAGCGATCTGGGCACGTCCCAGCGGGGCCGCTCACCCAAGCCAGCCGCGTCTCAGCGCTCCGTCGCCGCCGCAGCTGCACGCACGCAGGGCGGCGGGGCGCCTGCATCGCTTTCGAGTGCGCGCACGAGCTGCTGGGCGACAAGGCACCGAGGCGCGCAACAGTCAACGCAGCCTCCTCACCCGGGCCTATGCCGGCTGATGCAGCTGCGACCCTTGCCCCAGACTCCATGCACATTGCCTTCAGGCGACGCCTCCGCCTGCCGCTACCATTGACCGCCCTGCATTGCGGCGGGACGGCGCTCCCGGCTGCCAAGGACAGGCCGATGCGTTGTGACCACTTCATCGCCTGCGTCGCGGCTTTGTGCTTGAGCGCGCGTGGGTGCAAGTCGCGCGCGAGGCGGTCGGGGTGGAGGGCCGAGCAGTGCGACAGCTGTGGCTGACCCAGACCACGGCGCCTGCCGTTGCTCCTGCGGATCGCCGCCGCTTGGACTTGGTGGTGTACGGGGCCACGCCGGGCGGTGAGGCACTCTGTTGTGACGCGACGCTATTCTCACCCCTGACGCGAGCGGGTCGCCCAGTCCCGGGTGCCGATGGGCGTGATGGGACCGCATTGGCGGCCGCGCGCCGCCGCAAGCACGCGCGATGTCCCGGGCTCCTGCGGGGAGGCCCGCAACGGCTCGTCGTGCTCGCGACAGAGGTGGGTGGAAGATGGGGCGAGGAGTGCCAGCGCTTCGTCCGCCAGTTGCTGCGCCTCCACGTTCGGAGGGCGCCTGCAACCCTACCTGCCACAGCGGGTCGCTACGCCCAGCCTCCTGGCAGCCCTGCGAAAGCCTCAGCTGCATGCCCGCAGTGGCGAAAATGAAGCGGACCTGGAGGCGGCCGCCGCGGCGGCTGCGCCGGGCTAGGCGGGGGGGGGCGAGGAGGTCGGCGCGGTACCGGCCCCGTTGGACGTCGCATCCCGCGGAGACCCAGGTTTCTGCCTCACTGACTTGGGCGACGAGCTGCGCAAATGCATGTGCACCCTGCAAAGCCTTCCGCCAGTCCGGGGAGCGCTGCGCCAAGCGTTCCGCGCGGGATTTGAAATGGTGCGGGATTCTCGGGATGCCGACACAGTCATCGCGGGGGTCGTCCAAGCGGCAGGTTGAGCCGCACCCGGCGAGGCCCAGGGCGGGAGAACGCCCTTTTGACGCAGGGGACGATACGCAGCGAAGAGCTGAGCGGGCAGTTGCCCTGGCGCACTTCGGTGAATTGTCTGCGGCGAGGGCGGCCCTCGGAGCCGCCCCCCTGGCCCCAGCGAAGCACTCGCGGTGTTGCGAGACCCTGTGAAGAGGATTGGCTGCCGGATTTTCGCCCGGATGGCGGGAGCATTGTCGTGAGCCCAACGGCTCCAGCCGCTGGACCGTCGGGATGCGCAACCGAACTCTTGCGAGTCCTGCTCGATGATGAGTCGTACACGGAACTGCTGTGTCACGCCGCCCAGCAGTTGGCGGAGGGCTGCATGCGGGGCGTCCTGTCGGTCGCTCTGCAGCGTGCCGTGGCAAGTTCCGTGCTCGGGGTTTGGACCATGCCACGATTCCCCGGCGCGCCGGACCCCCCTGGATGACGTCATTGGCATGACGCCGCCACTGACTGAGGCGGACGACTCGCCAACGACAAGTCCTGTGTGTGCCCCGACCACGCCCGATTCGCGCTCCCAGCCTGGGGCAAGCGACGCGACGTGCTTGTGGATCCAGTCGCGGTGGGGCCCAGCGCAGTCTCGGCCACAGCCACTTGCAAGCCCCCACCACCGACGCGTCCAGCCGCTCGCCGCGCTGCGACGCACAGCAGCCGGGGCGCGATAGCCCCGTAACCGCGTCAGGATCCGCAAGAAGTCGCAGGCCTGGTTTTTTTCCCCACGCAAACTCGTCCCGACTAGGCCCACTACATCACTACGTGCCGGCGCGTCACGGCTGCAAAGGCAGTCGGCTGGGCGCGGCCGCCTCAGCGAGGTCAAGGACATCGCCCAGCGCACTCTTGGATCTCATCACGTGCGGCGTCGAGGGGGCGGCCCATGTCGGTAGCCGCCCGGACGCCTTTGCCAACGCAGGCAAGGTCGCGCAGTGATGTCACGTGTTCCGCTTGCGAAGCGGTCGGACCTGGGTGTGAAGCCTCCCCAACCCGCGTAGGGGTCCCACCGGTCGCGGGCGCGTGGCAAATGCGTCAGCTGCGGAGCAGCAGAAGTTGGACTTAGGCAAACCACATGACAAGGAACACTAAGCAAGAAGGCAAGTGCGCATGCAAGTGCGGGTAGTCCTTCCTTTTTGGTCAGCTTTGCGAGCAGCGAGGTTCGTGTTCAGGGCCGGTCCCCAGCATATCAAAAAACCCATCCAAAAGCCAACACGCAAAGCGCCTGCTGGCGCTTTCGTGCCGACAGAGGTGCCCTTGCCATTCCTTTTGTTGCCCTTGCCGACGCCCTTGGCTTCCCGATGTTTGGCACCAGCTCGGTGACGACCTGTGCCGGGCGCGCGGTCACGGCGAGGGGAACGTTCACGGTGAGGCGTGCAAAGGCTGGTGCTCCGGCTGGGGCTGCGGTCTGGGGAGCGGCCGTCAGTATGGGGCGCGGGCGGGTGCGGCCCGTAGGCCATGGCGTGCAGTGCGCGGATGCAGCCGCGTAGGAGGTGGACGGCCGGAGCCTCATAGAGCTCCCCCAAGGAGCGCTGTATTTCATGGACTTCCAAGCAAGGCGGGCCTGCAACGACAAGCGGTGCGCAAGCGGGACATGGCGGCTTTGCATGTGTGGCTAGGGCACGTCCCGGGCTAGAGCCAAAAGCCTTGCAGCTTGCTAATGCGACGATTTCTTCTTCGCCCCCCCACGCAAAGCACCTGGTGACCTCTTGCACCGCTTGTAACCATTCGCACCGCGCTTCCCCTGTTTCCCCAACGTGAACTGGCGCGTGTGCCCTGTCCGGTGGCCGGGCTGGTTCGGGGCCGCGGCGGCGGCGCGACGCGCCAGCACGCGCAGGAGCACTCCGACCAGCAGCCCCACGCTAGCCCCAGAGGCGCAAAGCCCGGCGTAAAGTAAGTGGGCGTCGCTCCGCCGCAAGTCAAGGCAGCATGCGCTAGACTTTCCCGGCAGGTCGGGGCCAAGGAGGCCGCAAACGAGACTGCCGACTGCGCCGCAGACAAGCCGCGCCAGCACCATTGGCATACCATGGGTGCACAACGACAAGAACAGCTTGAGCGTATTTTGTAGGCGTCTCGCGCTGCGCTCCGCAGCAGTGGTCGCCTAGCAACCTTTTCTTGCAGGAGGTGCTATATCGTTGGTCGCTTTGTTCTTGCTCCAAGCGCTCCAAGTTATTTCTTGCGCCGCCCTCAAATGTAGGAGCTGGCAATTTTCCCTTCCGCGTAACAAGGCACTAGTCGCAAGCATACGGCTTAACGCTGCCATGCGCCAAAGCCTCGGCATTTTGGCGGGTCGGCATTTTGGCGGGTCTCTGTCAGGTTGCCCTCGGCGTTCACAGAGCGTTTGCGTCGCTTGCGCGTGAGCGCGCAACAAACGACTCGAGACAGGCGCGCCGCCGGGTGAGCGCCGCAGTTGTCGCTAGCACGTCGTGTGTTGTTCCTGAACTGAACCGCTCGGTTCTTTGTTTGATGAGGTAGCTGGCTGGGTGTGATGTGCGTGTGTTGTGCCTTGGCGAAACCAGCTGCAACAAAGTGGGGATCATGTCACGGCAAACATGCGCAGCATATGGAACATTCTCGATTCAGTGCCAACGCCACACCGACGAGCACGCAACCGCAGAGGCGAATTTTTCCGTTGACACCAGCTACGGTAAAAGCTTATTCTCAGCTGGTTAGCACGCTTATCGACATTGTGCGCACATCGGCATTGGAAGCATGGCACGCGCATCAAAGGGTGCCGCCACCTTACCTACATGCAAATGGTGCAGCGTGATTGCATTACAAGAAATCAAATGAGGTGTCAAAAGCAAAAAGGATGCCAGATAACTCCAGCCACTCGGCGCTAAGAGGGGTTTGGGTGTGTTCTTTGGCATGATCATCATGATCAGTGTATGTCATTTTCACACAAAAACTTGCGCAGCTGCAGGCCTTGTGCTCGTCGAGGATTATGTCCAGAACGAAGGCACTGCTGGCTTCCTCGCACAAACAATGCAATTGGGCTTGTATCCATGTCAGTCTGTCAGCCCATAACAAAATCGTTGGGCTTGCCCATAAATGTTGCTGTACACGAGTCACTGGTCACGTTTTGTCCTGAATCATGGCAGTGGTGCTGTTGTTGGATATGCTACAGCTGCTGAATGGAGCACATCATCCTTGATTTGAGGTCAAGCAGTGGGGCTTGTGAAGGCACGGCAGTGTTTCCGGGATCGGCATTGCTTCCTGAAGCGCGCAAACGCCAGATGTCAATGATCCTCAGGACAGCCAAACCCAAAGTGCCCCAAACATCCGGGGCAAGCACGACACGACTCCAGCACCAGGTCAATACGCGCGTTTCTGAGCCTTTATGAGGGCCTTTGCCGCGATCAATGATGTCTTGTTTTTTGGTTTGCGTGTGCTTTCGCGTTCAAGGTTTGGAAGGATGACGTGCATCTGCGCAAGAAGCCGGCCAAAGTACTCAGATGCATTGCCGAGCTGCCTGGCTATGTGTGTGAGGGCAACGTCCATAGTGGTGCATTCTTTGTTGAGGTTTGGAGCATGATGTCTCCTGACAGGACCCGGCTTGGCTTTTGTAATGCCGAAAGTTACTCACCATGTTGCCGGCAAGTGATCTTGGGCTCGCAGGAAAAATTTAGATTTGATGTCGGGGCCCTGAGGCAAGCTTTTGTTTCAATCGTTTATGGTTTGCTCATGTTTCAGGCTGGGAACATGGACGCCAGCGTCTCGCTCTCTTCAGCAGGGGCCTGTTTTAACTTGTGTGCCTCGGCCCTAGCGCTTGGATGAGTTTGGGTATGTTTCTTCGGTCTGAGGCCGCGCGCTCCGGACCCGGGAGAGTGCCAGATCCAACTTGCCAATAAACGTCCAAAGTTTCGGCTAGTCGCAGGTGCTTCGCACACACACGCCCTTGTTACGTGGTCATTTGGAAGGTACGGTGCCGTGGACACATGTGGACGGAATGGAGTGCACGCACCCTGTGCATGCACAAGGGTCGGCACAACAATGCTTTGACGCAGGCTGTCAAAAGTGTGTGGACTTCTTCGGAACATGCCAAGGTTCACGAGTCCGAAGTGGTCTCAAGCGAGGTCTAGCGCGTGCGCTCACCGCATTTACTTTCAGCTTTTGCTGTTGTTTCTTGTCGCTGCCGTCGTGGTTCCATGCTCAGGCGGCCGTGCCTGGCACAGGATCCACCGGAGGTGATTGAGATCGAGCTCGGGCCTTGCGAGTTCTTTTTCCCTTCGGTGAGCGGCGACATACAAAGTGCTTTGAGGAGCAAGCTGCCGTCTTCGTTTGGTGGTGAGAATCCCATGCATGCCTTGCTGGCACGTGATTTTGTTTTTTGTTGGCGGGACTTGTGCTCGGTCAAATGTCCCGTGGTGCGTCGTGCCGTGCCTTGGACAGGTTTGGCCTCCCAAGTGGTCGGTTTATGGCAAGGCAGAGGGTCGTTCGCATGCTCAGCAGGGAACCAAAAAGTCACTTGGGCAAGGATCGATCTCAGCTTCCGCATGGAGCTCAGTCCTTTCTTTTTTCTTGTAGCGGATTCCGAGAGCCGTGTTGCGAGTGTGCAAGGAACGACATCGGGACATGGACTCCAAAGCCCAACACGGATTTACGCCCTGGACCGGGTGCCCTGTACTGAGGGAGGCTCAGATGCAGTGAACATCATTGAACATCATTGAACTCTGACCAGCGCGAATTGGCCTTCCAGAGCTTGTGCTGCACTTGCTCTGGTTTTTGGGCATGTTTCGGCATTTTCGGCATGTTTTGGCTTCGAGGCTTCGAGGATTTGGCCAAACAGTGCCACAAAAATACCACCACACCCCACTGAGATACTACGCCTTTTCACTCAGCCTGAACTGGTCGAATTAGAATTCCTGCGCCATTGGCGATCGCGTCTGCACGGTTCTCTGGCCCGGCCCTTGGAAGTTCAGAAGTCCACTTCAGGACACAGGTCCCAGATGCCGTCTCACAAAGTCTCACCGCTGCCCGCAGCATCCGCAAGCTGAGGCGCAGCGCGGCGCGATGGGCTGCTCAAATAGTGCGCCCATCGAGCCAGAGCCGCCGGAAGAAGCCGTGTCGGAAACCAAATCCAGGAATGCAGACAAGAAGGTGCAGGGACCTCTTCATTCATAACCTGTTCGAGCTCTTCATGGACATGCGTCGTCTGAGTGCGTGTTGCCGATCCCTGTCAGGCGGCGCAGCTGGAGAACAAGGAGTTGGCACTAGAGAGAGAGAGAGATTTAGTTCATGGGTCCGAAAACCGGTGCACAGCAAAAAACGGAAGTTGGATCAGCAAAGCATGGCTGCAGGAATACCATGCACGAATGAAGTTCCTGTCCGAAGTTCCGCTGATGAAGCGTTTGCCCAAAGACGAGCACCCGATTGTGGCTGAAGCTTGCGAGGCGCCACGGTTTGCTTCTGTGATGCATATTTCAGCGATTCGTTTCACAGCGGCTCAGAGATGTTGAGAAGGTGTGCACCTTCGAGCCCGGCCACCGAATCATTCAGCAGGCCTCGGCTCTGCGGAGTTTGATTGAATCTGCCGAGCACCAGCACCTGTTCGCACCTTTACGCATCGCATCGCGCCGCGCAGGGTGACATCGGCGATGCGTTCTACGTGGTTCGCACAGGGGAAGCTAGCGTTCACGTAGAGAACGAAGATGGCAAGAAACAGGTCGCGATCCTCAAGGCTTCTCTCGGACCTGGCTGTTCTTGACAAATGTCATGCAACAGCTGCCGGCGTTTGCAGGGTGGAGACTATTTCGGAGAGAATGCGTTGCTTAGAGACGAGCCGCGACTGGCACCACGGATGCATAAGGTTTGCAAGTTTGGACCAGGGTCTTGCCTGTGAACTCAGAGGTCTAGACATGATTTCTGGCCGTTTGTGCAATACGTCTGTGATGGCCGTGCTTGCCGCATACCCCTTTCCGAACCCCTGGGGCCACGCGTGATTTCTTTGTGGCCGGGGAGCATCATTCAGGGCCTGTTGGTTTAGGAGCCGCTGTGCAGGCTACGATCGTTGCTGAGAGCAAGCTCGTAGCGTTGAGAATCACCCGAGAGAAGTTCGAGGAGCGATGGGGAGAAGGGTCAGAGGGGTTGCGGAGTCGGCAGAGTGATGCTCGGAGGAGCTGGGCCTGAACAACAAGCTCATGTTTGCGAACCGAAAGGCTGTCGGTGGCGGGCTGCTGACTCAAACGACTCCCGGCTGCACATAGAGGTGGCACAGTGGAGAAGGACGGAGAAGGTCTGGGGGTTGAAGGCATGCTTTGCGTTGAAGACGTTTGGAGCTTGAGACTTTTCATGAAGGAAGTCCAAGCCCCCAACCGAGAAGACGGGGGAGGACGTTGCGCCTTGGAAGCAGGGAGCACATCACAAAGCACCAAGAGCCAACCTCACGTTGCCTCACGTTGCAGCACGTTGCCCCACGTTGCCCCACGTTGCCCCACGTTGCCACACGTTGCCACACGTTGCCTCCGCAAGCTGGGTCCAGCTCAGGACCTCATTACACGTGCCCTGCACGAGAACGAAAACCTCGCCACCATGACCGCGTTGGACGATGCAAGGCACAGGGTTCCCGGATTCCCTGGCGCGGTTCAGTTCGATTTGCCTTCGCTCGAGGCTGAAGTCTTTCATCGACGTGATGTGGAAAGAGGAGGTGAAGGTGGGGGGGACGGATGGAGTGATATGGAGTGACATGGAGTGGGATATAGAGTTTCTCCCAAGCGTCTGATGCCAAGGCAGGCGAGCAGATCATTACGGAGGGCGACCTGAAAGCTGACTTCTTTTACATTGTGCCCCTTGGGCGCCAGAAGTGGAGAAGTCTCGGAAGAAGCTGAAATCAAGTGAAATCAGTCTTATATACCAGCGTTCTGTCTCACTGTTCGCTCTGTTAGGGCCTCGGGTGAGTTCGACGTCAAGATTGCGGACGCTTGGTGCAGACTACGGTAATCTCCCAACACCCCCCTCCACCCCCCTCCACCCCCCTCCCACCCCCCCACCTCTCTCTCTACTCGTATCGCTCTTTCCCTTTCCCTCTCCCTCTCCATCTCTCTTTTTCTTTATTTATCTTTATCTTTCGGATTTGCCAAATGGAACCGTTTGTGGACAACTCGCGCGAAGGAGACCGACGCCGAAGGCAATCCGAAGGCTGTCATGGAGAGCAACGCTTCCAAGAGCGTGACTCACGTCACGCCAGGCGGCCGCTGCAGCAAAGCAATGTTGAGCAGCTGAGCCATGAAGCGCCCCTGAAAGCGTGGAGAAAGCAATCAGGCAAAAGCATGTGCAAACGCATGAGCAAACCGCAAGGTGCGGGGAAATTCGGGGAACAACCTTGGCAGGTGGCAGCTTCGGCGAATTAGCTTTGATGTACTTCGTCCCTCGGGCGGCGACGGTGGTGGCTACTACCGACTCTGAGGTTTGGGTGATCGCAACTTGGATCAAGCGGTTAGATGTCGGGAAAAGCTGGTGCTGGGCTTGCTCTTGCCTGTGGCCTGGAGGGTGGTGAATTCTCTGGTTCCAGTGATCTTTGTTTGTGAGGGGGAGAGGGGGGTGGTCTCCAAGCAAGCGCATGCAGAAGAACGCGCGTTGGCTTGAAGGCACTGCACGCACGCTTCCTTAAACGGTTCTTTGGGATTGGGATGCCGGGAGTGACCCGAGGATCGGGCGAACTTCAAGAACATCCTGATGAAGGCCAGGGACCTGAGCCACCTCAGCCATCTCAGCCGCCTCGGCCACCTCAGCCACCTAAGCCAAAGCCACCTCAGCCACCTCCAGCATGTCCAATCTGTCCTGAACATCCCGTCATCCTTGTGCGAGCTGCATTGCATGAAGCTGCATCAAGCCGCATCAAAGTTCAAGTTTGCTAAAGTGGCTGAGCAGACCTAGAGGCTCCGCAGGAGACGTCAGGTCGAGGTTGCAGAGGTTGCAGAGGTTTGGCAATCCTGCGGGGGTCTGGAGTGTCACTGTGTCACGACGTTGTGGTGTGCAAGCTGCGGGAAGGCATCGGACTCCAGGATAAAGGCCTGGACCTCAGCTGGAAGTGTCGAAGGATAAGCTGTTCAAGATTATGCTGTCACAGTCCGTCACCTCAAAAGACGAGCCTCAGGAGTACGTGAAATACCTGGACCAGGTGTCCGTGCTGGACTCCCTATTAGCAGAGGAGAAGAAGCAAGTGGCAAATGCGCTTGTAGAGAATCTTGGCTTGGATGCTCCGTGCAGCACAGGCCAATCTCATTAGCTAGAGTCTCCCATTCCGCAGTTTCGTTTGTCATTATGTTTCTGCTTTCTGCGCCTGAGGATGCATTTCGAAAAAAGGGATGTAATCATTCAGCAGGGCGAACCTGGCAACATGTCTGCGCCTGAGCTTTGTCAACGAATCTGCTCGGATCAAAATGAATGCCCTTATGATGCCATGGCCGGCAAGGTTCTACATCATGTATGAGGGTGAAGCGGCGTGGCGGCATTGTTTCCACAGCAAACCTCGGACCATGATTTCAATGGCCAGAGTAATGATAGACCTCTGGGTGAGCTAGTGTTAGTCTTGCCAAGCTGCCAATGAAGGTCGAGATAATCAAGGAGTGCCATGTGCTTTTCGGTGAGATCGAAGCACATGTGTGCTAGCTCTCGAGTTGGCACAGCAGTCATGTGCAGGATGGAGAAGCAGTGGCCACACTGGAGGCAAAGATTAAGAGTGGACTCTGGGCTGCGTGCAAGAGATACCTCACGAAAGCAAAAGTTCTGGTTGGAGAGGCATGAGCACAATTACAGCCCTAGGAACCGTGCAGTTCTTTGGCGAGAAAGCTCTTCTCGAGAACGAGAACCGCACGGCCACTGCACGGACCCCAGCCTTTCCGCCGGTTTCAGGTCCGGCTCGCGGTTTCTGCAGAAGGGGCTCAGCAGAAGTCCAAGGCTCGATGCGCTAAGAAGTAAGCTAGTGCAATGACGCCTGACACATCCTGACGCCCGACACCCTTGCCATACACAAAGTGTTTTGCCAGTGACGTGGAAAGTGTGCGCTTCGACATGGGTGAGGTGGTCGTGAAGTCCTCCTCTGCCAAGTGCCTGGTTTTAGATCGCGAGTCCTTCGACCTCCTGCTTGGCCCTCTGAAGGTCCCGGGATGTGTGACGTGTGGGGATGTTTTTGATCTCACCTGTTACGCAATCGTCTAACCGCCCAAGAGCTTAGCTTAACCATGCGATGAAGCGTGTGGCGACAAAGAATGCAACCATTCGCCATCATTCTTCCACAGAGCCTATCGCCATCAGCAAGTTAAGCGCCAAACTTATAATGCAAGCTATTCCGTGCTGATGCGAGATGATTAGGAACTGCTACGAGCGACTTAGCCAATGCTGTACTCAACTCCTCAGCCATCGTTGCAACCATTGTTGCAACCTCTTTCTGGGTCCTTGCTGAAACCTGAAGCTAACTACTATTTACTATGAACACGAATGGCTGGACATTACCGCGTTGATGTTGTTAGGATGTTATCCTGTGATGTAGGAATGGACGTGTCTTGACCTAGCCTCATATTCGGCGAAATGGCAACATCATTTGCAGAAAGACATCTGGCGCGTAAGAATCGTTCATGCTGCCCGCGTACCTGGACAGAGGTACGGTTAGGAACTTATGAGTTGGGGTTGGCTCTAGAGAGCTTTGCCTTGCAGGGTAGATGCACAAGAACTGAGGAAGGGTTGTCTGAAAGTGCTGGTGGAGAGTTAGTGTCAAAGAGCGTTGCGAGACACGGTCCTGCCGAGCTGCCCTGGCTCATCTTGGATGTGTGGTCGCATTTCCATGGATGGGCGTTAAGTGGTTCAGCCCTTCACAACCTCAGGGTCGGCAGAAGGAGCGTTTTCAAGCGAGCCAGGACATCATCGACGCTGTTCGGGAGGGTCGCGAGCGCCCGCAGCACACAACTGCGAATCCAGCAGCAGCCAGCGGCTCCTTGGATCAACCGACGATGCTAAAGCCACTGAATCCCAACATGTTCTTGTGGAACTGTGAAGACTCGGCTGCCCGAGTGCGCCACTGAATCTCAAAGAGTCCCCGGACTCGACGAACCATGGCGCACCACAATTAGGATGCTGGAGTCCGAAGAGCCAAAGAGTAAGAGTCCTAACCGGTCCTCACCCTTCATTCCAGACTGTCCGATGTCCCATGCTGGGAGCTGTCTCCAGGGTCCTTGGCCCAGAATCGACAGCGGATTCGACGCAGCGAGCTGAAGCGCATCGGCCTCCTCGGCTGCGGCGGCTTCGGAGCTGTGGAGCTGTGGGAGCACACCAAGACAGGCAAGCTTTGCAAGTGTTGGGCGAAGCTTCAAGCATGATCAAGCATCAAGTCAGAGACTCCACGATGTTTAGCCACATGCCCGGCCCCTTGACCTTTTTGTGTGCCAACGTCAGGCGACACCTACGCACTCAAGGCCATTAGCAAAGGCTACATTGTCAAGACCGGCATGCAAGAGAGTCACTTGGACCCCCTTGGCGACACAGAAGAGCCAACTTGATGGACTCAACAAGAGACGGTGCTTTTTTCGACAGCAGTTCTCTCAGAGATGTGTTTTCTTGAGGCATCATGAATGAGAAGAACATCCTGGAAGCTCAGATCTGCATAAAGTCGACGTAGGAAAGAAGGTATAAGGTGGTGAGATGGCCCTTTCGAATGGCCCATGCTTCGTCCAAGGCAATGACCAACTCCTCCTTCATCACGAAGCTGTATGAAACGTTTAATGGGACACAAACGCATCTTGTGTTTATTAAAAGAGACGCTCCTTCGTGGGTGTGTGTGTGTGTGGACGGTGCAAGAAAAATGGGTGCTGAGTTCAAAGCTCAGGCTTTACTTCCTCCTGGAACCATGTTTGGGTGGCGAGCTTTATGCCACTTACATTCGGTGACTTGGCGTGATGACACGTAAGCCGACGTAAGCGCTGACGGGAGCATTGGTGAATGCTTGGAGACTCTCGAGGAAGGGCCTGTATGGCTCAGACAGGCACTGCAAGCTGCAGCCTCAGCGTCCTTAGACTTCGGCAAGATCAAAACAGGTGCAATGCCATATAAAGTCATGCAAAGTCCGCATCGCGTTGCAAAAAGGTTTTATGCCGGGTCCGTGGTCTTTGCCTTCGAACACATGCATCAAAGACGGATTATCTACAGGGAGCCTCATTGGAGATTTTTTCAGCTCAGCCAGATGCTGATTATGGAGGGGGAGAAGGCCGAGTAGGTGCGTTCAGACGACGTAAACGGCACATGCACAGCTTCTTCTACCTACCGTGGCGTAGAGCTGCTTTGACACTCCCATGCCAAGCTGAGGACTTAAAGCCTGAGAACCTCCTGCTGGCAGACGATGGCTTTTTGAAGTTGACGGACATGGGTTTGGCAAAGTTTGCAGCGGCCTCGGTCGGCTTGAGAAGTCGGCCAACGGCCCGGCCAGTTTAGCATGTCGATTCTCATCTGTGCTTTGCCATGAGGTGGTTGGAAAGACGTATACAACTTGCGGCACTCCTGACTATTTCGCTCCCGAGCTCATTGCATCAACGGGACACACCAACGCTGTTGGCGGCTTAGAGCCCCCCAAGCGGGGCAGCTGCAGACCTGCTTGTCGATATGGGGCTTCAGTTGCATATTGCATCGAAGTGTCTTTCAGACGTGTTAGGTGGATTGGTGGACCCTGGGCATTCTGATTTTTGAGCTGATGCGGCTGGCCTATTTGGCTCTGCCAGTTGCTCTACCATAGGAATCTCACAGCCAGGGCTTGAGAGAAGCATCGTTTTTGTTTGCGCTTTTCTTTGTGTGAGGTCAGGCCATCCGCCGTTCGAATCCGCGTATCCGATGCCTCACAGCTACAAGAGCTAGGGCTTGGTAAGGCATTCTAAGCGAAGGAAGCACACGGAGCGAGACTCGCAACTTGCCAAGGCAGATCTATGCCAAAGTTACCAAAGGTATTGGCAAGGTTGCTTTTCCGCTACTTGGCTCCTAGAATAGAAGGTCTAGCGATCGAGTGCTTTTTGCTTTGAAGATGTTGCAAATACTGGCAGGGGCGTGATGAAGGGACATTGTAAAAACCTTGTGGAGCCTCAGCTGCATAAGTCAAACTGAAGATGAAGGGCAACGGTCAAGTTTTCCAAGTCGCGAGGAAAACTTGCTGAAGCACGACCCGTCCGATCGATTGGCCATGCGGAAAGGAGGAGTCGGATTCCCAGGATTTTGAGGGGCTCCGACCTTCTGTGCTCCACCAAGAGATCTTGCCAAGGTTGCCAACATCAAGTCACACCCCTGGTTCGAAGACATGAATTGGGACCAGCTAGAGCCTCCCGTCAGAAATCGAGGATGTAGGAAGGGATTGCTTCTTGTCGAGAACTTCCCGAGGAAAATGGAATGTCCCGCGCCCTACAAGCCGGCTGTGCGGAGCAGAAAAGACCTGTCGAACTTCGTGGCAAAGAAGGAAGATGCCCCCAAAACCTTAGAGCCACTTGGATGCACACCTGTGTGGCTCCAGCTCTTTGCTTGCGCACCTTCCCCTAGCATTGTTCCCGCATGCGGGTCAGATAAGATAAGATAGTCGCCAGTCGCCTGATGAAGTCCAAAAACAGTTTGTGGTTCTTCAAGACTAAATGACGAGATGCGAAACGGGTGGGAAAAATGATGAGATGAGATGAAGCGGTGGCTGTTCAGATTGAGATGTAGATAACTTGAGCCGTGTGCCGGTGGCAACGTTGAGCTGTGTGTGTCTCTGTGTGCGTGTGTGTGTGCCGAATTGGGTTTGTTGCAAAGATGCCTGAGTCATAGCGAAGCCTTGCTGCGCTCGACCGCAAGCATCTTCAATGCAGGTACATCGATCCGGGAACTGGATGGGACAAGGACTTTGCGACTTCGTACTGAGGCCGTGACAGCCGTGACAGCCGTTCGAGCAGTGACAAGTTGTTGCTAGATGGTGACGGCACCGGGGCTTGCACAGGCGATCACCATTGTTCTCCTATCCAGACAGAGTGGCTGAGCTTGCGTCACTTGTGACATCTCGCGATTCATGGTGCATGTTGTAGTCTGCTGGAGCTGCAAGATGTCCTTAGGGTACTTCGGTTCTGCATTAGCCAGCAAGATTTAGTTTTGGTCCAGCGTGTTGGATGCAAAGGCCCTGCAGCAAATTCAAAAAGACGCTTGTTTTGCCAGAGGCCAAATCACGCGGATTTTGACTTCAAGTCAATGTTAGTGTCAGTGCCAGAGAATGACTGGACAGATGCCACCCGCATCCCAGTAGAACCCATACTCAGAACCAAAGCAAATGATAGTGACCTTGCTGGTCCAGTCTTGGCCACAAGAGCAACGTACCAGCAACATCTTCGATCAAGTCGAAGAGCTGGAGCTGGTTTTCTTTAGAGAAAGTGCTTCTGTGCTCCCGGTGTAGGGTTGCAAGGTTTGGGCAAGCGGCGGGTTTTGAAGAATTGGGGTGGCAACTTGAGAAGCAACTTGAACTGGTAGGTACATACAGCCTCGACTGCCCCCCGGGGCAAGTTCGCAAGTCCAGGTGGAAGGCTCGGCCCCCCAGATTCTTTGAGAAAGGTTGAGCCTGGGTACAATGCCGGTGATGCAATCTGAGGCCACCACACGGAGTGGTTGCACTTGGGGGCGCCGCCTCAAGAACTTGCACCCCGAGGAGCCCAAGCATTCCTGCCGGAGCCCATCTCTCGATTGGCACTTCGTCAGGAGCGTGCCTATATCACTCAGACGAGTGGGGCACGAATGAGCCCCGGGCTGAATCTCTTTAGCCGTTGTCAACCCCAGGCTTCACCTGTGAACGTGCAGGCTACGGCGAGTGGATGCGATACCGGCCAGGTCTCGAGTGCATGGGGTATCATGCGGTATTGATGTCCAGTGGCGTTCCCCGAAAAAAAACCCTATACCATCCTAATGTCCTCATGCTTGCAGGCGGATAAACGTGCTTCGCAGACGGGCGTTGACAACAGAGACTGCTGCAAAGCAGCAGTGCTTGAACCTGTCTGGCAGTTCGGGGATAGTCGAGATGAAGTTCAGGGGTAACCGAGTCTGTAAACATTGCATATGTCAAGATTTTGTCGTGTTATATATATATATATACACACGCACACTCTGGTACCCCCCCCCCCCCGTGACCTGCCCTTTGTCGCCTTGTCTCAAGTCACCCAGCTGCACTGCAAGCAAACTCGGTGTAGCGGTTTTTTCCTGGCGTAGACTAAAATACAACCAAATCCGCATACACGTAGTAAAGCCAAAATACCAAGACCAAAACAACCAAAAACCAAAACCAAAAAAACCAAAAAATCAATTTTCCGGAACTCTTGGAGAAGCTACGTAGGGATTCCTGAGAGTTCCGGGATTTTTTTTTTTGGTTGGTTCTTTTGGTTTTGGTGTTTTTCTTCTTTTTGGTTTATTTTGGTTTCTTGGTTCGCCTTTACGAGGCAATAACTACGCATTTTTAAGTGTGCTTACGCAAGTTGTGCTTTTCAGAAATAGTATACAAGTGGTCTTTTGAGTGCTTCCGAATTTTATTCGTTTCGTTATTATGTAACTAGAACCGCTTCGCTTCTTTTTCAACTAATGCTTAGTGCATCTTTTGGTTGTATTCAAGTGTAGTAGACCTTATTCAGCCATTACTTGGTGCTCTGGTAGCTAGATTCGCATATATAATATTTGCCTAGTAAAAGCAATAACTATCTAGAAGAAGCATTTGCCATGCTTGTCTTGAGAAAACGCATTTATTGCTTAGTATTGTTTTCTGAAAAAGTGATTCCTACTCGTCCAGGGATACTCCAAAACCCTACAATCCAAACTTCACCAGAGATTCTCCTGAAAAGGTTGCGCTTTTGGATGTTTTTTTGAATTTGAAAAATTTGCTTGTGTATGGCCTTCACTAAGTACTTTTCTAGGATTCTTGTGCATGGTTGGTTAAAATGCTTTTCAGTGGTCTTTAGGGAATACTTCAGAAACCGTTGTTTCATCGTTATGTAAGTAGAACCGCTTCTATTTCCTTCATTTTTTTTTTGAAGGTTGCTTGTGCATTGAATACTTTGTGTAAGTAGAACCGCTTCAATTTCCGTCAGTGTCTATTTCGTACTTTGATTGAGTATGGTCCTTTAAATAGTATTCACTTGAGTCAAGTTGGGCTATTTGCTGAAAAAATGCTCTAGTAGTTAAATTCGCATAGAAGGATTATTTCAAAAATAAAGACTGTTTCATGAATAGGTAAACATAAGGTATTTCAGTGGACTTTTCAAATAGTATTTGATTAATACTTTGCCTAGTACAAACACAACTGCATAAATACACTAGTTGCTCAACAAGACATTATTTGCCTTTAAACCACACTTTGGCACATTTTGGTTGAGCATGGTGGTTATTTCGCATTTTGGTTGAGTATGGTCCTTTAAGAAGTATTCACTTGAGTCAAATTGGGCTATTTGCTTAATTATTACTCTAGTAGTTAGGTTCGCGTAGAATGATTATTTCAAAAAACGTTTCATGAATACAGAAACAAAAGGTATTTCAGTGGACTTTTCAGATAGTATTTGATTAATACTTTGCCTCGTACAAACACAATTGAATACATACATTAGTTGCTCAACAACACATTATTTGCCCTTTAAACGCACACTTTGCCATACTTTGGTTGAGTATGGTGTGTATTTCGTATTTTGGTTAATTATGCTGACAGTATTTGATTAATACTTTGCCTCATACAAACACAGTTGTATAAATAAACTAGTTGCTCAACAAAACATTATTTGCCCTTTAAACGCACAACTTGCATAGACAAACCACAGATCTAAACATCTAACAACAGCATTGTCCGCTTCAGATTCAAAATGCAGATTAATCCAATGCTGGCTTATCGGGGTCTGTGAGGTGGGTGTCCCAATAACTGTCCTTCATTGCCCGGTGATTAACTACGCGACTCTTGGGCCTTCGTTGTTCTTTTTTGTTAGAAAGGCCGAAAAAGGGTAACTAATATCTATATCTGTATCTATATCTATATCTATATATATATATATATATATCTATTTCTATATCTATATCTATATCTATACCTATACCTATATCTATATCTACGTATATATATATATATATATATATATATATATATATATATTGAGGTCGTCATGTTTGCATGACCCGCTTACTGCCAGGCTGTCTCACGCAGCAGGCTTAACTGCTCCATGGTCTCACGTATCCTACATCCCAAGCCTCGCAGCACACATACAGGCACATGCAGCGCAAGTGTGGTGGTTTTTGGCCGGGGTGTTGCCCTACGTTGTTCCCGGACTCTGCAATGACATGCCGCTGACGTTTGGCTCCAGTCTCGTCAGCGCAGCAAACCCCAACAACGTGGGGTGAAGGCCCCTCCTGGGAAAGGTTTGTAGCTTCGCTCGGCCGAGCCGAGCGAAGCGCAGGATAAAAGTGTCTCTCTGTCTCTCTATCTCGCTCTCGCTCTCGCTCGCTCGCTCTCTCTCTCTCTCTTTTTTTCTCTCGGTTTCTCTCGGCCATGTGCTTGGCACAGCAGCACAGCGGCACTGCGCAAACGGCACAGGGCGAAGAGCGTGGATGGCGAATTCCCAAGGTTGCAAAAATCCTCTCATGTCCTATGCCAGGCCACTTTCCCCGAAGACCATGCTGCCTGTGGAGCCCCGCCTGAAGCCTTTGTGTCCGATGCTTAAAACAATCTCGTCTTTACACCATGGCACCATTGGTCCCACAGCCATGCGCGGCTTGGCGACTTTGGCTTTGTGCAAAGGTGCCACATTCATCCACGTCTTGGATTCGAACGAGGGCAAGGATGTTGGCAAGGCAGCGTCCGGGCTGCTTTCGGCAGGTTTGCCTCCCATGCCCCCACAGGGATAGTTTTAAAAAGGCTTCACTTGTCATGTCCGGGGCATTCAGGGTTCACGGGGTCACGCCTTGGCAAAAGCCCACGGTCGTAGTCACGAAAGGAGGCTTTCTTTGGGGGGCTTGCCTCAGGACCGGAAGCTACTTCGCTGTCACAGCTTCAGCGGCTATGCCCTGGCCCAAGAATCGCGATACATGGGCACAGGTGATGGAAACAAATAAGGGTGCGCGGAGCAGGCTTTATGTGCTTGAACGGCCTACCCCGAGTAAGACTCTGATGATGAAGCCCAGGAAAAGCAACAGGCGTTTTTGTGTCATTTGGTTTTTCGACTGCAGTCTTCGCCTCGGTCTACCCATCCAGCTGCAGGTTCCGTATCACCTCGAGCAGGAAGATGGAGACATTGCAGACACCATTCCGCCGCTTGTCGAGACTCTGGGCAGGTGACAGCATGAGAACTCGTCGCAGGCTGCATAGGGAAGAACAATGAAGAATATGTGGTAATTGGGATTAGGCTGTGAGTTCGCTGTCCCCCAGTTTCGTGTCATTGGAGTTAAATCTTTCGTCATTCGGTCCGGTCAGTAGTCCTGACGAAGACGAGGCCTGGCTTTGTCTAATCATGTGCAGGCTCGTGCCCTGAAGGTTGCTTTCGATTTTGTGCCTCAGGCTTCCTGTGTGAGCAGCAAATACCGCCAGTCTGACGACGTACCCAACCGAACAATTGCTGCATAATTCGGTAACAGACAAGACTTCGTGGAAACCTTGACCCTAATGTTTCAAACGTTTATATACTCCATCCGGCAACCCTGAATGAACACGTACTTCATGGCAGGTCCAACTGTTCCAATGGCAGCAGTGCGGCCACACCTGACACGACGGACATCGGGGACGAAGGCAGCAGGGATCTAGGGCGGGCTCTTCTCGGGTGAGGTCCAACAGGGTCCAACCCTATCCTCCTGCTGTGCTGCGTGCAGAGCTTTGGTCTGAACGCGATGGCGCATCGTGTCAGCGCTCTCTGCAGGCTACGACTCTGCAGCCCAGGCACTTTGTGCACTTTGTGCACTTCTGGGTCGCTTCTTGGGCCTGTTGAGTCCCTTATCATTGCGCGACACAAAGGCGTGGCCTGACACAGACGACGAATGGGAAGGTGTGGACTTGCAACGGTGTGCAAAAGCCCTGATTCCGTGAGACCACTTCGTCAAGCTCTGTGAGCTTTAGGAGATGTGCCAGGTCCAGAGAGCAGTCAGACAACGATGGAGGCAAACGGGGTCCAAGTGACCGTGGTTGCACCAGCCTTGAGCTCACAAAGCTTGCGAAAACTTACAGCTTGATGAGAATCTTTCTTGCTTGTCTCTCTCTTGTAGTTGTGACATGTTGTGATTCTTCTCGCATGTTGCGAGCGTGCGACCGAGGCCTACTACGTGGCTCAAGGTGAAGAGCTTGTTTTGGAGCCATGCCAGGAGGCAGTGGCTGCTCCTGCTTGGACCTGGGATTTGCCGGAAGACAAGGCCGATTGAGAAAGTGCCCACATCCAGGAGCGGGTGAGTTTTCATGAGCTGTGCAGCCCTGGGAGGTCATTCATGGCGTGTGCCGTGCAGTGGCGGAGGTCTGGAAATTGAACCCTTCCCTCAAAGATTCTGCATCAGACACACACACACATACACACGCATCGACATATAAACATGTGTATAGATGTATATATATATATATCTATCTAGAATATATATATATATATATCCATATATATATATATATATCCATATATAAATAAATATATGTATATGTATATGTATATATATATATATATGGATATACAGATCAGGCTGCGGCAGCGGCTCCGACAGGACGTCGCAGTTGCGACAGCCTAAGACTGGCCGAAGAGCGAAGAATTCAGAGCTGCTTTCGGTGTACGCCGAGAATTGGAATGTGGTGTTTCCATCGGACCAGGTTTCGACTTCAATGGTGAGCCGCCTGATATCCACGACTACATTTGGCAGTTGTACAGGAGCTCACTGATTCTCCGCTTTTGGGGCGTACACGCTTAACATGGGATTCCATGAGGCATGCGTCAGAACTTTAGGACTTGCTGCTGCGATACAACAACCTTCGTACCGCGCCTGGTGAAAGTCTTGTTCGCACCTTCCAAGAAGTGTGAGTTGTCTTCCCTCGAGGTTTGGGCCTTCGCCTATCTGTGCAGGATCTCTGAGACCAACCGCGGCAAGGCATCAGCAGCCACAAATGCCCTGTGTGGTCCGGAGAGGTGCTGTGAATACCATTTTGGCTCAAGGTTCAGCTTTCGATTGTACTCTGGTTGCGGTGGCCGGCCTTTGACCCCCGGCCTTCGCACTGAGGGTGGTTTGTGAGGATGGACTCCTTACCCCTTTCGGATGATGAGAAGAAGGAGCTTCAGAAGCCACGGGGAAAGTCACGGGAAGGTACACGGACGTCGCGTGCACAAGGAAGGGCGTTTCGGTGTGACGAGGACGTCTTGCGAGATGACTACTAGGTCTTGTCAGGTGGTGAGAAGCCAAGGCCTCACACCACCAATGTGTTCACCACAAGGTTCAGCGTTTCGCGTGAGCTTGCTCGGAGCCGCAGCGGAGGGCTGATGTCACGAATGTCCCATGATGTCCCCAGTCCCCTTCCTAGATCTTCCGAGCAAAGGCGGGCGCAGGGATTCTTGACACGTAGCACTCCAATGGGCAGATGCTTTTCTGATCTTTTCTGGAGATCCTGTCCAAAACAGCTTGCACGAACTTTCTGTTCGTTGGCCTATCGCGACCGAAATCCTCCTCGTTGAAAGGCAACAGAAGGCAAAACTCTGGCAATACAAAACTACGCATCACAGCAAAGGCAGCAAAGGTGGCTCAACAAAACCGCTTTTTTACCAGCGGCAGCCATGAGCATCCCAAGGGCGACACCCTATGCTCCATGCGGGAGCAATAAAAGTTGCAAGGACCCGAGGCATTCGGCCATCTTTAGACGGAGCAGAGAACATGAACATGCAACAGGTGGAAGTCAACACGCAGACGATTCATCGTCTTCTCCTGGCGGCCTGAGCCCCAACGGGGAAGCCTGAGAGTACCCTGAGAGTATGAGGGAACCCTGACAAGCCGAGGCTGTGACCACTGCGGCGAAGTGCAGCTGGCACCTTTTTGCTGTTGACCGCTTCTTTAATCCTTGTTTAATCCATGGCTCACCTCGTGGAAGGCCCTCGCATGTCCTTGTTGCCCAAAGCGGGTCCTTAGGGTTCTTCTGCCAGGCAGCAACAGTTGTACATGTACGACAACACATTCTATGCGCATGTCTCGCTCTCGTTTGGTGGTGCCCAACAATGGTTGTGTACTTGTGCCAGAGCATGCAGCCGCTTTCGGAAGCAAGAATCTCACAGTGTACCCAAGTGAGGCCGCCGGCGTGAGCGTACCGGATCTGAACAAGCTTGAGGCAACTCAGAGACATTCTCCGGAGGGAAGATCATTTTAAAAGCTTTCTTTTTTCCTCTCTCTCTCTCTCACTCTTGTTGCTTCTTCTCTCTGTCGTTTCTGTCTTGTTTTGGTTTGTTTGCTTTATCCTCCACCATTGATTGGCTCAACATCCTACCGAAAAAGCCCGCAGCTTCAAGTTCGACTTTTGAAGTCAAAGTCGCTCGGTGCGCATCGCAGTTCCGTGCTTTTCGCCCTGCTGCGATGGCCGATGGCATCGAATGGAAGGCAGCACTCCCAGCCCATGGCGGACGGAGCAGGCCACTAGATTTTTGGACGCTCACGAGCCCCAGAAGATGCAGAACGGCGAGATGGGTTCCCGGGGACTGCGTGCGTCCCGGCAATCAGGATTGCGCTGGCTGCGGTTTACGGATGGACCAAGTGGTGACTCTTCTCCGAGACTTTCATCCAATGCTGGCCGTCGGAATCGCCTTCTCGATTTGAAAAAAAGAGTTCAGATGCGCCCATGATTCGGATTCAGGAGAGCAGGAATTCGTGTTCTCAAGTGGTGGTTCATTTCCAGCTCCTCTTGGTTTTCAGGAATGCCGGGATTCATGGAGTTCAAGAGAACATCTTCAGGGTGTGCAGATCATGTTCTGCATTTGCAGGGATGTGTTTGCAGCTCTGGGTTAGTAACGGTTAGTATCCAGGAGTGCGCTCCTGACAATGAATCTTTACACTCCTGAAAATGATCCCGGTTGCTGAACATGAATTTAGGCACTCGTGAAAATAACGGATCTGTAGGTCAGCCCCTGAACATCCGACAATGAATCTGAACACTCCTGAAGATTCCGGAAATGGGGTCAGTCCACGACAGCTTTGCCCTATGTTGCAGCGCGCAGACGCTCAGAGCTTTCATGTGATTTCCTGACTGAGCAAGCTCGGCAAGACAAGAAAATTGGCAAGCGCGCCTTGCGACATTGGCCTAGTATCCCCTGAACCCGAATGTTTTCGGAAGAGATGCTCAGGGGCTTGATTTATGCTGCGTGGTTCAGGCTCGATTTTTGGAGCTGCTCAATTGGAACCTCGATGTGTGCCCAAAGACGTTCAAGAGGCAAGGGTGGTAGTGCTGGGCTGGGAACGTTGATGCTTGTGTTTCTCGCAGATCTGCCCCAGGATTTTTCGCCTCCTTTGTAAAGCTGCCGCCTGACGAGACACACGGCGATGTATGGCCTCAAGAGCTGGTTCTTGATTGGTAGTAGTTCAGATCCAGGCTGGGGAAGTGCTTTTTCGACTAGCTGCCACATCTGCCACGCGCCGCTGACGTGTTTGTTTCGGCCGGTTGTTACTTGTTAGACATGGCGTATGCTGACCGATGAAGATCCTTCATATCCTCATCACGTCTTTCGATAACTCGTGGACGAAACAGTTGTTGATGATGGTGGCAGCATGTGGTCGTTCAGCAGAGAGTTCTATGCTGTTTCACCCGGTTTTGGGGCTTTCCCGGTGCTGGGGCATTTCGCTTGTCCTGCCTCAGCATTAGACTGGGTGGCAAGCTTGGCATCTCTGGCCAGAGCCTTTTGCCTCCTTATGGATTGTTCTGAGCCATATTGATCACATTGAGCCCCTCTACCTCAAGGGGCGAGTTGAGAGGGGGAATTGCAATGTCAGGAGTTCGCGCGGGATGCCACCCTTGCGGCTTTGCAGCATGCACTCGAATCTGTGATGAAGTCTTCTGCTACTGCATTTAGGAAGACTTCTCCGGCGCAGCAAAGTTCTCACCCGCAGATGCTCAAGCAACAGGTGAACCTGTCAGTTAGTAAGGCCAAATTGTCCATGCCTTTAAGCAATGGATCAAGAGAGTATTGTTGCCGTTTGCTTTTTCGGACCCGTCAGAGGACCCTCTGGTGGATTGCAGATGCGGGTTGTTTTTCATAATTCACAGTCGTGGTCGACGGGATAGCCGTGATTAGCCATGATCAGCCTACATATTTGCAATCGATTTGGTGTTGTGTTGGAGGCAGCACTTTTGCGGAGCAGTTGGCTGTTGACCACAGTGTGTCCATCAGTCCATGCAAACAAACACAAATAACGAACTAACGGGCATCTTTATATGGTCATGAACTGCATAGGAGAGCCAAAGTCGAGGGAGTTCACATACTTCTGCCAGAAGCTGCGCAGCAACTGCATCGTGCGGCTGATGGCAAGACAAGCAAAGCCAGGGACGTGCGGACTGTTTGGACCACAGTTGAAGATAAGAGCCTGAGAAACCGATTCGGAAGGCAAAAGGGAGGGAGTAGCACCTCTTCCAACGAGAAGCCCATGCATGGCTTCATTTACGACAGATCTGGAAAACTTGTCAGAAGGCAAGTGTCCATTTTGATCCACGCAGTCAAAGTGCTGCCCAAGTCTTTGACTGCGAAGCTGACATGTGACGAGGCCTTTGATTCACCGTAGGGTGCTGCAGCAGGACTCCTGCAGCACATTGGGCTTGTGGTCTCTGGCAGCGGCATAGAACCTGCCCTGTCCGGGCTGCAACCACCCCCCCCCAGAAGGGCCGACAACTTGTTTCGTAGTTGCCGTCACACCTTTGAAAACTTTCAACCATGCAGTACCAGCGTGCACGACCAGTGGCACAGCAACCTATTGATTGAATACTTTTGACTTGCAGTGGTCACCGCCAATGTGCGCCCATCGAAGACCTGACGCCAGACGTGTTTGCGAGGCCCACTCTTGGAGTTGTGATTTTTGAGAGGCCCAGGTCTTTGGCTTCTTGGCGATGGCGGTAGCAGACCGCGCCAGGGCGCCATAAGGCGTCGGAAGAAACCACCGGCTTTGAGACTATGGCTTACTTTGAGCAATTCGGGCTGCTAGGCAATGCTTGGCTGTTCCCAGGAGTCGGCAAAGGTGCCGCTCCGTGCCATTTCGGGCCCCTGCTCCTAAGTTCAGTTGATCCTTAGCATGTGTGTTGATCGGGGAGCGGCGTGGGCCGCCTACGCAAAGATGACAATGACCGACAGATTGTTGTGAATTTTGTTGCTCTCACGCTTGTCCACCGTGTGCACGGGTCGACAACACCTGCTGGAGCAGGCGCCCGGACCTAGGAGCGATGAATGTGGCGAGCACTGCGGTCGAGATATATACGGACGGATATATGATAGGACATGAGTTTCTACGGCAAGCTGGCGCATCTCATCAAAAAGATGCACGAACGACTCTCTGTTGGCATATCCAAGAGATTGGACATCTTGGGGAAGGATTGCCCCAAAAGGTCCCTCATCCTCAACGGTTCTTCTCTCCGATTCCTGAGGTCCTGCGCCTGCGACTGCGCTCGCAGTCCGCGGTGTTTTGTGCACCCTCAACCGTAGGAGCTGGCTCGTTTTGCGTAGGAGTTGGTTCTGCAGCCTCTGCAGTTCAAGGGCAGAGCAGAGAGCCTGGGCCAAGGGTTTCCCCCCCGGTCCTTCGACATGTCGCTTGGAGTTGCTTTGGAGGGGGGATTAACTTGACAAGGAGGTTCTTCAATCCTTTCTAGTAATGTTTTCGGGGACGTGAGCAGCTTGACCGTCTTAAGGCCTGGCAGGGCGAAGATGGCTGCCAGGCATGGCTGCAAGTTGCGATCTTCGTTGCGGTGTTTGAAGCAGGCTCTTACTCAGCATACTGAGCGCTTATGTCGTTTGAGAGGTCCGCAAATCGCCCCCTTCTGATGGTCTCTCTGCTCGGTGCTGTGCCCGAGCCTTATTGGCTTTGCCGGGCAACTTGCTGTGATGACGTGCCACGGACTCGTCCCTTGCACCCCAATCGCGCTCAGTGGTGCTCAGGGCTTTGATCGTCGAAGTCATGTACCAGGCCTCAAGCCTCTGACAACAGCCTCTGACAAAACAGCTTCTGACAAAGCAGCCTTAATCTCCGCGAATGTGGAAGCATTCAGGCACAGCGAGGCTTCCTCGGACCAATGGACGCCAGCACCTCAACAGATGTTGCAAAAGACTTCACAAGACTTAACAAGACCTCAAAAAGACTTCTCAGCCTGAGAACTTGCAGCGTATGCACATATCCGCAGGCTCCGACAGGGCGTTGTGAAGCACATTGAAGATATTTGAAGCATGCTCCCAGAATGTCTAGCTTGTTGATGCTTGTTGTGCAGCATCCGGGTTTGCCCAAGGGGAAAAAGGCGGAAGAGCCGGCTCCAGAGCTGCTCGGCCAAAAGCCATCTGCTGCTGCGCCTTTCTTTGCCAATCTGCGAAGATGCGAGAACAGTTCCTCTGACCGTCAGGCCTGATTGGAAGGACGTCGCCTCCTCAGCTATGTTTAAGATTGTGTCTGAAAAGTAGTGATTGAGTAGGATGTGAAGCAGTGAAGCATAGTGAAGCATAGTGAAGCATGAGATCGGTGACGGAGGAGGCGTTCCAGCGACAAATCGAGCGGATCAATGCGCGAAAGAGGCGATGGGGCGCCCGAAGACTTTTCTGGAAGAGTGAGATCATGTGAGGGCGTGGGGAGGGCTTTGTTGGGGTCACATCCATGGGCCAAAGCATGATCAGCGAGAGGAAGCAGTCGCCGGACTACAAGGAGTCGGCCTATGAAAGGAAAGTGCGGCTGCGCAAGGTGGGGGAGTTTGGCAGTTTGGCCTTTGCCGCACTCCAAAGTGGGCTCGAAAGCGCCGATCTTGCGCAGATGGCCATGTGGAACGCGGCGCAGAGAAAAGGCGTCAACGAGGCTCGGCCCAGCACGGTGCAACGGCCCCAGCGCCCCGGCTTCGCCTTGTTCGACCACGTGTTAGACTCCGTTAAAGACACCCTTTTTTTGCGATAGGTGGGCGCCAGAGACATGACCACCATCGACATCAAGGCAACACAACCGCATTCATGGGCATTTTGCGTTTCCGAAACACAGCACAGTTTTCTCCAAGTTCGATTCCAAAGGTTCTTACATCATGTTGCTTGGAAGCAGGTGCTAGCTAACCAAGCCGTGCTGAATGCCAGACGATGAGCTGTGAGTGGGGCAGACACTCTGTCAACAGCACGGGTGCTGGAACACCTGACAAACAAGCAGCTATCCAGGACACAGAAGTCAGCAACTTCAAACGCCCAGTTGAGCTATCATGAGGTCTTGAGAAAGGACCTGGGCTCTAAAGCCCGAAGCCTCAAGCCTCAAGCAAGGAGCTTTGCATCTGGCAAGTGGCAACTGCCAGCAATGAAAGAAGACCTGGCACTACTGGAGCACTGCTATGGAAGAGAGGGCAAGGGAGGTTACGGGGTTCAACGTCGCATCATGTTGCAACCACGCCCATGGAGCAAGAGGCAGTTGTGCAAAGCACAGGGCCCCAGGCAACTGCTAGCATGCGCGAACAGAAATCTAGACAACGTGGCTGTGGCTCCGGCGGCTGAATTGCTCCAGCCCGAGGCATCCGAAAGCCCGTTGCGGAGCAAAACAAGGGCACACCCTGGAGCAAGACGAAAAACATCAGGCAGAGCACAACAGAGCTTAAGCTGTGACGTCTCCGACAGGAGGTTAGTATAGAGTGAGGATGGATGAAGCTGATCTTTGGCTCAGCGAAGCTTCAGCCGGCAGCACATCTTTAGCTTTGACGCTGGCGATTGCAAGCAGAGCACGGGTTCGCAGTTGGAAGTGTTCTCGGATGTCTGCACAGGGTCTGGCACGGGATGTCGAAAGCAAGCGGGGAGAGCAGCGCGGGGCAGACCGTGGAATTTTGCGTGCAACATGAGAGTCTTGCAGAGGTCACGCTTCAGAAGCCGTTAGGCATCGAGTTCGAAGAACGTCGCCTGCCTCACATATGGCCTCACATCTTTGCGAGCTCAGACCTTGGGGGGGCTCGGGCTTCCCCAATTTCCCAAGGCGAGAACGATCCCAACAGAGTTTGGGTCCTTCGCGTGCTAGAGGAAGGCTCCGCCTTCAAGGATGGCGAGGCGCGCACCGATTTTGCCATATGGTCGGCAGTATGTCGGCACACGGCCTGTGAGTCGCTCTCTGCTGAAAAATCGGGCAGGTCGAGAGTGGTGACTTCCTCGCCTCTGTGAATGGCGTCGACGTGCCCCGCCATGGTATCGCATGGCAAAATCTGCAAAGTTCAGAGACAGCAAAAGACAGCTCTCTCTTTTTTCCACTCGTTTGTTGCAACATCCCCAATGTTCGGGGGCCGTGAGGTGGAGGACAAGCCTTACGAGGATGCCTTGCAGTACCTGGTGGATGCTGAGGGTCCGTACAGAAAAAACTGACAGAAGAGGCCGGAAGAGACCTGAAGGTTTGCTGATGCTGAGGCGAGATTGAGCTGGTCTTCAAGCGCATCTACGTGGCCTGAGTCGGCCTGAGTCTGCCCAGGTGCCCAAGGCGGCTGGGCACGCGAGAACATGCCGGTTTCAAAGCTCTTCGCAAGTCCCACCTCCAGATGAGGGCTTTAAGCCCAGACCAATTTTCAAGTTTCTTTTCCTGCTGCCCACTCAGAACAATGCCACATTCCGCACATTGCTAAGAATGAAACATACGGTGACCGTGGGCCATGGCAGATTGGAGTGAAAACTCCGTAGGATGTGCTGCGTTGGGGTTCGTGAACAAAAGGGCTGCATGAGAGGGCCGTTTGAAGGCCAAGTAGGTGTTGGCAGCATTCCATGCCGTGATCTTGCATGCACTTGATAGGTCCTTTGCAGGTGCTCGAGAGCCATGGGACCTCAATAGTCGAGCGCCATGGCTTGTGGGAGCTGCAGCATGATTGGCAGGGTCAAGGCCAAAGATGATGAAACATTGCGCTGCAGCATGGCATGTGCCTTGCGATGCGAAGTGCTTGGCGCAGAACTGAGAGGCCCGCTGCTTTTGCGTGGTCCATCCCGAATCTGAGCAGTGTCCAGAGATCAGCTTCAGCCAAACTTCAGTCCACTGGCGGCAGCTACTGAGCTGCATCAGTCGCAATGTAGTGGATGCCTGGATGGTTAAGGTCCGGATGAAGCTGCCTGGAATAGGTCCCCTTGGATGCAATGCTGTGGAAGTAGCGTAGCATGCCAGTCAGTGTGCCCATGCAAGAAAATGCAAGGTGAGGAGTCGGAGACAACGCAAGAGCGACAGGCACCTGATACCTGCCAAGTTTGCTGCTCCCCTGGTCTTTTTTGATCCGAAGGCGGAGGATGTCCTTCGAGACTTCGCTTTCGACCGAGTCTTCCAGCACCAGAACCAAGCCCGGATCTTCCAGGAGGTTGCACAGGTGGCTGTCCAGGCACGCACGGTATAACGAGCCATTCATTCTGTCGTCACGATTGATTGGTTCAGAGGAAGCTGAGGTTTTTGGGTGTGGGCAGGTTGCGGGGTTCAAAACTGGTTGCTTCAAGGGAACCTGCTTTGATACAGCAGCGGCATCAAGATAGATTCTTGCCAAGCTTGCGTGCTTCAGTAAATGGGGTTGGGGGGGTGTTAAGTCGCAGCTCTGAGCCCTTACATTTGGGAGAAACAGGGGGGAAGGGGTTCCACACGATGGTCTTTTCTTGAAGCGATTGGTTGAGAATTCGGGAGGAGGCGCTGGAGCACGCGAGCAGCTGCTGCTTTCTGGCGCTGGGTGCCAGCGGCTCTGGGAAGACGTTCGCGCTGACCGGGGGACCACGGCGCTTCGAGGATCGAGGCCTCGTCCCACGCTCGATTTCAGCCCTCTTCGAGATGCTCAGCGCGCGCCCGAACCGCACGGACTACCGGGTCCAGGTCTCCTTCTTTGCAGCTCGGCCATGGATCCCATTTTTCGCCTTTGAGTCCGAAGCGTTTTTTGTTTGAGGAAGTAGACTGCCTTCCTGCTACCGTCCATCGCACAGGAGCTTTACCGGGACAGCATCATTGACTTGCTCTGCGCAAGCAAGCGGCCTGTCAGGTTGTCAGAAGGCAGTGATGGGGCACAGCTGGTGGGACTTCTGCGTCAGTGTGTGAAGACCGAGAGCGAGGCCTACAACCTCCTTTTCGAAGGTGATTCACGTCGACACTTTGAGAGGCTGCCAGCCAACCCAGAGACTTCAAGAGGACACGTCTTCTTCCAGCTTCATATTTCACAAGTTTCACAAAGTGGTCGAGATGGTCGAGATGGTCGAGATGGTCGAGATGCCAACGAGGCCATCTTGGCCTTTGTGGATGTGGCTGCTCCTGCAGGTTTGCAAAATCACGCGACCGAGAGCATCGCCAGAAGCCTTCAAGAGCTGCGATCTACCGCACGGTCAGTATGTGCCGGACTCCCGAGGGACACGCCACTCGGGCCTCTCACCCAACTACTCCTTCCCTGGCTGCAGCCCCGGCAGCCCAAGGCATTGCCGGAGGCACCGGCGCTTGTGACTTTGCTGCCTCTCAAGTGGCAAAAGGAGCGGGACAGCGAGATCTACGACTTTCTCCAGCTCGTGCGCATTATTCACCAGGCTGCGAAGACGCGACCACAGCCGCGGAATGGAGCCGGGCCTCCCATCCCTCGCGGCCGTGAATCCGAAGCTTCAGAGGCTGAAGCGACAGGGACAGCGATCGAGGTCGAGACCGCAGCCTCTCCCATTGTCGATGCCCTGGCCTGGTCACCATGGTCCGCTGTTGTGGTTCACAGCCACGATCCCGAAGTCGGGGAAGCTCGGGAAGCTCGGGAAGCTCCAGAGGCCGATCGCTGCGAGGGCGAAGCGGCTCGGCCTGTGCCAATCAAGTCGGTCCTGTCAGCACGCGATTTGCGAGACAAAGAGGATGCCTGTGCCGGGCCCGCCATGCCGACACTTCAAGCCTTTCAAGCAATTCAGGCGATTCCAACTCCGCTTCGCTGCCGTGCCCAGCACCCAGCTGGCCCAGCGCCACCAGGACCATCAGAGCCGGGAGTTCGCGCTCAGCCTGCCATCTCTAGTGCAGGCAGGATCCAGAGTCCTGAGAACGCAGCTCCGATCCGGAGGCCGTCAGCCATCGGCAATCTGTCCGGTCTCTCTCTGTCCAGCACCCATGGCTCGCAAATGGCACCTCCGGCAGCGCATTTTAGCACCGATGCGAGACAGGTGCCCAGACATTCGCTGCCTGGTCTCGAGCAGAGGCACAATCCAGCTGCGGTTCCCTACAGGCCCCATTCGCGATCTCCAAGTCCATGGCGGGAGAATCAGGGCATGCTCGGAGGCATGGGCAGCATCGGCAGCATCGGCAGCATCAGCCCCTTCCCTCCTGCGATGCATCCAGCCAGGCCTCGGAGTTGCGACATGCGGCAACCAGCCTCTGGCGGGCCCTGCGGGCCCTGCGGGCCCTGCGAGCCCTGCGGGTGCGGGCCCTGGCCCGGTCCATCGCCTTTCTGGCGGGCATGGCCCGAAGCACGGCCGAACACTCCGAACACTGTGAGACCCGTTCCGACAGTCCTGCCGAACCTGTGCCCTGGCATAAACCAGGCGGGGGGAGACCTTGCATGCCATACTTTTTTCATCTTTTTTCCTCTGTTCGGCTCTTTTCCTAGCTGTGAGGGTTTATGGTTTTTAGGTGCAAGCATGATCACGCTGGTGCCCTGTGAAAAGGTTCCAGCTGGAGTCGTGCCACTTCCGCTAGCACTCCATCCACGTCATTCGCAAGTCGCTGTGCCCAGACCCAAGCACCCGAACGTGCCGAACATGGGGACTTTCGGTATTCCAGTGGTGTTTGGCAATCGAGGCCATCGTATTCACCGGTGCCGATCCCACCGTCTCCTTCCAGCATTCAAGAGTCTTGAGACGTGAGCCGCGCGCGACGACTCTGAATTGTAAGGTGGAACTCGTGGGCGGCCGAGCGCAGTCGCAGCAGCTCCCCGTGCCGCTGTCCTGGCGTGTGCAGTGTTGGAACAACAGGGCCGCTTCCCAGGCAGAGCTTGTGGCGGCTTGTCATGCCATGCCGTGCGTTTGCTTTGCAGTGGCTCTATAAAGAATGATTGGCAGTTGGCAGGAGGCACAAGTGGAAAGTTGGGTTTCAAGAGGTCCGACGTCCCGGTGCCTTTAAAATGCCACTCGAAAGTTATTTTACTTCGAACATCCCCACCCTCTCTTGGTAGAGATGCTCTGGGGTTGGGCACCCCAGATACACTCTGTGGCTGGGCTGGGAGACTCTGGGGCTGGGCACTCCGGGGAAATTCTGGGGTTGGGCTCTGGGTTTGGGCACTCAGGGACACGGAGTAGACCGGGCGAGGAGAAGAGTTCCGGAGCGAGGAGAAGAGTTGAGTTTAAAATCTAACAACCCCACACCGAGGGTGGGGAACAAAGCCTTTTTGCTGAACTGCCTTGGGCGAACCAGCCAGATTGGGATAACGTTTGCACGTGTTTGAAGCCCCCTACAGAACACTAACCCTGATGAGCCCTAAGCCTCTTCCCGCTGGCAATGCGTGCCATGCGCAGGACCAACATGCCGGTCGGCCCTCCGATGACCTTATCTTGGATCCCAGCAGGCGGGATACATCGTAAGTATGCATATGTGTAACGACGCCGGCGTAGTCGACATCCTCACGGGCAAAAGGCAGGCAAGAAGCAGTCAGTTCCTTTTGCTTGGGAACGCCGTTTTCCGATTGTTCAGGCAGGCTGGTGAACTGAACTGTGAACTCGGTTGAATGATTCGTGGATTCGTAGGTTTTTTTCGTACGTGGCACCTGTTCAGCACTGGCCATCTGCCAATTCGCTTTGCGGATTCGCCCAAGGTTTACTTCAAATTCACTTTGTGCATGGCTGACAAGCTGTAGACATATCTGTCAGCTTATAATTGAGAGCACGGCTTCGCAACAGTGGCAAGCCATCGGTTGCAAATCGCCGGCGCTTCGTGCCATTACAAGACAAAGATGTGTTGATGCCTTTTTGCTTAAGAGCATGCCGTTTGTTTGGTGCACGTTGCTGGTATGGTCCCGTGCTTCTGCGGGCCATTTGTTGCAGTTCTTGCGTTGGCCATGCACAAAACACCTGAGTGCAGCCAAGAATTGTCACATGGAACCTAAGCCACTCCACGCTCTGACTATCTACTCAGCCCAAACTAGTATTTATGTAGTTGTACATGTCTGTATGTGCGAGGGCGTAGATGCAAGATTGCAAGGCAAAGGCTGACGAGATCTGGATGGTGCAGACCGTTTAGATCAGCGTGACAGTATCCGTAGGTGGTGCCCTGAGTGGATGGCGCTCAGTCATGCAAGAAGAAGTTTCAGCCTTCGAGAATTGCATTGGCGCCGGGCGAGTGGAGGCCATATGCTGAGCGCTGAGCAGCAGCCACAAGTCACCGCAAGCATCCTTTGAACGTGTCCCGCCCTGCAGGGATGGTTTTGCACTTCTTCATTCGACAATGAGAAGAAAGGACAGGGTGGACAGACATTGTGTGGCCATGTATTATGGCATAGCAAGGTATTGCCACGTTGGATCTTGCAGATTCGTGCAGGATGGGGGCATGTGGAGTCCTACAGTTCCTTGGCAAGTGCCGCCGGATGCCGTGCGATCACCTGACTTGAGCCTGGTGGTGCTGGTGGTTCATCAGGTTTCGAGGGCCACCTTTTCTTCCACCTCCAGCGGAGTCCTTCGCTGCGCGGAGTCAGGTATAGCAAGAGGGCTCCTTGACGACATCTCTCCAAGCTGGTGCGCAGATCAAGCTCGGTTTTACCTAATTTTACCTTCTGCGATCTGAGGACCCCGTGTCCTTCGAGGTGGTGGAGTTCAATGGCCGCTGCGAGGCTGTGAAGCTGCTCCTGCCAACCATGCCGCAGGACGACCCCGACGAGGTGCAAATGCGCAAATGCATGCAATGCCCCGGAAAAGTGGAGCGAACACCATGATCGAGTGAGACGATCTGTGCTCAAGAAGTGCCGCTCTGAGGCATGGAAGCCAGCGCCGAAAGAGGTGCTGGGTCAGACGCTGGAGGGGCCTCAGCCTCAGCCTTCGTGTGCCGCCTGCACTTTCCGGTATCATCGACATCATGTGCCCGATGCTCTAGACTTTGGCGTTTGAGTTGCACTGAGGCGAGTCAGCTGCAGTTGGCAGTTGGTGAAGGCACAGATCCTTGGTTCAATTGGAGGTGAAGGACACTCTTTGTTTTGGTTCAGGGTAGGGATTGCAGGGTGTTTGACAGTGTTTGTCATTGCGGCTGTTGTCTCGTCACCGCTTCGAGTGACCTTTGCAAACAAGCTGCGATCTGACTGGCAGACGAAAGGCCTCTTGCAAGCGCCTTCCATAAGCCCCAAGGGTTGCTCAAAGAAAGACAGTACCCAGTTCACCGAAATCTTTTGAAAGACATGCTAACACTTGGGCCCAGAAACTCTGCAATTACGAAACGGCAGAGAATGATGAGAATGGATCTCTTTTGTTAGACCTGGGGACTTTGTGTGGAATTTCTCCTCTTATGAACCTTGTGTCGGGCAGCCTGGTAACCGCTAGATTCGGCGTTTGGGCTTGCACATGCATTCACTGCACGGATCTGCGGAACAGCGTTCTTCTCCCAGGAACTGGGGCTTTGTGGTCTCCGATTATTTCAAAGGCACCGTCTTCTGGCATATTGTGGACAACCCCGAGATGCTGGAGCGGCGTTGTTCTCGCAGAGCTGTTGAGTCGCACATGCTCATGCTCACTTCCTTACAGTGCAGGACCTGGAGTTTGGCAAGGATGATGTTGTGGAGTTTGAGCTTTACATCAACACAACAAGAGGACAAGAGCTCACTGCATTCCTTAGCAGCTTGGACGGGTGCCCGTACGCTCAAACGAGCAAATCTAGGTTGTGAGCACCTGTTTCAGGAGACCAGGTCAGGGCAAGGACAGGGATTGGGAGAGCAACTTCATTTTGGTGTCACGCATGCATGCACTTGCATGTGTGGTGTTTTCACGCGTGAGGAAGATGAAGTATCTTCGGGCGGCGGTCAAAGATCCCCGAGAAGAGAAGGCCGCAGAATTGCTTCGCGTGCAAGTGTGGAGCCCATACGCAGGGGCTAGCAGGGGTGCACCTTGAAGTCTCCACAACGTCTTACTTGCAGTCGGGTTGCAATGAGTCGCCGTGAACGTCCTGACCCTTAGTCCAAGCTTGAGGGCCGCGCAGCCAGGCAGAGGAAACCAGTTGCTTGCCTGCAGCGTTGATGTAAGCTGCTTGCAAGCCGACATGGTGCCACAAGCTAGACTCTCGAAGGTCTCTTGCCAAGTTGCCTTGGCCAGACACCGTCCTCACTCCACTTGCACCCTCCTCAACCCCCGAGCCCTCCGGACCCTCCGACCACCAGGAAGAACTCAGCATCAGTTAGCTTTCCCGAGTTTGCATGCAGACGCTGGCCAAGCCCGAAATTGAAACGCATTCAGTCACTAGCATCGTATTGATTGGCAAGGTCAGCGGCGCCTGGAGAAGAAACGGCGTTGGCTGGAGAACTGGCGCAAGGGACCACCACCAGATTGGAATTGCAAAAGCAAGCCAGCAGCATTACCGTCAGGGCCCAGCACCTTTTTTGCCCATTCACATTCATTCACCTGCTCGGTCGGTCGCATCATGAAGTAGCAATTGGGCAAGAGCATCCAGTTCCCAATGTTGACATGTTCAACAGCTTTACATGACTCAAGCACAGGCTGTGGCTACATGAATTTTGGCAGGAACAAAACGTGCAACTTGATGGCAGTTGGATGGCCACTCGGTATGGGAAGGAAGGATGCTTGAATGCATTGCAATATGCTGTAATCGTTGCTGTCAGGCAAAACTTGCGACCATCCACGCCCTCCGCGGGAAGAGTGGCCCGCAGAAGAGCAGGAGGAACTGCAGAAGGAGCGCCCCTTGTGCGATGAGATGTCTTGTGGTTCCCCACAGACAAAGACACTCAGGCAGTTGCCCCTAACATCCCGTCGCTCCCGGCCGCTTTCAAGTGCAACTTGCCCGTGGGGAGCTCGGCTTCCACTGCGCAGTTGAGAACTGACTTGTTGCAGAACTGCTGTTGCAGAACTGTCCTGTTGCTATTCCGCAGCTGGAAGGTTCAGTTTCAGCCTTTCGTGGCGGCGCAGCCGGACACGCAATCGCCTCAAGCTCCCCAAGTTTCACTTCTTCCAGAAGGCCGCGGGTGTGGGTGTGGCTTGTGCGTAGGTGGGCAGGGAGAGATGTGTGGAGATTTCGAGTTGCGAGGCATCACGCCTGGGCCTTGCCTGAGCAGCTGGGAGCTCTCTGGGCCATCAGCCTGGCAAACGCATCAGCCTGTGCAGCCACTGCCTGCTGTGCAGCAGGGGCTGCAGCTTGGGCAGCTTGGGCAGATGGGGCAGATGGGGCAGATGGGGCAGCTCGGGCCACAGCTTGAGTCTCTGCAGCCGCAAGACGCAATGGCTGCTATGTGGTCCCCAGCACCACAGCCAATGCAGCCGTGTGGCCTCAGCCCGTTGCTCGGTGGCACTTGTCAGCAGTATCCGGCAGAGGCAGGTTTGCAGCACACTGTTGCAGCATCAACTTGGCTGCAAAGCTAGCTGCCAAGGCATGCCTTTGCAGCTGCCCCTCCTGAGGGTGCTCCCAACACTCCGACGGCTGCCGCAAAATTCACAAACCTGGTGGATGAGGTGCGGTGCGGCCATGCGCAGCTACACTTCGAATGTTGACAATCGGTGCAGCCACACGTAGTCAGCACGTTTTCTGCAGTCTTCGCCGGTGTTCGCTGCGTTGAACAAGATTCTGCAGAAGCACATGGGCTCAGAGGAAGAGCTCGTCGCCAATGCCGCTCGGCAACGGGCCAATCTGCACGGGTCCCTTGTCGACATTGCAGTCCGCTGCAGGTGAAGGCGTACTTGGATGAAACGGCAAAGAGTCTGGGGGACGACGGCAAAGCAAAGCAGGTGGCCTTGTCTGTCACACGACGTCGCAGGATGCATCCCAAGACATGTGCAGGCCTTCGCTGTGCAGTTGGCCAGGCCACAGCATGAGTGCACCAATAAAAAGTCGTCTTTTCACATGCCAAGCTGCGTCTCAATCCTTGCCAGACAGGCATCCCTGGTTTGCACAGACCCTGGGCAGCATGGGCAACGTTAGGTTTATCATGTTTGGCCTGTGCTGAGCGCGAATGTGCACAGCCTGATTGTAAACGCTGCGCGTCGACGACCCCGTCCCGGCTTGATTGGCAGAGGGGTGAGTGGGGATGAGTGGCGATGAGTGGGGATTTGGGGTCGAAGGTGAAGCCGAGAGAATGCAGAGTGCTGGCTACCAACTCGATGCGGAGGAAGGCTTCACCCAAGCTTTGGTGGACATTTGTTGAACCTTTTCGTTGCCCACACTGTCGTCCCCCTAAGGATCCCACAAAGGGTTCCCAAGCTAGAGGCTTGGTCGCCCCTCCACTCCACTCCACTCCGCTCTCCGCTCCACTCAAAAGGTCTAGGAGACCCCAAGGTCCTACCTAAACCCTTGTGCCCCTAAGCCTTGCCTATAAACTCTTTACATCCGCCCTCAGTTGGTCCCGGAACGCGAGGACGATAACGTGCAACTGGTGAAACTTTCAACAGCGCAAGTCCCAAGAAGTCAGCGTCCCGTCAGTGCAATCTCTTCAAGGTGCCTCTCACTAGCTTGAAAACGTGAGTCCACTCGCTCCGCGTCTCAAAATTGCAGCCAGAAAGCTTGCTTGGCTTCTGCAGCTTCCAGCAGCGTCCTGCCAGCTCTAGTTGGGCTTACACACAATGTGGTGCATGACGGCTCGGGCCCTGTCAAAACTGTTCAATGTCCGTTGCCGACGGCATTCCACATCCACGATCTTGTTTTTTGCTTTGCAGCGCTTAGCTTAGTCCTCATTTGTTCCCTCATGTGTTTGTTTGCACTGAGGACAGGATACGAGCTCCGCTTCCGGCCAGCTGCTGGGAGGTTCGACGTCGCCCCCACGCCGGCTGCCCGCGTGCCTCAGCTGCGGGGTGTGTGAAGCCATAGATTCCGTAGAATCCGCAGTACATCCGCCAACGAGGGGTCCAGAAGCCCAAAGAGCCTTTGTTGTCGCTGTTGTTGCTCACAGATGTTGTTGCTTCTTCCACTTGTTGTCGAATTTGTATTTGTATACATACTAGACTGCATGAACTGTAAGGAATCACATGTGCAGGAGGGTGGTGGCCGGTCAGGTGCGGGCACATCGGGTGCCCACGCCTCTGCTCCGTACTGCGATGCTCCGTTATGTGCTCCGTGCTCCTTTGCAAGGGTGCCACTTCCTGCCCCGCCGAATAGGGTCACGACTGAGTTGCTATCCATACTTGCCAAGTATGGGTTTTCGGGGTGGGCGGGTAGGAAGGGCCTTTTACCAGACTGCTCGTCCTGCGAGCCGGCTGCAGGCTTTGCAGGTTGCATGCTTTGCATCCGCTTCACGTGCACCCAGCGGGCGGCGGGTATTCCTTCTTTGTCGACTTTGCTGGACACACCCCGAAAAGCTCAAAGCGTACGCCTCAAAAGCTCGTCCTTCTTTGTCGACTTTGCTGGACGCACTTTGGAAAGCTCATAGTGTGCGTCTCAAAGTTCGTCTTTCCTTGTTGAGTTTGAGGGACACACCCCGACAAGCTCAAAGCGCACGTCCAAACTTGAACCCCTCATGAACTGAGGCCTTAAAGCGCAAGGCTGGAGCATTGGGACCATGAACAAAAAGGGCAACGAGCTGTCACATGATGTTGATTGAATACGTTGTCGCGAGTGTAAGCGTTAGGGATGCAAACGAAGGACAAAGATGTCGTTGCCTGCCGTGTGCTGGCCGCAATCATGTCGGTTCAATTCAAGCACCACAGCTTCGCCAACCACTGGCCCTGAGTCTCACCGATAGCCATCCGCCATTGCCTTGGACTTGAGGAGATGGCAAAGCTGTGAACTTGATCAGACACTGTGATGAGGTCAATGCCGGACCTGGTGGGGAAGAAAGTTGGTGGCAGGGTTGCTGCGCCAGAATCGTTTTACCACTGAGTGGAAAAGAAAAGCAATGGTCTCACAATCGTAATCGTATGTATATCAAGTTAGAGGTGAGGGCATGTGCCAATGTACCCCTAGGTCAGCACGGCTTCATTCGGCTCCCCTGCTGGTGCATTGCATCTTCTGTGGCTTCTGCATGAGCTGTCGCCAAGGTTGTCATGGTGTCCTCGCTCGACGAGGGTCATCCTGTGGCTAGCTGAGAAGTCCTTGGAGAGCAGGCAGAGTCCCTGAGTCTGCTCTTTGTGCTGATCGTTGGCGTTGAGCGCTAAGGGTGACAACATCATCGATGGGCGAGAAGACACCTACTGGATATCTACAGGCCTGTATCCCCAGGCCAGATGGTTGAATTTCTGGCCGAGTCCACAGACAGCACCTCGTCGTGCGCTTCCACTGTCCTGTTGGCGTGCGCATGCTCCAAACTGGAGTGATGTCGAGCAGTGGTGTATTGTTTTCTCTCCGCACGGTCACTTGGCCCTCTCGGGACCCTTGTTAAGACTCAAACCGGCAGGAGATTCTCTTAGGCCTCAGCGAGCGCTCCATGGTTTCCACAGTCAAGATCGTGACGAGCAACGTCAGGGCGCTTCGATCCTTGCACCAACTTGTGGTAGCGAGGGTGTCTGCATGCATTTACAAGAGCCTACACGAGTGCAAATCTTCGTTTCGTGATTGAAGGAATAGAAAGCTGTGCAGAGGACGCCGCTGAAACTCAATGTCATGTGAAGATCCCCGACCGATGCTGATCCAGAGTTTGCAGGACGACCCCGTGAACTTCAAGACGTTGGCCGAGGACGAGCTAGAGGAGTTGCTGATTCCTCAGCCTCACTGGAGAGTCCGGGTAAGGCTTGGATTGAGATATTCCGAGATATCGCAGGTCAGGGCGCCTTCAGATGAAAGAGATCCCCTGCCAGGCAGGTTGTTTTGTTTTGAAAAGTAACGACCCCAGAGACACAAATTTCGAACGTGCAAAGAAGTATGAAAGGGAGTCGAGCCCGCTGCCTACATCAAGGTCCTGATTCTCTCAGGTGCGTCTGCCACCCTCCCTCCCTCTCCCTCCCTCCCTCTCTCTCTCTCTCTCTCTTTTGCTCTCTGACTCTCGCTCCTGGGACAGCCACGAATCATCCCGCGCGTGTTTTCAGGCTACCATGACTTCTGTACAGTGCACCGCGTCATAGTCGAGTGAGGCAGTTCCGTGCAGCTGCACTGTCGATGCTTGCGCTGCTGTTGGTGGCCCCGTTTCATAGATGGATTAGCCAGACAAGGGGGTATAGCACACTTATGTTCTCTGCGCGGGCTACGCGGAACACATGCATGCCAAAGCGGCTAAATGTTGCTGCGAATCCGTACCCATTGGCTCTTGAATAAATGAAAATGCAGCGGTGCTGCTTGTGCTTAGTCGGGAGTCGTTGCAGTTGCAATTTCTGCTTGCCTTTGGTAGTGTCCGTGGTTCAAAGTTGCATTGGTAGTGAAATGAAACAATGTGACTAGCTGATGTTGGAGAGCCAACAAGCAGCGGACATGTCTCGCGAAGGGCTGTATGACTTGCTTAGTTCAAGGTGCGCTTGTCGCATACCGCACAACCTCTCAGCACACGAGCTTCCTCACCTATGTCTGACCCGCGCGATGGTCCGAAGGCCAATGCCAGCTCGCCGGACGAGAAGGATGCCATGGAGCAAAGCGGCGAGAGTGGCGAGAGCGACAGTGAGATGTCTGAGGAGGATCCAGATCGTCCGGATCCCTCTGCCTCACCTCCGCGAGCCAAAAAACAGGAACAACAAGAACGGCGCCATGTGGTGGACAACGAATCTGGCGTGGCACTACTTCTTGAGACCCGCCGAGGCCGTCGACCTCGAAGAGGCCGCAACACCACGGTCAGGGCCTGGCGCTTTGGAAACTTGGTCTGGGAGTACAAGATCCGAGGACGTGTAGAGCACACGGCGGTGGCTGAGGGCTTCGTTGCTTTTGCTACGCGAGCTGCCCTGCATTTACTAAGCACCGTTGGAGGGTACTTGCTGTTCCCGCCGATGGACGGCGACTCAGTGTTGCAAGTTGGGACTTGCGACCAGAGTGTGAGTCAGTGTGAGGGTTTCTGTGGCTTCTGTGCTTGATTGCATCAAGTATGGCCCGGACAGGTCCTCGACAGCCCGGTCTTGCAGCTAGACATCCGAGCTGGAGGCGGGGCAACCGCGGCACCAATGCGTGTTACCGTTTCCACTCGCTTCGCGCTTTCACCTTGGCCTTTGGTTTCGCAGTCACCGCATGGGTCTGCATGGAAGGTGGATGTGTTAGGCTCCCTGACTTACTTGGATCATTCCCACAGCAGAGCTACAGCTATTTGTCATTAGCCAGCGCCCGGTCGATGCTGCAAGTTTTCAAGTTTCCACAGCCTGCGCAGTGACGGTCCTTGAAGTGGAGGCTTAAGCAAAACCTTGCAAACATGTCTTGCGCGTGCCGTGGTGTTTTGAACGTTGACGCATCCTGATGGGCTTGCGGTGTTGTTTCGCAGGGTCTTAAGCTAAGGAAACTGAAGCGCTTGTGACTCCAATGCTGCTAGGGCCTAGGGGGGCAAAGATTGCCAGGAGCGAGGCCAAGACATCTAGGCATGAGTCACGCCTTCTTCTTGAAGGGTTGTCTTCAGTTGTCTTGGGCAGTTTCCGCAGTTTCAAAGCTCTGAGGGTTCTTGGTGGTCTTGGGCCAAGACAGTGGCCTACGAGTGGTGGATCTTCGCGGGCGGCTGTTGGTGCAGACGGTGCTTCGCCACTTCTGCGAGCCGATGGCTGCTTGCTTGTAAGTTGCTGAAGCGTGCCTTTTTCTTGCGTGCTTAAATGAAATCTCTCTTGTGTGCTTAGTTTTTTGAATCTTTGTGTTAAGAGCACACAGGATCTGAAGTCCGAGTCGCTTCAACTCAGCCCCACTGGAGATCTGAGCCTTCGTCTGGCAGATGGCCGAGTTCTCTGCTTCAGCAGGAGAGAAGTGCAGCGAGCAGAGCACACATTCCTCTTTGCCTTCTGGCATTTCCTGACAGGAGCTGCCAGCACTGGATTACCCAGCAAGGGAAAGGTGACGGGGCGAACGAAAAAGTTGGCGTGCGAGATCGTGCGAGGTTTTTGCGCTTTCATTTGCAATCGTGCTCGTTGACGACTGCGAGTGATTTGCATTGGACGGCTGCTCTTGGCTTACGTATAACTTGTGGGGCCGGAGTCATTCTGAGCGTGCCCTGAAGCCCGTCCCCTAGAGTGCGCCAGGGCTTTTGTCTCATTCTCCTGGGCTTCGCGTGAAGGTGTTTGGGCTATGTATGGCGTGCCGGCCTTGAAATTTCCTGCTTGAAATCTCCTGCTTGGAGTGGCTCACATGAGTGTCGTTTCCCTGCGGATCGCTGGCGTCACAGGCCCGCTCGAAGAGGCCTCTTCGAAGCTTATTGCAAGCTCTTGCAAGAAGCCTGCAAGTTTGGTGTCGCAAGCAACTTGTGTGCCTGTCCTTGCAGGGCCTGCACGGCTACGCTCTTTGAAGAGGCGCATGCGGCGCCAGCGATCGGTGGCTTAGCCCCTCTGGCTTCATCTTAGCAGCACCACTGATCGTCGGGGCTTCGCGTTGCTGCAAAATGCTGACACTCGTCAGGTCTTGACGCAAGCCCTGCACGAGTTCACGCTGCCACCCGAAGTCGCGCCTCGGCCGCGCTCCTGCCCGCGTACTCCATTCGCATCGTATACATACTCATATATATATATATATCTCTCTCTCTCTGTGTGTGTGTGTGCGTTACGTATGTGACGTGTTATGTCTGTGTTGAATTGTAAGTCTTTTATGTTTGTTTCTTTCGGCCGTCATTTCTCTGCGAGGTGCTGTATGAGCCATCAGCCCATGACATTCATCGCGGTGGCGCCCCTCTGCCGGAGGGAAAGACGGGCAGCAGCCTCAGCGATCAGTTCAGTTCAGCGCCTCGTTTGAACAGCTTGCTGTGATCTGTGGGGGGGTCGTAAAGCCTAAGGAAACCGCTTAATCTTCCTCAACGTGCCCTTGTTAGACTTCGAGCAGAAAGCGCTCCAAAGCCTGCATGACGCCCTGAAGGATGAAAAGGCCAAGACGAGACCAGTGTGGGCAAGCTTAGGGTCTCCCTGGGGGCTCTGCTTGATCTTTGAAGGCCTTGGCCCCTGAGGGTGACGGCGTGATCCCTTCCTACGTACGATTGCATGCCCTGCGGATATTGCAGCACCCTGGCCAAACTCGGAGGGCGGAGGGCGGACTGCCAGCATGCGTCATGCGCCGTCTGCATGCGGCTGCGACTCAGGCAGTCCAAGTTGCGTGTGGACAAAGCACCTTGGCTTGAAGTGGTCTACCTTGGCATCCCCTGATGCATTCCGATCACGAGCACAGAGAAGAAATTGTGGATGAGAAGAAAGGAACAAAAAGAAGCAGCGTGGAGCCCACACCTCCTAGGAACGGAAGACGGAAAACCAGCGAGAGAGAGAGAGAGAGAGCCGGAGCGAACTTGGACAGAAGAAGTAGAAGTGAACTTGGACGACACCATGTAGGCGTAGGAGGCTGACCCTTCCGCCTTTTTCCGCCCTCCACGCGGGGCCATTCGCTCGCTCCGGTCTCGAGTGGTCTTGCTTCATCTCCCCTCCCCCACCAAGGGCTGGCGCAAGTCCAATACCAGCAGCGGTCGTCCCAATTTTGGTCCCAGCCTCCCCTCCCCCATGTTTGTTGTTTGCTCCTTGTTGGCTTATTAAGCTGCAGTGTAGGTTTCGCTATCGTCTCATGTGAAGCGGAAATTGGAGAAGAGGTTCATGACGAGAATGGAAGAGGCAGAAGTCACTGACCTCCTGTGTTTTTCGTCGGTCAGCCTTTCCTCTTCTTACAGTTTCTTCATCCGTAATTTTTCGAGAGACAAATCAATGTCAGGAGAATCTGCTGCAGGGGGAAAACCTTCACTGCTTCCATTGATGTATCGTGTTCCCATGAGAAGATCTTAGGGAAGCGAGCAATGACGAGAAGCTCATATTCAGGAGAACCCAACATCATGCATGCACACGTTTTTGAGGTATGGTTCTGTGAAGGAAAGCCGTATGAGAAGGCATTCACATCAGGCTGTTTGCAGGAGGAAGCGTGCAACTCTTCAGGAATGCAGGTTTGGGCCAGAAAGTAGTTGCTTTGTTGAGCTTTGAGCGTACTCAAGTTCTCTAAAGTTTAAAGGTGCTTGCCTTTCAGTGGGTCTATGTGAAGAACAAGTGTATCCCTGGTGCTGGGCCAGGGCGAATCCTTCTAATGTCCTATTGGAGTGGAAATCGGTTTTTAGGCTCTTTCAAGCGGCTGCAAGGGAGTTTTTTCCCAGCACGGTGCCCGGCCAGAACGAGCTCTTTCAGTTCTGAACCATGTCGAAACACACGTGGCCCGACAACTTGGGGTGCTCTGGCCCAGACCTTGGCTTCTTGTAGTCAAAGACAATCAGGAAGCCTTTGCCAGATCTTTGGGGGCTTTTCCGTTGAACTGAAACTTGCAACAGAAAACCTCACAATTCCCCAGAATCGTGTGGTCTTGAAATGATAAACCCTATGCGAGGGTGGTTTAAGCAGATGTTCATCTCCTTATGGGAAGAGCTCCTGTGGTGTTTCCAAAAGCCTCTATAACCGTTATGGAGTTGCAACTCTGCTTGCTCTGCAAAAAGGTTTTATGCAAGCGTAAAAAAAAACTATGTTTTTCCTAACGTTTGCACTTTCAGAACACTGTAGAAGCAAAAGCATATCCTTTAGAGGTTTGTTGTACGTCTCTTGTGCTCGTAGGGTTTGGTGAGGGCCCTAGATGTCGCTCGTAGGGTGAGGGCCCCTAGAGGTTAGGCTTGACAGTCCTAGATTCATAAAGTGCTTGAAGGGCCCAACCATCGAGGTTTGAAGGTTCTTGGCGGTTGGTCCTCGTGTGTGTTTAGAGATTGAGCGCATGCAGCCGTGTTCAACTAGCATCCTGCTTTGCAGGACTGAGCGGACTCAAATAGAACCCAAGTTTTGGGGACCTAGTGTGTTCAACTAGCATCCTGCTTTTTGGGACCGAGCGTAGGGAGCGCACTGTAAGAGCATATCCCTTAGAGGTTTGTCGTATGTCCCCCCTCTTCGTGCTCGTAGGGTTTGGTGAGGCCCTAGCAGTTTGTCGCATGTCCCTTCCTTTCGTGCTCGTCCAGTGACATCGTAAGCAACTAGCACCCCAACTGCGCCCCGATGACCAAATAGCTCACGCCATAGCGCGAGCTATTTGGTCGCAAGGGAAACATCCATGGTGTTTTAACACGTTGAAACACGTCTTCATGGCAACGCGCTCTGACCAAATAGCCCGCGCCGGGTTATGGAGCCACGATGACGTTACCAGCACAGGTCTTTTTGGGCGGTTTTGGTGGTCTCTTTTTGCGCGAAAAGACGGTGTCAACAACCGCCAAAAGACCTGTGCTCGTAACGTGCTCCACAACCCGGCGCGAGCTATTTGGTCGGAGCTTTTCGGGTTGGGGCGAGGCTCTACCATCATTTGCGGGCCTCTACTATGACAGAAATGCTCGCCGGTAACGGGGCTTATAACAGAAACTGTAACGGAAAGGGGCGGAGCTGCAACGGATTTGTCGCGGAGCTGTGACGGAGCCGTATCGGAAGGCTGCAACGGAGCGCTGCCCGATTCTGTAACGGAAGCTGTAACGGTTCACTGTAACGGGCCGTAGCAGAAGCAGCAACTGGATGGCGCCCACCCCCAATTTTAGGGGATGGGTTATGTGGGGCCACGATGACGTCACCAGAGCACACAGGCTTTTTGGGCGTTAGAATTCCGGGCGCGGACTTGAACGGACCCCCTTTTTTGTTTTCAATGAAAGACACATGCGCAGACCATGGAAAACATCGAGAAAGCGTGCGCAGATTGGTTTCCGGGTATTTGGGAACTACAAAGGTTGAGAAAGAAGCAAAACGGCAAGCCTCTCTTGGCAAGTTGGCCATTGCATGGGGGAGAGGGGGGGGCTCTGGCACGAGCTGTTTGGTCATCAGGGCGCAGATGGGGGCCAGTTGTTTACGATGAAACCCAAAAACCTGTGCTGGTAACATAATCGTGGCTCCAGAAGGCTCGTGAATATGCCCCTATGCCCAAAGAGGGTGGTTTAAGCAAATGTTTATCTCTTTATGGGAAGAGCTCCTCTGGTGTTTCCGACAACCGTTATAACCGTTATATAGTTGCAACCCTATGTAAAAGCATATCCCTTAGAGGTTTATCGTGTGTGCCCTCTCTTCGTGCTCGTAAGGCCGTAGGGTTTGATGACGAGGGCCTTAGAAGTTTGTCGCATGCCCCCTACCTTCGTGCTCGTAGGGTGAGGGCCCTTAGAGGTTAGGCCTGAAAAGTCCGAGATTCATAACGTGCTTGAAGGGCCCAGCTTGTGAGGTTTGAAGGTTTCAGAGGGGCCTCTTGGGGGCTGGTCATTGTGTGTGTGTGTGTGTGTGCGAAAAGACTGAGCGTGTTGAACTAGCATTCTGCTTTGCAGGACCGAGCGTACTCAAGTAGCACCCAAGTTTTGGGGACCGCGCTTTCAGAACACTGTAGACGTAAAAGCGCAGCCCTTAGAGTCTTAGAGGTTTGTCGCATGTCCCCTCCCTTTGTGATCGTAGGGTTTGGTGAGCCCTAGAAGTTTGTCGTACGGTGACATCGTAAGCAACTAGCACCCCAACTGCGCCCCGATGACCAAATAGCTCACGCCATAGCGCGAGCTATTTGGTCGCAAGGGAAACATCTATGGTGTTTTAACACGTTGAAACACGTCTTCAGGGCAACACGCTCTGACCAAATAGCTCGCGCCGGGTTATAGAGCCACGGTTACGTTACCAGCGGAGGGTCTTTTTGGGCGGTGTTTGACACGGTCTTTTCGCACAGAAACAGGGTGGTCTCGTTTGTTGCGAAAAGACCGTGTCAAGAACCGCCCAAACAACTGCGCTGGTAACGTAATCGTGGCCCCACAACCGGGCGCGAGCTATTCGGTCGGAGCTTTTAGGGGATGGGTTATGTGGGGCCACGATTACGTCACCAGTACACAGGCTTTTGGGCGTTAGAATTCCGGGCACGGACTCGCGTGGCAAACTTCTCCTGGCAAGTTGCCATCCAATGGGGGAGAGGGGGCAGCGCTGGCACGAGCTATTCGGTCATAAGGGCGCAGATGCGGCCAGTTGCTTACGATGAAACCCAAAAGCCCGTGCTGGTAACGTAATCGTGGCTCTAAAAGGGCTGTGAATATGCCCTGAAATCATAAACCCTATGCCCCTAAAAGAGGGTGGTTTAGAAAGCTATTGTCTATCTCTTTATGGGAAGAGCTCCTGTGGTGTTTCCAAAAACCTTTATCACCGTTGCAGAGTTGAAACTCTGCTTGCTCTACGACAAGGTTCTGTACAAGCGCAAAAAAACCCGTGTTCTTTCTTGACGTTAGCACTTTCAGAACACTGTAGAAGTAAAAGCATATCCCTTAGAGGTTTGTCGTATGTCCCCTCTCTTCATGCTCGTAGGTTTGGTGAGGGCCTTAACAGTTTGTCACATGTCCCCTCCCTTCGTGTTCGTAGGGTGAGGGCCTTCTAGAGGTTAGGCCTGAAAAGTCCGAGATTCATAACGTGCTTGAAGGGCCGGCGTGCGATGAAGGTTTCAAAGAGTTGGTCCTTGTGTGTGTGTGTGTGCGAAAATACTGAACTAGCATCCGGCTTTTTGGGGACCGAGCGTACTCAAATAGCGCCCAAGCTTTGGGGACCGAGCGTGTTCAACTAGCATCCTGCTTTTTGGGGACCGAGCGTACTCAAATAGCGCCCAAGCTTTGGGGACCGAGCGTGTTCAACTAGCATCCTGCTTTTAAGGGGACCGAGCGTACTCAAACAGCGCCCAAGCTTTGGGGATCGAGCGTGTTCAACTAGCATCCTGCGTTTTGGGGACCGAGCGTACTCAAATAGCGCCCAAGCTTTGGGGACCGAGCGTGTTCAACTAGCATCCTGCTTTTTGGGGACCGAGTCTACTCAAATAGCGCCCAAGCTTTGGGGACCGAGCGTGTTCAGCTAGCATCCTGCTTTTTGGGGACCGGGCATACTCACATAGCGCCCAAGCTTTGGGGACCGAGCGTGTTCAACTAGCATCCTGCTTTTTGGGGACCGAGCGTACTCAAACAGCGCCCAAGCTTTGGGGACCGAGCGTGTTCAACTAGCATCCTGCTTTTTGGGGACCGAGCGTACTCAAATAGCGCCCAAGCTTTGGGGACCGAGCGTGTTCAACTAGCATCCTGCTTTTTGGGGACCGAGCGTACTCAAATAGCGCCCAAGCTTTGGGGACCGAGCGTGTTCAACTATCATCCTGCTTTTTGGCGACCGAGCGTACTCAAACAGCGCCCAAGCTTTGGGGACCGAGCGTGTTCAACTAGCATCCTGCTTTTGGGGACCGAGCGTACTCAAATAGCGCCCAAGCTTTGGGGACGAGCGTGTTCAACTAGCATCCTGCTTTTTGGGGACCGAGCGTACTCAAATAGCGCCCAAGCTTTGGGGACCGAGCGTGTTCAACTAGCATCCTGCCTTTTGGGGACCGAGCGTACTCAAATAGCGCCCAAGCTTTGGGGACCGCGCGTGTTCAACTAGCATCCTGCATTTTGGGGACCGAGCGCGCTCAAATGGCGCCCAAGCTTTGGGGACCGAGCGTGTTCAACTAGCATCCTGCTTTTTGGGGACCGAGCGTACTCAAATAGCGCCCAAGCTTTGGGGACCGAGCGTGTTCAACTAGCATCCTGCTTTTTGGGGACCGAGCTCAAATAGCGCCCAAGCTTTGGGGACCGAGCGTGTTCAACTAGCATCCTGCTTTTTGGGGACCGAGCGTACTCAATAGCGCCCAAGCTTTGGGGACCGAGCGTGTTCAACTAGCATCCTGCTTTTTGGGGACCGAGCGTACTCAAATAGCGCCCAAGCTTTGGGGACCGAGCGTGTTCAACTAGCATCCTGCTTTTTGGGGACCGAGCGTACTCAAATAGCGCCCAAGCTTTGGGGACCGAGCGTGTTCAACTAGCATCCTGCTTTTTGGGGACCGAGCGTACTCAAATAGCGCCCAAGCTTTGGGGACCGAGCGTGTTCAACTAGCATCCTGCTTTTTGGGGACCGAGCGTACTCAAATAGCGCCCAAGCTTTGGGGACCGAGCGTGTTCAACTAGCATCCTGCTTTTTGGGGACCGAGCGTACTCAAATAGCGCCCAAGCTTTGGGGACCGAGCGTGTTCAACTAGCATCCTGCTTTTTGGGGACCGAGCGTACTCAAATAGCGCCCAAGCTTTGGGGACCGAGCGTGTTCAACTAGCATCCTGCTTTTTGGGGACCGAGCGTACTCAAACTAGCGCCCAAGCTTTGGGGACCGAGCGTGTTCAACTAGCATCCTGCTTTTTGGGGACCGAGCGTACTCAAATAGCGCCCAAGCTTTGGGGACCGAGCGTGTTCAACTAGCATCCTGCTTTTTGGGGACCGAGCGTACTCAAATAGCGCCCAAGCTTTGGGGACCGAGCGTGTTCAACTAGCATCCTGCTTTTTGGGGACCGAGCGTACTCAAATAGCGCCCAAGCTTTGGGGACCGAGCGTGTTCAACTAGCATCCTGCTTTTTGGGGACCGAGCGTACTCAAATAGCGCCCAAGCTTTGGGGACCGAGCGTGTTCAACTAGCATCCTGCTTTTTGGGGACCGAGCGTACTCAAATAGCGCCCAAGCTTTGGGGACCGAGCGTGTTCAACTAGCATCCTGCTTTTTGGGGACCGAGCGTACTCAAATAGCGCCCAAGCTTTAGGGACCGAGCGTGTTCAACTAGCATCCTGCTTTTTGGGGACCGAGCGTACTCAAATAACGCCCAAGCTTTGGGGACCGAGCGTGTTCAACTAGTCCTGCTTTTTGGGGACCGAGCGTACTCAAATAGCGCCCAAGCTTTGGGGACCGAGCGTGTTCAACTAGCATCCTGCTTTTTTTGGGGACCGAGCGTACTCAAATAGCCCCCAAGCTTTGGGGACCGAGCGTGTTCAACTAGCATCCTGCTTTTTGGGGACCGAGCGTACTCAAATAACGCCCAAGCTTTGGGGACCGAGCGTGTTCAACTAGTCCTGCTTTTTGGGGACCGAGCGTACTCAAATAGCGCCCAAGCTTTGGGGACCGAGCGTGTTCAACTAGCATCCTGCTTGTTGGGGACCGAGCGTACTCAAATAGCGCCCAAGCTTTGGGGACCGAGCGTGTTCAACTAGCATCCTGCTTTTTGGGGATCGAGCGTACTCAAATAGCGCCCAAGCTTTGGGGACCGAGCGTGTTCAACTAGCATCCTGCTTTTTGCGGACCGAGCGTACTCAAACAGCGCCCAAGCTTTGGGGACCGAGCGTGTTCAACTAGCATCCTGCTTCTTGGGACCGAGCGTACTCAAATAGCGCCCAAGTTTTGGCGACCGATCGTGTTCAACTAGCCCGCGCTTTCAGAACATTGTAGAATCAAAACATATCTCTCAGAGTCTGAGAGGTTTGTCGTATGTCCCCTCCCTTTGTGCTCGTAGGGTTTGGTGAGGGCCTAGAAGTTTGTCGCATGTCCCTTCCCTTCATGCTCGTACAGTGACATCGCAAGCAACTAGCACCCCAACTGCGTCCTGATGACCAAATAGCTCGCGCCATGGCGCGAGCAAATAAGTCCGCCGGGGAAACATCTATGGCGTTTTGACACGTTGAAACACGTACCAAATGGCTCGCGCTAGGCCTGAAAGTCCTACATTCATAACGTGCTTGAAGGGCCCAGCGTGAGGTTTGAAGGTTTCAGAGAGGCCTCTTGGGGGTTGGTCTTTGTGTGCGAAAAGACGGAGCATCTTCAACTAGCATCGTGCTCTTTGGGGACCGAGCGTACTCAAATAGCGCCCAAGTTTTGGGGCCCTCTCCTCAAGAAGACGCCCTTCGCAACGAGTCCCGTCGGGGGTTGCGCTCTAAGACCTTGTTGCTGGTGAAAGCGCCACGCCGCGGCTGAAGCTGCCGTGGTTGGCGGTCCACTCTTGGGTTCGCGGCAGGCGCAGTGCCTTTCCCAGGTGGTCCATTCCCCTTTACAGAGTCAAAAGCTTTTGTCCGGAATCTGCCCCTCAAGTTTAACATGCTGGGGCTTTCAAAAACCTTTCGCCCGAATCTTGGTCAACAGCTTAACACTCTTGGGATATGTTGGGCATTTCATTTTGGTGTCCTCTGACTCAAAGTTGGGACCTTTCCAGACCAAGTGATGAATGGTACGTCCTAAAGGTGAATCCGGAAGCCAGGGAACTAGCCTAAAGACCCAATATTAGGATTCCGAAGTGAACAATGTGAACACATTAGTTTATAAGGAGTGAAGCGACGCATGAAACTAATGAGTGAACGTGTGAACGAAACACGAATTTATTTTATTCACTGCATCCGGGACCTGCATCAGGGGCCAGACGGGGTCAGGTCTATTGTGGAAGCTTTTAGCCGCCTTGCACAATGCACACCAGCGTACAACGCGAAGGGAAACCGTTGCCAAATGAATCCCGCGGGCAACGAAAAATGCATTTGGCATGCCTTGTGGGATCGTGGTTGGTCGCAAAACACCACTCTATTTCTGTATTTGGATTTGAATTTTGATTGGTTTGCACGCTGTAACGAAACACAGACAGCCCAATAGACATGGACGACCGGCTTTCCACACTTGCGCTGATACTGATAGCATTTTCCGAAAGGGAAGCAGAGCTGAATGCATCTAGGCACGGGCGAAGAATGCGTTTGCAGTCTTGGAGGCTTGCAAAATGCATTTGGTCTTGTTTTGGTCTTGGTTTTCCACATTTGCAATGATATTCTTTCCTTGAGCATATATCAATAAGGGAGAAAGAGAGCCGAATGCATTTACGCACGGGGGAGAATACTTTTGCATTTTGGTTTTCTGTGTCCGGCCTGTCTTTTCAGGTCAATTGTGGTTTTGCAAAGAAGCAGCTACGCGAATGCATGCAGCCGGCCCTGAAAAATGCATGTAGGCATGTTCCTTTTGACTCTGGGCCGCTTTCGGAAGTATTGCAAAACATCGAAAATGCTGCTAGACGTGTTAGGGCCCTTATAGCTCTTCCTTCTTATGCAGAGAAAGAAAGAGAATCGACGAGTTCATGAACGAGGGCAGTCGGGAAAGCGTTGCCAACGCATGTTTCGGGCGACGAAGAATGCATTTGGCATGCCCTTAATTCCATGTGGGATCGTGGCCGGTCGAAACACCAATCTATTTCTAATTTTTTGATTTGTCTATGTCTTTAGGTTCTGACTCATGGTGCTGCATGACGACCCAAAAAGGGCCAGCACTGAAGTTTAGGGTAGCCCTAAACGCCTGTGTAGATAAGCAAGAGGAGGGTGTTCAAACAATGCATAGAGACATCTACGCATCAGGCGCAGGTTCCTGCGTTTCGTGTAGAAAGCACATGCCGTGTAAATGGAGCAGGGTAGCGCCCTTGAGGCCCTCAGCACTATCGCCACACACTTGGAGATGCGAGTGCAGAAAATGCCTGTGCACGAGGTGGGGTGTCGAATTGCCATGGGGCCTCGTTGGGACAGCGTGATGTGACTGGCAGATTTGGTAGTGATCCGATGCCGCCTGTGAAGGAATCCGTGCTTGCCGATTTGAAAAGCGGCATGATGTATTGGCATGGGAGAGATCGATCCTGTCGCCCAGTGCTCGTCAACGCCTTAAAGGGCAGAACTTCCAGCCTTGCCATGCTGCCTGTCTTCTGGTCTAAGATTTGGCGGATGGAGAAGATATCCAAATTTGATGCAGACCGTGCCACGAGGACGCCACATTTGCTTGCTTGTCTTGTTGAAGCGAAGCCTAGCCAGTGTGAGCAAGTGATTAGTGAGAGCTTCCTGTGAGCAGGATGATACTGTTTATCCTCGAGTTTGCCGTGCGGTACCTGATGGTCCCAGGGCGAGTCGAGAACTGGGTGCTTATTGTAGAGCTGCTGGCGAGCTTACTAAGAGGTGCCAAAAGAGGAACGAATGTTATCACGAACTTCGAAGCTGAATAATACGGGAGATGCTGTTGCGACGAACATGACGCGCATCATCAAAAAAAACCCTCTGCCAGGATTTGGCGGGCTGTGGCCTGTCGATGGCGGCTGCGTCTTCCTTCCGGACCGTTTGCAGGCACCGCCGCGCCGCTCCTGTTGAAGACAGTTCTGGCTACACTCCCTTTTCTGAACAGGAATGTCACCCGACTACTGGAAGAGGTCTACTGTTACTCGGCAATTGATCGCCTGGAAACACGCCTGCTATACCTTAACGAGTGATTGTGGATCATGTGCACGAAATGCCCTTTTTGCTCACGAGCTCCAAAGGCGGCCGGAATTTCACAACGTTGCTTGGCACTGACTGTCAGTGAGTTCCTTGATCTATTGGGAACTTTGGCGTGCTCTGTATTGTCTGCGCGGCGTAGGCAGTAGTTGCATCTGAGGAAGATCTTCCACATGCCTTCAATTGTCAGGGCGATTGTCAACTCGCTCATACCTGAAGACAAGAAATCGAAGGTCGACTTCGTGGCAGATGCCGACATTGCGCCTCGGCAAGTCGTAGGGCACAATGCTCCCGGTGAATCCGCAGCTTCCCAGGCAAAGTCCATGAGGCTGATGTGCGAACCCCATCAACTCGAAGAGCAGTATGGAGGCACAGCTCCCAACGTTGCTTGGCAGAATCTCAAAGGCACTCCGTCCGCGGACCAAGAATTCCTTCTTGAGAGAAGAGGAAATCGTTTCAAAGCTCAAAGAGGTGATATGAGAGAAGAACCAGCACACACCTCTGACATGTCTTTTGAATCAATACAAACAAACCTACCTGTCTCTCTCTGCTCAGTAAAGTGCCTCAAAGTGAGGTGCGGGAGGGCGAGGCCTTTCCCTTCCGCTTCTTCCCCCACTGCCGCGGGCCGAAGAGCGGGGGTTCGCCCCCGCTGCCCTCGCTGCACGACGTGGCCGCGCCTTGGCTCCCATTGGCTCCCCCTTGGCCCTTTGGAGGAGCACACATATATGAGTTTGAGAGCATATTAGGCAGCCATTCCAGGGGTGGGGTCGTGCCGAGGACCGCTCGTTTCACGAAGGCTTCTCCCTGGATCTCTTTGAAAAGGTGGACCGCCTTCGAAGCGGTTTTTGACACGAAGTCAGATTCTGACAGCAAGCGCCCGAGTTCAGAATCGTCAGGCGCAGGCGATCTGGCGACCTTTCGTCGCTCACCAGCCACTGACCAAAATCGGAGCTGAAACGGTTTCAAAGCTTCTGGCAGAGAAGGTAGCTCCAACGGAACCTTGGTGGCAATAAGCCTTCTAGTGACTCACGCTTTAATGCACGGACTCAGCCTCATGCCTCTTTTTGCATCCCTTTCGCTCTGCTGAGGGTTTCTGGAGTTTTGCTTGGCTTCGCTCACAAGGGTTTTGCAGGTATGATTCGGTTTGAAGAAGTAGGTGTTGGCTTGGTGACATGTTGCATGAATTGCCTTGTGCTGAACTTATGTGTTTATGCTGATTGTTCCGGAAACCACGAGGGGTGCCGTGGTAATCTGTGCGACCCTAGTGCCGATATGACGAGTGCTTGAGCCGCCCGCTGCGGGGAATCTCCGTTCGAGCCACAACATCCTCAACATCCCAAACACCTGCGAGACCAATCGGCAACCTTTCGGGGCTGCATGTGCCTGTCACTGTCTCAGGTTCTTTTTGGCCACATGCCTTCGCGCAGTAAGCACCTCCTGGTCACAACCCAAAACCCGACCCCGCCGTGCGTGTCTAGTCGGGTGCCAAAAAATATAACCCGTTCATTGAGCATGGATGTGGCTCATGAAGCTAGCAGATGTCCCTCCAGTGATGTCGCGTGGCTCAATACCGCGGCTTCTGCATGAAGCTAGCTGTCACAACCACTGCTGCTTGAACAGCCAAGGAGACTCTGGTGCCTGTGGCTCAATATTAAGTTGCCAGCAGTGCGGCAACATCTGCGTCATGAGTTTCAAAAAACGGCGATCTTGGGGAGCACCATGGAGTACAGCACAGCACGGCAGAACGTTCCAAGGACCAGTGGCTGGCTTTGCAGAGTCCCGATGCCGCAGGCAAGTACACTGCGCACAAGGTATCGGCAGGGCCCGCAGAGGCCCAGGCCACAGCCCAAGGTGGATGACGATGCTCTTCTCGGGGGATATCGAAAACGGAGTCTTGTGGGTCGATCCCCCTTACCGAGGCTCCGGCAGCTGAGCCCGACCCGGTCTCTCCCACATTGTCGCCGCTCGGCAGTCGGTTGCCCCTCTCCCTTTCTCTCTCCACTTGCTACTGCAGTACTCTCTCCATTCTCGATCCGAGGAATGCCGAGACTGGAGCTGGGGAGGTCCCGTACCCAGAGCAAACAGAAGTTGCCCCCCAGATGCTGTGATCAGAGGCAGCCGAGAGCAATGAGATGGACAAGGACCAGGTGGAGAAAGAGTTTGGCTCCTCACTCGTCATCAAGAAGGACGAGGTGTTTCCGATTCTTGAGGAGGAAACAAAGGCACGAGTCGCTAAAGCTAAAGAAGAGCATCGTAATCATAACACGTAACACAGGGACGGCTGTGTACAACAAGCCACGTCAGCCAAGTCGACGCTTCGTTCCCCCCCTTGGTGCCAGGCAGCATGCTGTGTGTGTTCGCTCTGAGGGACGCGCCATTCCCAAGGAAAGGCAAATTGAGCCCTCCGAGCCTTCTTCGCGCTGCAACGCGCAGTCGACAAGTGAAGTTAGCAGCTGGGCGAAGGCTCCAAAGACTGGAGAAGTGGGCGGAGTAATCAGTGCAATCCGCGGTCGTCCCTTGTGTCGCATGTGATTCGCCCAGCTGTGCCACTGGCAGCCGCCAGAAGTACAAGAGATCCAATGGGCATTCCAAGTCTCTGGCGGCCAAGATGCGGGTTTCAGGCGATGCCACGCGGGCTTCTGGTTGACGGGTTTTTTTAAATCGTATCACTCAGGCCGGTCGCCACATGATGGCCCAGAAACCCATCGCAGCGCTAGCGCTAGCATTTGGCACTGTATAGACTGAAGCTCAGTCATACTTCTCAACTTGACTCTGTAGATGCCTTCTTTTGGTGGTAAAAAGGTGGCCGTGCAAGTTTCGGCGGGCAGGATCTTTTCAAACTTTGCGTGCCTCATTGGAGTTCATGTGCATGCCGAGGGATTGAAATAAATGAAGGTTCACCACAAGCCACGTTAACAAAAGCAAGAATGGCGGCTTTCACACTTGGATACGAACCACGGCAGATGAATTCAACACCCCCCCCCCCCACCACCCCCCCCCTCCCTACTCGTCCACACGAATCCCACACGAATCCCAGAGCCCCAGCGCCCCTTGACGGAAGCCGGCTCATGGGAATGGACTCCTGCGACAAGGTGGCTTGCGTTGGTCGCCTGAGAGGACATAGTTTGCAACTACTTCCCAAGCACGGGGTTGCCCCATGAGGCTCCACTTCCTGCGCGTTATCCGTTTCAAGGACAGCGGGGATGCTTTGTGCAGTTTGCGGGCGCGCCGCACGTGGCCGTTGCTCGCTGTGTGGGTGCGAGCCTCAGACACTGCGGACGAAAGACGTTGGCTACATACCGTTGTCCATCTTGGCGAAAGTGCCACATTTACTTACCTCATGAACCGATGATTCATATACTCCCTTGCCACTCTCACCCGCCGAACCCTCCCACACGAAACTAAACTCCAACCCAGAGAATTTGCACCCAATCCTTCATAAAGAATCTCAGGAAGCGTGGTCAACACATGCTAAATTGCTGAAGCCACACCTTGATTTGGGGTGCCTCTCAGGTACAAACCATGACTTAACGGCTAAACCATCACACCACCAAACCGCCAAATTTCTTTTCCAATTAAGGGCGGTCCGTCGGGATGGTTATGGATGCTCATAAGGGTGGGGGGGCAGAATCCTTTGGCTTAACGGTGTAGCAGTTTAGTGGTTCGTATGGGTGTGTTGGTTGCATGCCGCTTGTTTTGCACAAATTTCTCTTCACCGCTTGGGTGTGAAGGCTTCCCGGAGGATTGTAGGCTTGACGGTCCTCCCGAGGTCTGCCTACTACTGCAGTGAGTGGCTTGTCGGCAGAGTCACACTTCTGGCCACCTCAGCAACTTTCTCATCCATTCGGCATAGGCTTTTTTGCCCCGATGCAAACAACCCGATGAGCTAGGTCAGGAGTGAGACATGTGAGACAGGCAACTTTGTAACGTAAGTCTGACTCCCAGAAGCTCTGCTGGAATCGGATTGAGCCCGTTTGGGCCCTTTGGCTCCGAGCTCTCGATAGCCTCTCGTTGGAGTCTTTCCGAGCCTTCTTTTGTCTTCCGAGAGGCGAAGGAAAAGCCCCCAGGGCCATACGACCAACATCTTTGTGACCTCTAGAGCAAGATTGGCCATCTCGCATCCCATAACCCATTCCTTCTCTGTGTGTGTGTTCCCGAGAGCAGGTCGGAGGAGGCCCGCTCATTTGCGAGCCCTTCAGGGCTCCATTCTTGAAAGCATTCATCCAGAGTATCATGGAACCTGCGAGCCCTTCAGGGCTCCATTCTTGAAAGCATTCATCCAGAGTATCATGGAACCGAGACACGAGACAGTTCATTAGTTGGGCCTCGAGAAGTTCTTTCTGTTGACGTCATCTTGTCGTTTAAAGTCCTTCACTAAGCGGCGCGAAAATAGACATGGCAACTTTGCCAAAACCTTCTGAGGACCTGTCAGCTGCTGGATTGGTTCGAGGATCATGCCGCGCACTGCAGGGCCCAGGAGGAGGGATCACGAGACGATGGAGCTGCTTGGGAGCCCCCCGAGACGCCTCCAAGAACTCCAACGGTCAGGCCACGTGCAGACTCCGAAAATCCTTGGTGCAAACGCTGCAAAGCTTGTGCTGGCGACTCTGGGGCAGGCCAGCGGTCGCCGCTGACGATGTTCGCCCACCCGAGGCCCGACTTGTGAGACGAAGCCTTTTAAAGAGTTTTGTGTGTGTGAGAAAGAGAGAGATAAAAAACAAAAAAACAGAAAGTCCTAAACATGGCGGGAGCCCACATCCATCGGTCCATTCAGTTTCTGCATGTCTTTACCTCCCACCCAGCCCAAAGTCGGCACCATGTTCTTCTTTCTGACAGCCCATCGAGGCTACACCCACAATATCGTACTGAGGTACTCAGGGGTGATCCCTGGTGGTCGCTGTGGTGTTGAAGTCGTAGCTTCCAACCGGGTGTGTCATGTTTCATTTCATCAGACCTCGGACTTTGCGCTCCCGGGCTCCCCTCTTCGCGGAGGGGCCATGCGTGCGTGCAGAGAGAGAGAGAGAGAGAGTCAGAAATCAAGAAGAAGTGAGGGTTTTGTCCGTCTGAGAGGCAGATGCAGCCGTGGAGCGTTGGAGGCAGTCACTGTCGGGGCTGGCGTGACCTGGCAGTAAGTCGCATGGCTTCATGCTCGAGGTCGTGGTATGTGTGACAGCTTGTAGCCGACTGTGTAGCCGACCTGAGGGAAGAGCTTTTCGACGAAGATGACTTGGAGGAAACAACTTAAGCCGACCCTTTTGCCTGAGCAATCCATCGTAAAGTGGGGCAGTCGAAGTGGAGATCAGGACCTGGCAGACTTGGAAGTCCTGTTGGTCAGTGCAGAGGAGATGCGTCCTGGCCATCCAACGAATTTCAAGTAGCCACGCCACAGAAACGGTGCAAAGGGCGCAAGTTACCTCGCAGCTGTCAGATCAACAGCTCACCTGTAGAGTAAGGACTGGCAGTGGAAGGCCCCGCTGCGAGTTGGCTTCTTTTGGTCCCCGGCCGGTGCTTCTGACAGCGCCGCACTGCCTGGCATTGCAGCTTTGAACCACATGGAAAATTTCAAGCTTACATGTCCCGCCTTGCATGTGCTCTGTGCCTGCACTCGATGGTCATGTTCATGGGCTACATCTCTCAGGCTACGTGATGGGCAGTCGCCGCACCTCGTGGAGAAGCACACGGTTGTGCCTCGGCCTTTTTTGCGATGCCGCGCGTCTCTCGCATCTGTGGCATGCGGCTGCATGCGGATAAAGGCCACTAAGGCAATTTGATGGCTCCTGTGTAGGGAAGTGTGGGGATGCAAGGCGGGGCAACGTTGGCAACGTGGGGCAACGTGGGGATAAATGGGTCAATGACTTGGGCACACGATCTAGGAAATTGCCACGGGCATCGCGCGGCACCTCGAGGGCAGCTGCCTGGCCTGGTCAGCGCTGGAGCGCCGGCGCACCGAGCTCCTGTGGAGGCTCTCAAAGCGAGTGAACGAGGAGCGCGGCCGCTTGGACATTCGCAACGGGCACCTTCTGGACCCTCGAAATCGTGATCCGAACTTTCTGGCCACATCTGAGCTACAAACGAACAGCTGGTTTCAACAGATGCTGCGTGCATCACAAGCCTGGAGCTTCAAGTTCGGCCCAGATTTGGAAGCACTTCATGTTGATGTTCATGGGTGCCAGGATCCGCCGAACACTCCGTCGCACCTCACTGTTGGACTAGGCGCCATGTGTTTCCACGCCAGTGACTTGGGCGACACGGACGGCTACGAGAATGCCATGTGCTTTGGCCACGCGCTTTGCAAAGAGCTTGGCCAGGTTTTGGCAAAGGCCGAGGCCCTGCAAGCCTTGAGACCACGGGCGGCGCTGGTGCGCCTGGCGGCTCCAGGAGTGAGTGAAGAAAAGGCTTCCAATGTGTGTCTAGCACTCAGTTCTTGGCTCTTCCGAACTCTTCCATGCCAGGACCTGAGGACGATCACTGCCCACGGTTTTCTGGGGCTTGGCGCGGCGGCCGGCACACACAGTCGCAGCAGGCGATCCTCGCGAACTTCACACACGCAGTGCAGCTGGAGCTCTCCAAGGCGCTCCGGGGCATCCTGGCCACCGACGAGGTGCTCCTTTCCGGCTTTGCGAGCGCCTTGCGAGCGGCCTGGGTCCAGGCGAAGTCTGCAAAGGCGCAGGCAAAGAGGCGTCTGCGTCAAGCGAGTCAAGCTGTCCATCTCTGACCATCTGAGAGTGTAGTCGATGTTAGTCGCTGTTAGATCGGTAAAGTGTCGTTGCCCAGACAGTGTCCATGAGTTTCCTGGAGAAAAGGTTCTAACATGATCTGAACCTACGGGAGATACGGGCAACACTGTGTGCAAGAGCCATTCAAGCAGCTGTTTGCGCGCAACCTGCCGGGGAAGCTACATTTGGGCTCAGGGCAGTGTGAATGGCAGGATGGGACGGTGCGCGAGCTTGAACGATGGGTAATGCCGCATGGCAGTGACATCTTGAGCACAAAATGTGTGCTGAAGGTGGCCATCTGAAGGCCATCTGAAGGCCCCTGAGCTCCGAGGCTGCGGCCGCGTGTTGCTGTGCCGCGAAAGACGAAGGCGTCGAAGTGACCGCCTATGCGATCGGAGCAACTGATGGCCCGCTGCTTGCTGGAGCTTAGAATCCCTCAGAGACTCTGTTACTGCTTTTTTATCTTGCGTGCAGCAGCTGCATGACGTAAACGAGTAAAGCCAATGACTAAAGCGAGGATAAACGACGCAGCTCGGCTGCACTTCAAGCTGACACTGCGGAACCGTGCAGAAGAATGGCTCCAAGCTCCTGGGTTTCTGAGATTTTCTGAGTCTCAGGAGCGCTTCCAGGGATCCACACAAAAGCAGTATGCGATCTGCATACGAAAGAAAGAGCAGCTCGATCAACTCGGCATGGATGTGAAGCACCGGCTGTTGCTTGGCTTGTGAAGGCTGTTCTCGTGCTTTGGATTCTGCATTTGGAGCCATTTTTGGACAGTCGAGTTTCTAAGGGGCCGCCTGGTCGTGGTGGCCATCCGCCGGGGTGGGGCGGTGGATCGTGCAAATCTGGTGGCTGCGCAACTGTGCTGCAGATGTGTGGCGCAATGTCTGTACCACCAGGTGCCGAGTGTTTTGCCTTACTGGCATTACTGCATACCTGAGGCAACATGGGCTGCAACCAATTCAGGCTTGCTTGAGCTGCACTCCCAGAATGCCAGAGGCAGCTGAGAGAGCGTGTGTTGCATTACAGGTCAACGATGTGATCGTGGACATAAATGGTGCCACCTTGGAGCCTTTGATTTCACCTTTGATTGCACCTTGTGATAGTTTGCTGTTGTCTCTGCAGCCTTGGAATCTGCAGAGGACACGGGCATGGTCGCAGAGTGCAAGTCTGCGCTGGTGTTGAATGTCAAGTTCCTGAGAAGGGAACACTTCAGGCCTGGGGCTGCAAGTCAAGAGAGGATTCTGCCAACACGAAGCTAACCTTCATTTCCAGCCCTTAATAATGTTATTTTATGGGCCTTACAATATCTTTATTTGTGCGCCCTTATAATTTTAACGCAATGTGTGAACGAACAATATTGTACTGGATTCTTCATTAATGCTTGTTTCAATGAAGAAGATATGGCTGATGCATGAACTCAATTGAACAACAAGCAAAATTAGGAAAGGAACGAAGAACACGGAGTAAAATCTTCGTGCGCTCACTGCATTCGTGCATATTTGAATAGAGTTACCGGGGCGAGAACAACAGACTTTACAATTCGCGTGCACGTCCATCTGTCAAAGTCTTTCAACAGAGAAAGTCCATCGAGCAAAGTGTCAGAGCCAGGGAATCGGGGCACAGACAGAAGAGCAGGAGGTGAGTGAAGCACAACTGTTCACTGAGAAGAGAACACTTCAGGAGCCAGCTTGCTAAGTTTGCTGGGGGAAGAGCTTCCCGCATCATGCCACCACTGCCCTGCCGCATCTAGGGTTGTCCAGCTATGTCAGGTGATGCCGCGCGAATTCGCTGTCAAAGCGGCAGAGTTGGCGACGCCCGTACAGCACGGTCTTGAGAAGCCGGCCCCATAGTCCAAAGAGCACTGGAGGCTGAGCAAATTGAGCAAATCCTCAGATGTTTCACTTTTGGGCTTCGGCTTGCGGACGTCATTTGAAGATTACGTGATACACTGCTCCCAAACACCCGTTTTCTGCGAGTTGGGAATGAAGAGCCCGGTAGAGATAGGATTGCAAGGCAGCAAAAGCTGCGAATAAGGCAGGCGTTCTTGTGATTTTGTGCAGAGACAAAGCCGCAGGCAGAGTGTTTTGTTGCTGTTTCGGTCAACGTCCAGCGGCTTGTGAGTTTCGCTGCCGCTCGGCTCGTGACATTTCGTTTTTGGGGCATGAGGTGTGTTGTCGCGGACAAGCCTGCAACAGCCAGTCGGCACTGCATGGGTTTTCGCAGAGTCCATCCACAGATTCAGCATTATTCAGCTGTTTTCAGATCTCTGTTTTTTTTGGAGACGCAGCTGTGCCATGGCCGAAGCCGACCTTGGCTTTCTGGAGAGCTTGCTTGAGAAGGCACCCACCAAGGCTGGGAGCCAAAGGGTAAGAAGGAAGAGGAAAAATCCTTTCCCCAGAAGGCCCAAACACACAGCATAGGAGCAGTTAGTGGCTTAAATGGAACAAAAACTTAGACTGCAAGTTTCAGCAGACCCTGAGTCGTCTTGAGAGGTGGCAACCAAGTTTCTTTTTCCCCAGCTCACAGCTCGAGACAAAGACATGCCTGCATCAGTTCTGCCTGGACCTTTCAGAGTTACCACGTGCTATCGTCTGAGGGCTGTGCCGAGCAGAAATACGCAAGTGGCTTAAACGGCTTGATGCTGCAGAGGTTGTGATGTTTGCTGTGTCTGCTCGTGCACTAAACCTTGAATGCGCAGGGTGTCCGAGCCATCACAAATCCTCCGCACCAACATGCTTCCAAGATCTCCAACTTGGTCATGTGTTTGTTTTCGTTTTTCATGAGACATGGACATGCTTCGTGTCTCTGTTCGTGAGATGCGAGGGCAAAATGGTTTGTTTGCAATGTTATGACTGTTATGGGCTTTGTTCAGCTCGTGCCACAGGAGTCGAGCCAGGAGGATCCGCTGGTAGCCGCTTTGGCACGCAAGGCGGAGGCCGAGAAGCAACGCCAGGAGTCGCTGTCCATGGGGGCCCTCTCGATATCTCTCGATGGCGTTCTGATGCATTCTGTGAATCTGTGTGTTTGTAGCCTGGCCGCCTCAAGCCATTCTGCCCACGGGTCTGCCAGGAAGCCTCGCAAGCACGTTGGGCCTCCTGCCACCAGGACCACAAGGTTTGGCTGGCTGAGATGCTCGCTTGCACGCCTGGCGCTGGAAAGTTTCGGAGTTCTACGGAGGTTCTACTGACTTGGGGTGCAGCCCAGAAGGGTCAAGATAGACGTGCTTATGTGGAATGACCTGACTGACGAGAAACTATGGGAAGTTCAAGTGCTCAAGTGTGGAAGCCAAGGAAGAACTGGAGGAAAGCAGTGCGGAAGAAGAAGGCGCTGCTCAGTGACAAAGCTTAGTCGGAGGAACTCCCTCCCTTCAGCACCGGTTGGCACAGAGATTTCATGCCAGGAAGAGGAGCGCCAACGCCTTGCTCAAGAGGCTGCCGTTGAGAAAGCCCGTCGAGAGGCCGCCGCGCGGCCAGCCGCAGCTGGGCATTTGCGAGATTTCGTGCTCCCACAAGCCACAAACATAGGGGTATTTGTACTTGCAATGGGTTCGTCTCATGACTTCTTCCTTTGTTGAGGAAATTCCGGCGTCGGTGCGCGCGGAGCAGGAGGCCAAAGCGAAGGCGGAGAAGGCCCTGAAAGAAGCGCAGGATTTGTGGTTGGAGAGCGAGTGGCAGCCTCTGCTCGAGAAGCGGAAGCAGGAGGCGAGGTCCAAGAGGATTGAGGCCGAGGAGGCGACGAGGCAGAGGCACCAAAGAGAAGTGGATCGGCTGCGCTACGAGCGCTGTGGCATGGAGGCCGAGGACGACTACGCGAGAGAGTTCCCGGAGCACCTGGAGCGAGAGTGCTTGCGGCTTTCTGCCCGGGCGCAGACCCCACGCGTGGCCGCGTCGATTGCACGCTCCATCGAGCTGGTGCTGGAGATGCGTGGCTTGGAGATTAGGTGGAAGCAGAGTCTGGAGGAGCGACGCCTGGAGGAGCAGAGAAAGTGGCTCGAGGAGTTGGAGGAGAGGAAGGAGCGCGACTACCGCGAGTGGCGGCAGATGGTCCACGAGGAGCGACGCCGGCGCCTGCGGCTCCAACACCGCGAGGAGCACCGCGAGGCCTCGCTAAGGGAGTGGAAGCGCCTGGAGCTCCAAGGCCGCGACGCGCTCCGGGAGGAGACGCAGGTTGTGTCGTCATGTCGCGTTGTTTTTGTGTCGTTGTTTTACTTGCTTCCTTCTTTGGAATCCGCATGGTGTGTATTTGTGCATTCGACGGTGACAATTTGAGGAGGAGCTGAAGCAGGCGGCCGCCTTGGAGGAGGCCTTCGCCAAGTCCGACTCGCAGCCTCTCGATTGAAAAATCTCCTGACTGAAGCTGAGACCATTCTTTTTTTGGAAAAGGGCCTGGGAGATCCATGGGCAGTGGTAGCCTTTTTGGGAGCCGAGAGCCGAGAGAGAGAGAGGGAGAGAGAGAGGGAGAGAGAGAGGGAGAGAGAGAGAGAGAGAGAGCTGAACCGCTTCCGAGGAGGAAGCGGCTCGAGCAGCAGGGCGTGTCGCCTGGCCGAGTGTTGGAGGAGGCCAAGGCCTTGGCCGAGAAGCAGCGGAAGATCTTAGAGGACGTGGGGCCCAAGCAGGCGGAGCAGGAGCCGTGAGACCGTCAGTGAGACCCGCTGCTGTCTTACGTCATTACGTCACGTCTCCTTTGCATGGTGTGTACTAAGTACTACTTGTGTAATGCTTGTGTAAATATGGCCACTTGAAGGTTGGGGGTGGGGGGCTTGGAAGCCTTGAGGAGCTGTGGGAGGCTCTGCTGACCAAGAACCGCTTGGCAAGGGCACAGAATACTCAAAAGGAGCCCAGGGAGAAGGAGAAGGGAAAGGAGGGAAGGGAGTCGAGGCACGCGAACACCGTGGACCCCGAACTCCGCTGGGGCTTCTTTGCTGAAGCCGCCTGAGCACCCAGAGATAAGGGAGAGATCTGAGGATAACGAATTATCCACCTGGTGCGGGTGCCTGCAATAAGCAAGTTGTCTTGATGGCACAGGGAAGCGGTGGGCGCTCGCCCCAGGCGACGCGTCACGTGTCCCCATGTTTCACTGCACTGACCAGGGCTAGGAGCGTCGAGGTCTCTGCCAGCTAAAAGGTGTGCCGCGAGTTCGCTGACTTCACTGCACCTGCATGTCGCCTTAAGTTAGCGAAATGAACGTTGCAGCGTTCGCCCGTGGCTTTGGCTCACCAGCTCTCAGCCTCAACAGGGTGGAGAGCAGATTTGGCAGGTTTGGCTGACTTGCAAGACCAGGACTCGGGGGGGGGCCCTCAGATCTCACACGATGTATTGACCTTCTGAAGCCTGAAGGACCCCATGGGTTGTGCGACCAGCCACGAGGTGAGTTCCACAAAGTCAGAGAAGACACCATCGCCTCCACATTCAGGCTCAGGCTTTCTCGCCCAAGGCAGAACCTGCAACATGTCCCAAATGTCCGAAGTCCTGAAGGTGAAGCAGACGGCCACAGCTTCGGAGCCTCCTTCGCAATTTTGGCGCAGCAGCAGCAGCAGATCAAGAAGAAGAAACAGGAGGAAGGTAAACCGGGGAAGGACCAGATTTGTCAAACAGCCATGACACGACCACAGGGGGCATGACTCCTACGTTGTGCATGCTTGTGATTGTGATGACCAGGACGACTTCAAGCCCATAGACAACTTCATGGCTCCTTGCCCATTGATCAAGTTGTTGTTGGGAGTTGGGAGTGACCGAAACTCGGATGCTGAGGAACCGCGGCTTAGCTTCCAATCCATGGAGCGTGATAGTGATGGCCATGGCCTACCAGCATTGAAGACACATAGCGGCTACGTGGAGGAGTCGCTCGGTAAGGAAAATCTCTAATTTCAGGAAGCCCCTTTTCATCCTTGAGACCCCTTTCATTGGCTTGCCGGAGCTTCTTCACAATGCTGTCCAGGTTGGAAAAGTCCCTGAAGAACATCAGTTCCACTCCATCAGACTTGGAGAAGCAGGTGTGTTGCCGCAGAGCTCGGATGGCGATGCTGTCGTAGTCTTCAACCTCTTCAACCTCGCAGAAGGAGAGCTCTGAGAGCACTGCCCGGAGGGCAGACGATGCTTTCACATGCTTTCACGTCGCTCAGTTAGGCAAAAGATGCACGGCACATGACGCAATCACGCGCTGCCAGTGCTTTTCTCCAGCGACCCTAAAGCTTATGATTTATTCTCTGGCCGATTTTTTTGCACAGGCCTCGAAATCTCGAGGCGTTTCAAATCCATGCCAGCATGGCGGCATATGGAGATCGATACTTGGTGGTTCGTGATGTGTGTTCCAGGTTTAGAGCCTGCCTTCGCGCCGCGATGCTGCTAATCTCAGAAATGGTTTGGAAAATCTTTGCAAAGCGCCGACAGTGCTCCGGTGTGCCGAATACCCTTCCTGGGACAAGGCCTTCGGGGCCTCAGAGCTTCAATAATTCTTGGGTGATTAGTGCAGGACACTCGGCTTGACCGTGTCGTTTGCCAATGTCTGCAGTCATATTGTAGCTATTGTGCCCGAAAGATTTTGTGCCTGTGGCCAGCAGCCACATCTTGCCCTGCACACATTTCGCAATCGTCAGTGGGCAACATCCTTAGATCAGATCACGTGTTAGGACGAACTGTGCGGAGATCGTCTTTGTCTTCCAGCATTTGATTGCAATCAGGATGCAGCCCGTGACTTTTCCTCGGAGGAAGAAGGACCGCACCATTGCACCATGTTCGGGAAAGCTTTTCAGCTAAGCGGGGCCCCCAAATATGTACTTTTGGGACGGCATGCCAAGGTGCGTGTTTCTGATTCTAGCCGTTAGCCTTCGATTTGCTTCTGACAAGCCCTCGCTGGAATTCAGCCGCTCAGAGAGAAAGAAGGGCTTGTGCGGGGTGACCGTCCTGTGCTCAGTGGAGGGAACCCATGCTGGTTGTTGCAAGGCCATAGTGTGATTGACAGTTTGGCATTGGTGAGGGTCACGAGAGAGATTCCGAGATTTCCAGAGTTGCGACATGAGCCCGTGAAGCTTGCAGGGCAATACTATAATTAAATAACCTACCCTCGGGACCCCAATCACACAATACTGACTGAATTTGTGAGGGAGCGAACGGCCCAGGAACTCTTGTTCCACAGCCTTGTTCACCATTCGCAAGCTCATCTACAGTTTTTCTTCGGCTTCTTCCTCAAGACCCTTTTTACTATGAGGAGGTAGTGAGGTGAATGAACTAAAATACATGAACGTGTTTTCACGTGGGCGGAAGTCGTGGACGTGGCCATGACCCTGCAATGCCTGCATCCGATGACCCCGCCATGCTCCCGCACCCACTGGACTGGCATCAGGAGCTGACAACTTCGTAGATGAAAGTCCAGCCAAGGTCCACGTGGCCAGGCCGCTGTGCTGCCGTATCTCAATTCCTCGAGCGCCTCAGCCTCCGTCGGTATAGTTGCAGGAAGGCTGTCGCCAACTCTCGGCCCTCCAATGATGGCCGATGTTTTGACATGAGGTAGTTACAAGAGGTGGCGGCCCAACATCGACCGCGCAGGCATCCAAAAACTCAGCAGCAAAACGATGCCTGCCTCGGGCTTGCGCTTGCCCTGCTTGCCATGGAGCGTCATGTTCGGGTTTCTCGGGCGTCCCGCTCGGCCTCAGCTTGCTCTTCCAAGGGAGAACTTATGGTGTAAGCCTCCTTGATTTCCTTGGATGAGACGGCCTCACTCTTCATGAAGGAGTCCACCTTGGCCTTGGCTCGAAGGAAAAAGAGGTCGCTCGTGAGGTGGCGCATCTTTCATTTCTTCACCTAGACCACAGGGTGGCTCTCTAAGGCCTTCTTCTCCAAAGCCCCGGCCCCGTTTCAGGGCTTCCGCTGCCGTTTTCCGCCTGCTAAGCTTCTTTCAACTTCTCTTCGTCAACCGGCTCGGGCTAGACTCGGCTAGATGGCGTTCGCCTGAAATTCGTCGTCGCAGTTCGTGCTCCACCACTGATCATGCTAGGTGTCGTGTGTGATAACCGATGTAGTCTCCTGCTCGAGACGCACGGGGTACGCCGAGTGGCTCCGACCAGCCAGTAGCCTGGCGGTGTCCTAGTTGGTCCCAAGCTATGACCTCGTACTCCAAGCTGTTGCGGGTCATTAACAAGATCCCGCTTCTCCGCCTGTCCAGCTGCAGCAAAATCACGACGTCCATCGAATCAGTGTCAGGAGCTGCGTCTGCGCCGCCTTCTGGCTCCACGGAGACGTAGCCGTCGTCATAGTACCACCAAGCATCACCCCCTGAGCGACCAGCCGTCGTCCTCTTCCAGTCGCAAGCTGGCCTCCTGGCCCACGCATGCCCACGCCCATCATTGTTCATGAGCACGAGCGACGGCCTCCACGAACGCCTCGTGCACCAGCCTCTCACGCACCAAGAAGTTTCCGACGGACTTTGTTGCGCTCGAAGGCAACGTGACGCCGACGTTATGATGGATAATCATTGCTTAACCACGCTCATTATGTGCCCGGCTGGCCCCCCAAACCTTGAACGGACACCCTCAACCCTACAGCCTCAAGCCTTGAAGCCTTAAACCCTGCCCCCAAATGTAAACCGCAAAACCCTGTACAAACCCCGAACTCTCGAACCCTCAACCCAAAACCCCGAAACCCTCGACTCCGAACCCTAAACTTTCCCTAAACCCTGTAATTTGCCAGATAAGCTTGAAATTGTCTACTTGGAGGCTCAGGAACACAGCAAGGAGGTTTCAGTTGGAGTTAGAGATCTTCTAAATGGACTAGTCCCAAATTGTGCTGTGACGAACCTGCTTGCTACTCTAAGTCGCCTGACGATTGAGCTGAGCGTCTAGAGTTAGAGGTTACAAGTTTGCAGCATGACCTGGCAGCTTCCTCCAACAATGCCCCTCGCATGCCATGGCTGCGTCTCCGGGAAGTCCCGGACGCCTTTGGAGGTCTATGCCCGGTCGCTACCTGACGACGCAGACGCCACTGGGCATCGTATCCATGCTCGAAGACTTTTGACAAGGAAACGTTCTCTTGACTTGCGTTCCGACTCAACACCTGCCCAAGCCAGCAGTTTTTTGTGTGTGGCTTCCGTATTGCAATGACTTTCTAGTGTTGGGGCTGTTACCACGGGATGAGATAAAACGACTTCCAAGTTTCCTAAAGACGCTCTCTGAGCAGTGCTGCCGAAGTTCGATTTTTGCGTTTCTCTTTCTTGCCGGATCTCTGCGAGGGATGTCTTATCGTTATCACGAAAGCTTCTTCCACGCTTCGACCCAGCCTTGCTGATCAGGGCAGGCCCGGATTTCAGTTCGGGGAGGCGTTGCCACCGTGGGCGGAAGCAAAACGGAGGGAAGGGGGAAAGGAGTGCCAGATGCTCCGATGCTGGGGCTGGCCTGCAGCTGATACTCATGATGCCCGTGCTTGTGGCGAAGTGCATCATGACAGATCGCGTGGCTCAGGCTGCTCCGATGCTCTTCCCCATGTACACCGTCGCCGCAGACGTGCTGCTCAAGATGACGAAGGTCGAGCCGCACGAGGATCTGAAGGCCGGAGCCAAACTGGGAGTTGAGAGTTGAATAGAGTTTCGTCAGGGAGCATGTGTTGCTTGGTGTTGGCTGCATGTCGTTCGTAGCACGTGGGAACCCCGCGATGAGTAACTTGCAGAATGCTGTGTGAGAAGTGAAGGCCTTCTGAGCCTGGCTCGAACTCACGAACAGAGTGTCCACGTCGGACAGTCAGACCTGTTTGGCGCCTCACCCATCCTGCTGCCAGGCCTGTGGCAAGCTCGTGGACTTTAGCGACTTCTTGGGGAGAGCGGCTTTCGTTTCGCACCAGTGGCTAACGAAGACACACCCGGATCCCGAGTTCAGGCAGATGCGCATTCTTCAGGATGCTGTAAAGCGGATGCTGACCAGCTCCGGGTCTATTTCCTTGGACCCCGCTACGGAAGCCGTAGTGCCAACGGCCAAGCCCCGTCCCATGAGAGATTTTCAGACCAAGGCACTGTTCTTCTGGTACGATTATTTCTCATGTCCGCAGCTGACCCATGCGAATGAAGTTGTCGTACAAAAAACAAACAGCCGCCTCCAGCAAGCCGATGCCATCAGCAGCATCCCAGCATACGTAGCCAAGTGCGACTTTTTCCTTGCGCTTTGTCCGGTTCTCGACTGCCCCGTCGAGGGCAGGGTGCTATCACCCGCGACCTGGAGCAGCAGGGGCTGGTGTCGCCTCGAACGAGCAGCACGTGAGCTGTCACCAAACAAAACTTGGATTCTGGTTCGGAGCGAGACCTCCATTGAAGCGGTTGGCACACTCTTGTCCTTTCCGAGTGGATGTGTTGGGGAAGGAGACTTCGGTGTCGCAAAGGATCGGCAAAAGCTGGCCCCGGTGATGCGGAAGATCCTCACGCAGAAGCTGAACCACTGCCTGCGTGTGGGTGACCTGCCCGGGTTCCGGCGCCATTTCAACCTCCAGACAGTTTACTTCCAGGGGCTTGAGATTGCACCAGTGGCCGGCCTGCTGCCCAGCTGTGAGGGTGGTGATGACGTGGTGATGGAGTTCCTGCACCAAAACGGCCTGAGGACGATTGGCTCTGCCGACAGCGCTGGGTGGCGGCCTCTTCACTACGCGGCACTTGGCGGCAACGTAGAGGTACTGCGAGGCCTGCTGGAGAAGCGTGCCGGCGTGAACCAGCGGACATGGAAGGATGAGCCGTCGCTTGGCTTTCCCCCTTGGATGTCGGCATTGGATCTGGCAGTGTTTTTCAAGCAGCACAAGGCCGCGCGGTTGCTTCTTGAGGCGAGAGCCCACCTCACGGGTGGGTTTTCACCGGCTGTCATCCTAGCGGCCGCTCGAGACAATGCCGAAGGTGTTCGACTGCTGTGTGCGTCGGGTGCCGATCCCCTGGCGCAGAATCTACTTGGAAACACCACCTTGGGGTGCGCTGCTGGCTCGGCAGCCGCAGAGGCCATGGAGGAGCTGGTGGTTCAGGGCCGGCCAGGCTCGCTGGCTCTTTCTCTTGCGCTCTTCGATGCCGCCATGTTTCGGGGGGGCACGGCCGAGCTGGTGCACCGGCTAATCGCCCTCCGCGCCGACGTCAACTTTCAGACGAATGTGCGGCGCGACTTTTGTACACCGGGACGGTTGCATTTGGCGGCGAAGTCCTTGCAGCACCGACTCGGCCGTACGACTGCGCTATCCACCATCGCCTATCATGCAGATGGCAGCACGCCGTTGATGCAGGCCATCCGGTCGGCTCAGTTCGACGGCGCCGCGGCCCTGATCGCGGCCGGCGCCAGACTGGATCTTCGCAATTGCCGGAACTGGACCGCGGCGGACTTTGCTTACGGGCAATCGATCCCACGTTTTTTGCAGCTTGGCCTGGAGGGGGACTCGTCGGAGTGCCGAAGGGTGTCCTTGCTCGCAGTGTCGACCGGCTGCTTTACGATTTGACATGCTTTTGAATTTTGAATGCAGAGGACATGGCAGAGCCCTCAGCGAATGTAAGGGTACAATTTCATGGCGTCGAGAGAGGGGTGTCTTTGCTTGAAGTCGACCGGCTCCGTTGCAGCCTGCTGTAGTTTTTAGCAGAATCCTCACGAAACTGTGAGGGCAAACTTCGTCGCCAACTAGGCGGAGTGTGGAGTCATGTGAGGTAGCTCTGCCTCGGGATCGTAAGATCGGCGGTTGGGCCCGGGATCAGGGTTTCACCTGTGTTTTACTTAAACCTAGCCTATCTCTCGTGCCTGGACATAGCGACTCCACACTGGCACGACGGCACGAGATTGAGTCTACTTGGACTCCTTCTAAACCCAAAGCGTACGCCCAAAAGAGCGTCGTGATTTTCCCAGCTTGTCGAAGAAGACTTCTTACGGCGGCTGAGCAAAATCGGGCAGCGCCGGCGGGATGTCGTGAATGTTTTTGGTCAGCTGTTGCTCAAGTACTTGGTTATCAGTTATCATTGTTAGGATGATTTTTTATGCCTACTACTTGAACGATCATCACCTTTACAATTAATCCGAGCACCTGTTTAATTGGGAGGCCCCCCCCCCCCCCCCAAAAAAAAAAAAAAAAAAAGGACCCCGAGCTGCGTGTGGGGCTACCTGTTGGTAGTAGGCTCAGGGGTACTGTCACTCGAGCTGGCCGCGAGTGATTGCTGGCGCGCCAGGAGTAGACCAACCCACACACGCCTTTCCCTCCTCCCCCTCCCCCCTTCCCTCCCCGCTCTCCCCCCGCTTTTCCCCCGCGCTGCGCTGCCCTGATACCTCGCTGTGATGCTGCTGACAGTCGTGATTTTTTTTTTTATCTCCTGTGGCATGCACTTGCGCTGCTACGCCCTGAGATATTTGCAAGCGCAGTTTCGCGAATTTTTGCAAGGTCCTTCGTGCTTGATCTGCAGGGGACGGTGGGGCTTGTTGTGTATTTTTTTATTTACACGTCCCTTCTGTTGATCTGACCGCTTGCTGCTGTCAGAGCAGGGATTGCCTTGAGGGATTGAAGAGCGCCGCTCAGCAGCAAGGAAGGTGCACTTCTAGGGCAGAGCTTTGCAGGGCGCTGAGTGGACATTTCTGTCCCCCCCTCCCCCCCCCTTTTCTTCCCATTGAGCTGTCTGCTGACAGTCAAACAAGGCACGCTTGCCCGTTCTGAAAGTTGTGAGCACGCAAATATCGTCATGTACTGCACTCCCCTTGTGGTACGCCCCTGCTCCGCCCCGCCCTCAGAGTTGAGCAGCTGCCGCTTTCACAAGAAGAGAACGTCTCTTGTGCTTGAAGCGCGCTGCGCTCAGAAGTAATAAGGCGCACTTCCAGGGTAGGGCATCGCCGGACCATGTGAGGACAAGTCCTCACGGGAGGCTTGGGAGGCTTTGGAGTCCCCGCAACGATGAAAGAGCGCAGCATCTCATGTCATAAAGCCTACAGTTGACAACTGCGTAGGGCTGACAAGAGCAGCATTCTCAAGCGGGTTCGCTGGAAAAGAGCGCATTTTGGTGTTGCTTGGTGGGGGACACATTGCGTTTGTCTCAGGTAGGGAAAATTAAAGACCAAAAAAAAAAAATCAGAGAGCGGAACAGTGCTTTTGCAGCTCTGTGGGCAGGTCCCCGCTGCGGTCCCTCCCTCCTCTCCTCCCCGTCAGGGGTCACTCCTTCAGGCCGGGGTTTTCCTTTCAGGTTCCAGGCCCTTTTGGGGGGGCGCTGCCCTTGCGGCCCCCTTTCTCTCCTCTCCTCCCCGTCAGGGGTCGTTTCTTTCGGGCTAAGGCCATTCCTTCAGGCTCCAGGCTCTTTGGACCGTGCAGCGGGGACAGGGCCGTAGATGGTCCTTTTGCGAATTTTTTTTTTTATTTTTTATTATTTTTTTCTTTGGGATATACACTTGCATCACGGGTTTGGGTGGCCCCATATGACGCTGCATAATATGAGCACCCACGGGCCATGTGAGGACAAGTTCTCACGGGAGGCTTTGGAGTCCCCGCAACGATGAAAGAGCGCAGCATCTCATGCCATAAAGCCAACAGATGACAACCGCATATGGCTGACAAGCGCAGCATTCTCAAGCGGGTTCGCTGGAAAAGGGCGCATCTTGGTGTTGCATGGTGAGGGACACATTGCGTTTGTCTCAGGTAGGGATATACAAAAGACAAACAAACAAAATAATCAGAGAGCGGAACAGTGCTTTTGCAGCTCTGTGGGCAGCTCTGTGTAGGTCCCCGCTGCGGTCCCTCCCTCCTCTCCTCCCCGTCAGGGGTCGTTCCTTCAGGCCGGGGTTTTCCGTTCAGGCTCCAGGCCTTTTGGGGGGGCGCTGCCCTTGCGGCCCCCTTTCTCTCCTCTCCCCCCCGTCAGGGGTCGTTTCTTTCGGGCTAAGGCCATTCCTTCAGGCTCCAGGCTCTTTGGATCGTGCAGCGGGGACAGGGCCATAGATGGCCACAACAGTGGGAGACTGTGTGTCGCAGCAAGCATTTCTTTAAGTGCTTCGGGCAAACCCTTACGCGCTGCTCCCTTTTGCGATGCTTTGTTTTTTTTTATTTGTGATACACACTTGCGTCACGGGCTTGGGTGGCCCCAGATGACGCCGCATAATATGAGCACCCACGGGCCATGTGAGGACAAGTCCTCACGGGAGGCTTGGGAGCCCCCGCAACGATGAAGACTGGGCGTTGCCCTAGGCGGGATGACTTCTGTTGCTCACTTTCTCCAATGAGTGCATGGCGCACATGCGTAATTTAGCAACTGTGATGCGGTGTGATTGTGCGTGACCAGCAGCCTCGCTCGAGCCCAGACAGCTCATACATCTGGTGCGTCTGCCTAATAGCCTCGGGATGAACCCGGAAGCTATGCGTGCTCTACGGGTCTCCCTCAGCCTTGCTGAGCAAGCCCTTGGTGGTGCCACGCCCCAAACAAGTCTGCCTGGCCCAGGACTGCAGCCGTGGTTTGGGTGCGGGAACCTGCCATGGTACGGAGTTGGAAGCGTCCACAATCCCGTGTATGAACCAATGCTGCCAGCTGGAAGCCCTGAGTGGATGAACACATCCGCCCTCCTTTCCTCCCCGCCTCAGGTTGCGACAGCCCAAGGAATATGCACGGGCAGATCCTTAAGGGTGCCTTCCGAGCTGCCGCTGCTGCAGCTGCTATCCGAGGCTCCCATGAGCCGGCTGCTGCCACAGCTGCTTTTACGGCATTTGCAGCTCAGGCTGCTGCTGCCCAGGCTGCTGCCACGCAGGCTGCCTCCCACGCCGCGGCCTCCCAGGCTGCTGCCACCCAGGCTGCTGCCACCCAGGCGGCTGCCAACCAGGCTGCCAGTCAGGCCGCGGCCTGCCAGGCTGCTGCCACCCAGGCTGCTGCCACCCAGGCGGCTGCCAACCAGGCTGCCAGTCAGGTCGACGCCTCCCCTCCTCAGGCTGCTGCCTCGCACGCCTGGTCAGCGACAGCTGCGCCGAGGCCTACACTTTCTCAGGCTGCTGCCTGGTCTGGGGATGCTAACACAGCGTTGGCAGCTGAAGACCCTGTGAACTCGGAACTGCAGATGGAGGCTGGGCCGCGCGCCCGTCAGCCGCTTGCTAGCAGGCATGGCCTTAGGCGTAGGGATGACACTCGACGCGGTGATGAAGGGCGCGGTCGTGATGCCGCTGGGCACCGTCGCCGCAGACGCCGCACCCGCAGCCGCTCCCGCTCATCTCGCAGGACGCGACGCCATGGCCCTCGTCGCGACAGTAGAGGTCGCAGTCGAGGCCGCGCTGGCCGTGAAGGTCCTCGAGACCTACGCCCCCGTTCTGCACCTCTTCCTCCCCCTCCAGGACGCAGTGCCCCAACAGAAGTCCCACGCCGTGACAGGTTGGAGACGCAGCCTCCTCGCCCCACCCCTGAAGCCTCCCCCGCCCCTGCTATCCCTCGAGCCTTGCCGGTCTCGGAGCCGCCGGCTGGCTTGTTTGTGGGGGGGTTACCCCACAGGATGAACGGAGCGGCTATGCGAGGCATACTATCGTCCCTTGCGGGACACTCTCCTACCTTTGGGGCACTTCGAGGAGTTTCTTTGGGCAGCCCAATTCCACTGCTGGGGTTTGGGACGAACTCACGGCAAGCCTGCGCCAGGATCGTGGCCAGTGCCTCCTGCCCACCCCCAGTGGGCCAGTCCGGCTTGAAATCGCCAACAGGCGCCGGCTTCCCGCTACTGGTCGTGGGTTGAATGGTCGTGGTCGTGGTAGAGGTGACACTGGTCGTGGGTCTCGCGGTCGTGGTAGAGGTGGAGCTGGTGGGCGAGGGACTGGGCCTGGCGCAGTTAATGGAGACCGCGCGAGACAGCCAGTAACCCAGCCCACGGCCAGCGTGCCGACGGGTGGAGGTGAGGTTGCTCCGGCCACGCCCCTCCCAACTTCGACCGCGGATGGTTCTGGCGGGGCTTCTGGAGGCGAGGCGGTGACGATGGATCCTCGGATGCTGGACAAGTGTGTGGTCTTCGTGAGTACTGAGGATGGGTCTGAGTGCGGTATCTGTAGCGGCAGAATGGTCATCGGGCAGCGCTTGCAGCGACTTGCCTGCCTTCATGTCTTCCACAATGACTGTGCAAACCGCTGGTGGCGTACCGAACTGGCAGCGCCAGATGCCACACGTGCACGGTGCCCGCAGTGCAACGTTGACCTTTTGACACTGCCGCCGGTGGCCTCGCAGGGGATCTGAAGCGGGCTTGAACAAGTCTGCCGCTCCTCCTTTCTTTCTCCGTCTTTCCTCCCACAGTGAGACACGTGCCCTGTATGTGGCACGCATGGCCTCCAGCATCCATCGAGAGAGGGAAAGCAGCTGTGAGTAGAGATTGCTCGACTGCTTTGCGGACATGTTGCCTCCACCGTCGCCGATGCTTGCGTGCCGCAGCGCTTGCTCCAAGGCCGTATCATGAGTGTGTGTTTGTGCGTGTCTTATTTTTTTGTGTTTTCTCAACTTGTTGTATGCCCGGATTTACGATGACTTGGTTCTGGGGGTAGACCTTGTGTGTCCGCCCCCGTATGGCTTGGGTATCCGCGCCGTAACCCGCATTGTTAAACAAGTGTGGCTGCTCAGTGCGGCAAAAGCCTTTCCTGTCCTACGCCATGTCCTCCTCTTCGGATGAAGCCCCCTCCATCCTTGGGGATCCGGACGAGGAGACGGTGACGCCGCGTCATGAATGGACCGTTGGCTCCCGGTGCGACCTGCCTCGTTTCCGAGGCCGCTGCCTAGGGGACGACGTTTCGTGGAAGGCCGAGGACTCCCTACGCATCGTGGCTCTGCAAACGGCAGGGACCGGCGGTGACCGCTACCCGTGGGGTCGCTGGTGGGCCTCGTGCTTGTGCGACCTGGGCGCGGATGTGGGAATTCTATCTGAGACTCGGACTGCAGGAGAGGCAGCTCATGCAGCTGCCACGCGTGGCCTTCTCGAGGGAGGGTACACTGCAATTAGCCATAATGTCCCTCCGCCAAACGTGGGTAGACACAGCCGAGACGTGGAGCCCACGGCCTCAGACCCACGGGCCAGCGGCATTGTGCTGGCGGTGCGGCGTGGACACGCCTCGGGTTGGGCAGATGTGGCCAGGGGCCCGCACGGGCGTGCCGTTGCGGCGTCCTTGACATTGGCAGATGGAGCAGAGCTCCGGGTTATTGCGCTGTACGGGGTAACGGGTGCCTGTCTCCCAGGATTCGAGAACCGTGAGGCCGCCCTTCGGCAGGAGCGGGAACTCAACGATTTTGTGATCGACCAGTCCCGCTTGGCCCTGGGACGGGGAGCCTTACTGGTTGCTGCTGGAGACATTAACTCTGTCGCTGACCCTGCCATGGACTGCTGGCAAGGGGAAACCCGTCCCCGTGCTGACAGCCTCTGCTCAACGTTGTGTAACTGTGGCTTGGTGGATACTTTTCGTTCCCTCCACCCATACATACCGGCATACACTTTCTTTTCTACCTCTGGTGGAGCCACGCGCCTGGATGGGATCTTCTGGCGGGCGCCGGTGGACTCAGATGTCAAACTGCGTAACGCTGCTGTCGTCTGGCAGTGGCCACGTCGGGTCGATCATGACCCGGTCATAGCTGACTTCTCGTGGCCGCTCGCTGTGGTACTGGATGAGGACATCGAGGACGGCTCTGGTTGGAAAAATATCCTCCGCTGCCTGGACACGCAAGGTGATTGGTCAAAGCAAGCGGTGGAGGTTACTTTGGAGCCACACCGCCTAGAATTGCAGCAGCTGCTACAGGAGGTTGAAGACGTGAGCGTGGCATGTGGGCGATCCCCTTCCGGAGCCCGATGTGCATCCCACTCAAACCTGTGGTGCGGGTTATTAGAGGGGATACTGCCTGAGTCGCGGCTGGAGGACCGACGATCGCTGGACCTGCAAGCGCGGCTAAATGAGTGCCATATCCGGATTCGACAGATACTCCTGGACTGCCTCCCTTCGGTGCCCCCACCTGCGCATGCACGGCGGCATCATCGAGCGAGTGGTGCGTGGGATACGGTCTTATTCGCTCTTCGGGAGTATCGACAGGAGCTCACTGCTTTCAACCGCGGACTTGCCCCGCCGCCCCAAGCGGCGACGCTAGATCAACTGCAAACTGCCTGGGGGCAGGCTGTGGCCCTACTGCGCTGGCTCCGGTCCCAACCCGCTCCTGAGGTGGAGGGTTCCTTTGATTGTGCGGATTGGGACGGTTTTCGGTCAGGGCCTTTGGCCTGGGCTCAACCACGGGGCTACACCGAGGCGGCGGCGTCCGCCTGGAAGGGCCCTCCTCAGGCCCCCCCTGATGTGACAGCCAGACCTCTGGCAGAACCTGCCTTGCCACTTGTGCTGCCTCGGGATCGGCCCGCGGCGGCGCAGCAGCTTGAAGCCTCCCTGGCATGGAAAGCCTCAGCCAAGCAGCATCGCTCCTCAGTCTGGAGGCATGGCGCCGCAGAGCGACGCCAGACTCGCGTAGCTGCGCTGCGACAGCATGACCTAAGAAAGTATTGCCACCATTTCCTCCCAGCCGCGGGTCCCGCATGGAGTACGCTCCTAGCCTCTGTGTTCTGCAGGATGGACGCTCTGTGGCTCCATCTACAGCGGAACAAGCCAGGCTGGGCGCCGCTCAGGAGTGGCGGCGTCTGCATGGTGGACCTGAACCCGGTTGGTCGCATGAGGTGCTCCGCTGCTGGGTGGATGGCATGGGCCAACGCCGGGGGTCGCCTAACCTGCGCAAAATTTCGGACGCGCCGCCGGGTAGTGACCTTCGCCGGCTTGGTGTGGCTTACCTTCAGCCCGGCCCCTTCCTGCTTTTGGATTGGCGGTCCGCTGACATATGCTTTGTGACGGCAGGGGAGGTCACCGGGAGGTCTGTGTGGCCGGTCTGCGACTGCGTCATGGGCCAGACGGCTGCTGGCTGGCCTGCCGTCCGGCTCCTTGCCCGGGTGAGGACTATGTCCTTTTCACTGTTGGTGGAGCCCCATCTACGGAATGGGATGCCGAACGGTGGCACCACGCCAGTAGGCAAGATACACGCAGCACTATGTTCTTGGTCTTGCGCCACCCTCCACTCCTCCAAGTGCCCGATATGCTGCGCCCGCTGGACATGGCGGAGCGGCACGCTCTGAAAAGGCGTGGGCGGCGCTCGCGGCCAGGACCCTCGGGGTGGACCTGTTCCCGGACTGGGCCCAAGAGGTGTACTGGCGCTCCCTGGACGTCCAACGGGCATGTGCCATGGTGGTGGATTGCCTACGGACTGGCCTCCAAATCAACGTTGCGAAGCCCAAGGCGGGGTGGAGGCCGCTGACTATGCTGGAAGAATGCTTTAAGTGCGTGGAGGGCCCAGTCACGCGGCGTTTCGCCCGTGCGCGCATGTCGTTGCCTCCCGGCAGCGTCTATAGTAGCACCAATCGGGCCTTTGAGCCAGGTGTGAGCGCGGCCGTGGAGGTGCTGGCTCTGGACACCCTGGTAGTTGAGGATTCGGTGGCCCATTCTCGGAGCATCTGCAGGATTCCCGCTGACTACGAGAAATTCTTCAACGCTGTGTCGATCCAGGGTGCTGATGCGGTCATGCAGGCTCGCGGCGTCCCCCCCGATGTGAGGTGGTTTTTCATGTCGGCCTTTGACAAATTTGGAGTCCAGGTGCACACGAGATGGGGCCCCTCGCCGCGCATCACCCTGACCAGGGGGTTGCCGCAAGGGGCCGTCTCTGCACCAGACCTATCCAAAGCAGCGCAGGATCCAATTTTGAGACTCCGTGAAGCCAGCCCTGCGGCCTACACTACCGTGGGTGGTCGTCGGGTAGCCACCACGGGCTACGTAGACGACTCTGAGCACTACGGGCGCGGGGCCGCAGACCTTTCTCCCGTCCTGGGTGAGCTGTCTCTCGGTAGCCGAGGCACTGGCATTGGCTTCTCATGGGGAAAATTCTCTGCACTTGCAACTGATTGGGAAGAGCATCTTGCCCGGCATGCGCCGGAGGACATGACCTATGATGGTATAGCTGCCACTGGCTGGGACATTTGGGAAGGGGGCTTAATAACACAGACGCTCCCCAGGTCATTTCCCACGTCCGAGGAAGTATTGCTTGGCAAGATTGTGTCTTACAACGACCGGCACGCCGCTGCAGCTGCTGATCTGTTGCGCAGGCTCCGTACCACCCGCATGGATGTTCAAGCGCGGGGATGCACATGGGACGAGGCGGCCATGATATACCAACTCAAGGTCCGTGGCTTTCTCTCGTACTCTGCCCTCATTGGCATCCCATCGCCTCTCGGTCTGCATGAAGAGGACGCTGCCTTCCAGCGCCTGATCCTGGCTCGTCTGGGAACGAGGTGCACTGCCGAGCGGGTAAGCCTGCTGGCCTCGGCCAATGTCGGTGGGTTGCAACTCCCCTCGATTGTGGAGAGTGTGGTTTCTGCGGTGGCGCACGACGTCCTCGCGTTACTTAATGGGAATGGCCTTGCGGCCCAGATCGCCAGGGACAGCCTCCGTGAGGCCCTTCTGCGTCCTGCGGCTGACCTTAGCGTTGAGACATACGGTCTGGTGTCTCGGGCCTTCCACTTCCTGTCCCAGTATGGACTCTATATCAACGTTGGAACTGATCGGACCGTTGGCCGCATCCTGGACAACCTTCGCCAGGCCCGCGGAGGTGGGCAACTGTGCATGGTGGGCGCGTACCAGCCTGCGCAGGCCCGCTCGGCAGCTTCCTTCTGCCGGGTCGGCCCGCTTGCCAACTCGGTACGAGCTGCTGTTGTGGAAATGGAGCGCCTCGCAATCCCACGCGGGCGCTGGGGCGAGGAGCTGGTATGGACTGACGTCCTGGATGGCGCGGCCCCGGTCACAGCTGCTGAATGTGCAACTGCCGCCGCCCAGGCCCTTGCGCAGTCAAGTGCAGACTGGGAGACGGAACGACGCCTTTTTGGAGTCCGTGAGAGGGGTGAGGAACGAGAGGACTGGCCTGCGCGCTCATGGGAATGTCCTATGATGGTAACATCGCGGGTGCGTCTTCTCGCCGCCCCTGTTCCTGATGGCCTAGAGGGTGATGTTGGCTTGTACAGCGATGGCGGACAAGACCACGAAACCTGCACCTTCAGCGCCCAAGCTCGTTCTTTTGGCCCTCCTGGTTGCTACTGGGATTTCAGTGCCGCGTCTGGGCACCGGCATTGCGGGAGGCTTCCCGGTCGGTACGGTCACGAGGCTGCGGGTATTCACGCAGCGGAGCTGTTGGGTATGCTTGTGGCCTTGCGCCGTCGACGCCGCGGGCAATGGAACTTGCTGGTCTGCGACCGTAGCGCCCTCTTTTCGGCACTCCGTCGCGCTAGCGAGGGAGCCCACCAGGACTGGCGTCATCATTACCTGGAGTCCACTCTTCTGCACATCTGGAAGGACCTGGAGGCAGCCTGGGTGTCTAGCCAACATCCGCCGTCCTGGCGAGTGGATATGACGGAAAACCCCGAGACCTGGCTGCAGCGCGGAACCCAACAGGGCCGTACGGTCACTCTGTGCCGGGTCGCCTTCTGTGCTGCGGGCCTCGTCGGCGTGGACATAAAAAGCCACCAACAGCAGGATTTGAAGCCGTACCCAGTGGTGGCGCAAGGTAACGCAGCTCAGGACGCTGGTTGCCGCAGGGCGCGTGCACTCCACAGGCCGGAAGACGTCTTTGTCCCGACTGGTGGTCTCTTTGCCTTCGCAAGCTTTCAAGGCCGTGCCGTCACCTCACCTGTACGTGAGGCGGTCCGTGGCCTCCTGCGCGAAGAGGCTGCCCACCAATGGCGCAACAGGCCGGTACAAGGTAAGCTGGCTCGACTAGGGAACGCTGTCTACCTGCCGTGCCTTCATCCTCGGCTGTACACAGCTGTGCGAGTGGAGCCGCGTTGGCGCTCCTTGGCATTACCCACAGACACAGAGACGGTGGACATTTCTGGTTTTGTACATCGGTGTCTCCGGGCCATTGGCGGTGGGCTCTTCCTTCGAGGGCCCCGTGGGGAAGAACCTCTGCACGACGTGGAGGAGTATGCTGTGCTTCGGCAACTGCGCGGAGCGCATGCTGAGGCTGCGACCCGTGCCTCTGTAGCTCGTAGCATCCGCCTTCCCCTTCGAATCTCCAGCCTGGTCTTCCTGGGACTGCGACGAGTGCGCGCTGAGTATCTTCAGCGTGCGCGCGCCTGTCTGGACCTCATGCAGTTGCAGCTCCCAGCGCTGGAGCGCGATGAGGCCCCAGAGGCTCTGGAGGTGCAGGCCCTGGAACCGCGGAGGGGCGCCCACCTTCTGGCCGAGTGGTTGGATGGGCGCGGTGAACCCACTGTGCGGCAGCTGCGCTGGCAGGCCTTGCAGCCTAGCGCTGCAGTTGCTCGTGTCCGGGCGGAAATGCCGGGCCGGCTTCCCGGGGAAGCAACCATCCTGGAGGCCTTACACAGCCGCGGGGTGAGCGCCCGAGAACACGACATACTGGGCTGGGGGCCCCAGTGCCCACACTTCCCGGACCTCCTCCGTATCCTTCAAGCAGGCCCCTGTGTTTGCCGCCAGGTGGACATCATGGCGTTCTGCTGGGATTGTGGCCGCGTTGCGCTCGGTGACCCGGGGCAGGCTATCCTGCCCTGCCGGTGGTGCCGCCGTCACGTTGCAGGTGAAGAAGCTTGCCGTTCCTGCAAACGGGCTTTGCACTTCCGGGGACAATGTTTGCTGTGGGGCCAGGGAGCGCATCAGGCGTACAGAGCAGTGATGGACACTCCCCTTTGGCTGTGCCCGGACTGCTTGTGGGCCCTCTCGTGCCAAGTCGCTGCCAGCCCGCGACGGGGCCCCATCCAAGTGCCAAACCAAGACCTTCATTCATTCCTGGAACGTGCAGCGGAGCGCTGCTGCCCTGGGGCAGGGGCTGCAATGTCCCGGCCGCGGGTGCAACATGCGCCCTTTGGCCTCCGACGTGCCCGAAGGTGGGCTCTTCGACGCATAACTTCATCCGGTAACTTATCCCTGGTGGCCTTGACGGAAGCCTTCTGCCAACACCTGCAGTCGGCTGGCGAGGCCCTGGCGCAGGATGGACACGCAACTGCGGATCTCCTGGACCGGGCGTTGAACCTTCTCCTACGCGAGCAGCTGGTCGTGGGTGACCCCTCATGCTACCGACTGGCTGTGTAGGAAAATCAAAAGGCTCCTTTGCCTGCAGCTTGCCCTTCCTCGCGGCACTTGTATGTGCCGTAGCTGATGTGCACAGACGCGTTGGACCTGCAACTGCGTATGCTCTGGCAGGTGATGGCCACTGCGAGCTTCGGGCCGGCGCCACGCTGATGTGCATAGGCAGCCCTTTCTTGTCTTCTTCTTCCTTTTTTTTTTTTTTTTGGTTTTTTCTCTTTCCTTTTCTTTTTTCTTTTGGGTTGGGGGGTGGGACGCAGGTTGTTTACGCTGTTGCGCTCCTGGGCGCAGGTTCCTTTTTTTTTTTTTTTTCTTCCCCCCCCGGCGCTTGGCTTACGCATTGTGGGCGCAGGTTGCTTACGCAGATGCGGGGATAGCACCTGACAGCGTAGTGTCCTATTTCTGCTGACTTGGAACCTACGCGCATTAACGCCGTCCTAGCATGTACGCAAACTCTGTCCGCAGATATCTTGCTCGTACCAAAAATACTCTGCCTGCCTAGGTATGGTTCAGTACTGCCGTAGGCAGGGCTGCGGGGTCAGGCTGAGCAACGCCCGCATTCGGGCCGGCCTGCGCACCTGCGCAGCACACGGACGTGCCCTGCGTGCGGGCAATCCTCACATGAGAGTCCGACGCCAAAGGCGCCTCTGCTGCGTTCCTGGGTGCCCAACCAGGCTCAGCGAGATCCGCCTGCGTCTGGTGCGAAATGCATGGCGGTCCAGCCCCGGGCAGTGGCCCCGGGGAGGCTCGCGCGGCTAGAAGCAGAAACGCCTGTCGCGCTGTGCCTCAGGTGCAGGAGGCCCGCTGCCACCGCGCAATCTCTGCTGTCCTCCTTCAGGCCCTTGCGCAAGGCTCTGCGCACCCCCTAACCCCGGCTGCCCCACCCCCCTCACTCGCTTGGCCTGCTGGCGATGCCTTTGAAGAGCAACGGCCGCGAGGTTGCCCGGCAACTGCAGTCCTACTCAACCTGGCGCTTCGGCGCCGGGTGTCGGATGCTGCTTACCGCTACTTGGGCTGGTGGCACTGCTGGGACAGAAGCCGCCTGCTGGAAGGCCTGCTTCTCTACTCGGACACGGAAGGAGACCCGCTGGACGGCACCGACCACCACGTGGCGGTGAGGAACCAGATGCGGACGGCGCGGGCTCGACAGGACCGCCGCAGCATCCGGGGCACCCTGGAGAAGTGTCTATTGGACCCTGTGCAGAGCCTCTGGAAGATGCGGCGTGAGGTGCTGACCGCAGCCGCAGACGCCAACTGGAAGCCGCTCCTTGGCACCATAAGCCAAATCCCTGGCTTTGCCGAATTCTGGAGCAACATCCTGGCGTACGATATGCGTCGGGCCGGCATTGCCACCCACCTCCCGGCAGACAGAAATCTGTTCTGCGTGTGGGGCGCTACTGGGGCGACCCGTGGCCTACGCCGCGCTCTGGGCCTTGCGGAGGGCACGGCCCTGGAGCAGCAGATCTGCCTGGCTTGGGGCCGGCGAATCCTCGGGTGCTGTCGCCGAGTTTGGCAGCGTAGCATCCTGGGTGTCCGAAGCCCTACCATTCACGGGGCGCCTGACCTGGAGCTCTACCACATACAGTGGTGGTTCTGCGAAGTCAGTAAGACGCCCCCGGCGGTCTGGCGTGTGGACTAAAATGTGTGATGCCTGCCTGCCCTTTTCCAAGCGTGCAAGGCAATGCTCCGTTCGCTTCCACTCCTGACCCTGCAGGCCTCACGGACCTGGAACGCAACCACGCTGCTGCCTACCAGAGCGGCCTTTTTTTTTTTTTTTTTTTTGCTCCTTTTCTTCCTTCCTATTTCCTTCCACGGTGGCTGCTGGGTTTTGCGACAATCCCTGGACCACCCGTGTGGCGTCGCCCGAGATGCTGCTGCCCTGTCCCTTGGCCGGGCGCTCCCGGGGCGCTCTGCCAGTCTGAACTCCAAGCGGAGGGGCTATGACGGTTACGGAGCCCCTGCGATGCCGGGAGGGATGGCGCCTTAGGCAAGGCACTGCTTCGAGCAGGTGCCAGCACTCACTCACTCACTCACTCACTCAAAAAAATAAGGAAGGCAAGGTTCCGCAATAATTGGACCATGGCCCTGCGTTGATTCTCTATTAAAAACAATAGGGAGATGCGAGCAAAACAAGAAGCCTGCCGACAGATTTTTGAACCCCCCCCCAAAAAAAAAACTCTTTAAATGTGGGGGGTTATGCCCATACGAAATCCACCGTAATGGAAAGTAGTCTTCCGGCGGGCTTACTTTCGTATCCCTAATGCACATGAAGTCATTTCGGCACATGGTAGCACCTCTATGGTGCACTTGGATACGACCCGCCTATATAGAACAGTGGCTCCAGTAGCAACGGATAGAAAACAGTGGCAGCTCCTTCTGAATAAACCAGTCAAAAACAATTCCCATTGAGAGCATGTTATAGTTTATTTTTATATCTTTTTCTTCGCTTTCCCTTACTGCTTTGAGACATGTCGGTGCTGACGGCTGCTAACCTGCAGCTTTCGCGTTGGAAAAAGTCTTCCGGCGGGCTTCCGGAGAAAAAAAAATTCTTTAAATATGGGGGGTTTAATTAAACAGGTGCTCGGATTAGTGAGCTTGCTATGCTATGAACAACGCTAGTGCTGTGTTACCGTATCGTGCAGTTGAAGTGTTTACCACGTTGACTATCGTCCTTCGCTGTGAAACCCTAAATCGCAGGCCCTAACCCCTGGAGCAGCTTGTCTTCTGCAGCAGAGCTCACCAGCGAATTTTGAGCTTTCTGTGAGGCCCCAGAATACCCAGCACCATAAAGGCAATGGAAAGGAATACAATTTGTTGGTTTGATTGTCAAAGATGGGAAGAAGTGCGCTTTGTAGCCTTCAATTTATGCTTGATTGTCAAGGATGGGAAGAAGTACGATTTGTTGCCATCAATTTAAGCTTGGTTGACAACGAGGGGACGAAGCACGATTTGATACCGTCGCCAGTTTGTGCTTGATTAGCAAAGATGGGAACAGGACGAAAGGTTGCCACCAATTTGAGCTTGATCAATAGCGATGGGAAGAAGGACGATTCAATATCAATATGCAGCGGGGCTGCACGGTAGCGTTCAAGGGGCTCGATGGGGTTCAAGGTTAAGTCACCGAACTCGCACGCCCAACAGCAAGAAGAGGCACACAGCTCTGTTTCATAGGTAGAGCGCAAAGCTCTGTCCGTATGGCTCAACTCTTTGCTACACGAAGAAGGGGGCCCCCTTCAGTAGCCGGAATGGCAGCACCAGTGCTGACTGTACAAAGACCTCGGAAGCTGCATCACCCCCAAAAAGGTTCGGCAGTGCACATGTTACAGAGGGTTTCCACTTATGAAATGATCAGCAGCGTCGAGAGCGCTTTTTCTTGGCAGAAGTCAAACTCGGATCGACTTTATGCTCCACAATCCGGTGCGTAACAGCTTGACCAATCCAGGGCGAGCTTCTTCACATTCCTTCGCGAGGGCATCGGCAAGATCATAGTCCGAAGCCAGCCATCTCAACCGGCATCCACAGCGGGCCAGGTTGTCACGAAGCTGAAAGGCTTGAAGAGCAGCCCTGATGTTGCTGAGTCCAAGGAGGGGACTCTCGTTGATTTCCACAGCATCATAGCCGCCACGGGATTCCGAACACAGAGCTCCTCGAACTGTCAAGGCCTGCTGCTCTGTTCAACTAGATCCAGCCGCGTGGTTGGTCTTCATGTCGTCCTCCAGCACCATGTAGCTCGGACCACAACATATCTGGTTCTGAAGTTGTTGTCCTCAGCCTCCAGGATCGACTGAACCGCAGCGTCATTCGACCCAACGGCCTTCCGGCGAAGTTTCATGTCCGCCAGGTGAGTGGCATCATCGCGCAAACGGTTCCAGTCAACGACGATGGCCCAGCCGCCAATGTGATCGTCCCGTTGAATCACCCTTGGGACGGTTGTTGTGCGCCTGGTCCATCGACATGAAGACAACATCCTGCCAGCTGTTCACATCTAACGGCTCCCTCCTCACTTCTCCAATCATGGCCTGAATCTCTCGCGCCGTGCTCATCTTGTACTCCATGACCAACTCAGTGAGGAGAAGGTTGCGGCGAACACATAGTTGGGGCTGGAATTGAACAGCCAACCACTGTAGTGCCCCTACGGCCGTTCGACAGGCCGCTAAGTCGCTCTTCTCAAAAGTCCACATCCGGACGTAGACGATACGCGGGAATGTTCACATCCTTGTCTTGTAAAGTGGCATTGTTTAGCGACTTTAGTTTTCGCGGGGTCTTTCGGGTTGAATTTGGCATCGCATATAAAGCAATGTTTTCAATGTTTTCCTTGTTAATGTTGTTCTTGTTGCTCTGTCTATTGTAATTCCTTATTCCTTCATCTTGACCATAATCTCTTCTTGTCGTTTATGAATCGTTGAACAAAATCTATCCATACAATCTTCGCCTCTGTATAAGTAAGGTGATCCTTCGTTGGTTATGCTATTAACTGCATTGAGCATTCATGATGTTGATATGCGCCCTTAATTCCATCACTTGAAGGTATTGTTAAAGATTCCAAATCGCCATAAACCATAAGGACACTTAAGTTTCTGGTAATGTTTTGGAAACACATTTTTCTTTTTTTCGTTCTCCTTTGGCATTACTACTTGTTGAATCTCATGTGCCACACACCCCTTGATTAACAATCATTTGTTTAATAGCTTCTCATTTGTAAAGCCGTGCTGACAATACATACAATGAAACGCCTTTCCTTCGTATTTATTGGTTTGCACATATTCAGATTCGTAATTGGTGCTTTTGGGAACAGAGGCCTCCTGCACCGGAGCTTTTGGACTATCCGCCCGGGGATCTCCAAATTGTAATCGTACGTCAGCTCTAGGGGTTGCCATTGCACATAAACGTGCTTGGCTTGAGCTCCCATCAATTTATGAATGTGTTTTTGGTAACATAGTGGTTGTTATTCTCCTCCTCTAGCAGTGGTAAATTAACTTGATATGAAGGGTTTCAAATTTTAGTAATTCTATTAACTACTATGTTATTTGTTCCATTCGGGTCAATGGCATAAACATTAGCTGATATAGCCCTATCGTCAATTTCTTCAAATCGTTCAATGTCTGGAAACTCTACACGGGCGCCACTTCCAAGGTGCACGCGCGCGCGCGCGCTTCCAAGGTGCACGCCGTCTGTGTCCAAGGTGCACGCGCAACGTTGGGGACCTGCGCAGGGCCGAGTGTTCTTGTACCCGGAAGCCTCAACCGTACCTAAGGCCCAAGCCTCAAACCCCTGAAAGCCCTCTCCGACCCGTGCCACCCAAACGAGCGTCGGGCTTGCTAAACCCTAAACCCTAAACCCTAAATGCCTTGGGCGAGAATCCTCCGGGTAGGGAATGTGCTCTCAGATCCCTGGAGGAGGTTTCCTTTTGCCTTTTTCCGAGACCGACCATGTAACCCCGCTTTGCTGTGGCTAGTCGGGTGCCAAAAAAAACCCTAAACCCTAAACCCTTCTAAACCCTAAACCCTAAACCCTAAACCCGACACCCCGCTACACCCAACCCTAAACCCTAAACCCTAAACCCTAAACACCCTAAACCCTAAACACCCTAAACCCTAAACCCTAAACCCTAAACCCTAAACCCTAAACCCTAAACCCTAAACCCTAAACCCTAAACCCTAAACCCTAAACCCTAAACTCTTAAGCTTAAGCCTGAGTGCTCAGCTAAGCCTTCTCACGTACAGGAGCGTAACACACCTTGACGGGAATGCAAACAAATGACCTTCTAAGTCTTACCTAGAGGTAAATGGTAATTATAGAATATAATTACAGCCATTTACAGGTAAGTGCATGTCTGTATACAAATATTCTTTAATATTTCTATAGACAGTACTGTCAGTACTAATACAAGAGTTATTTAACGCCCTAAAACCCTGACATCAAACCCGGATCAGAAAATGGACCCTCGAGTGCTCGTGGCCAGCCAAAGGCCTTGGAGCCAAAAATTACTCGGGAACAGCGCGTTTTTCTTTGTCTGGCCTTGCTAAACCGTGGTGGAAGCGCGTTTCTCTTTGTGTGGCTTGTCTGAAGCTCTTTCGAAGGTCTGAAAAGCTCTTTCAGGAGGCTGAAAGCTTTTTCGAGATCCCAAGGAGGCTCCGTGAGGGGTACCCCAGGATTCGGGAAAAATGGCTCGATTCCTAGTTAATTTTAAATAGATTTTAAATAGCGGAAATTACCCCCTGATTTTCTAAAATTCTGGCCTTCTTGTCAGTAGCCCAGGAGAAGGTGAGCTCCCCTCTGCCTTGTCAAACCCGGATCAGAAAATAGACCCTCGAGTGCTCGTGGCCAGCCAAAGGCCTTGGAGCCAAAAATTACTCGGGAACAGCGCGTTTTTCTTTGTCTGGCCTTGCTAAATCGTGGTTGAAGCCAAAAATGAAGCCAAAAATTACTCCAAAACAATGCGTTTCTCTTTGCGTGGCCTCTCTGAAGCTCTTTCGAAGGTCTGAAGGAGGCTGAAAGCTTTTTTGAAGGTCCCAGGGAGGCTCCGTGGGGGGTACCCCAGGATTCGGGAAAAATGGCTCGATTCCCAATTAATTTTAAATAGATTTTATATAGCGGAAATTACCCCCTCATTTTCTAAAATTCTGGCTTTCTTGTGGGGGTAGCCCAGGAGAGGGTAAGCCACCCTAAGCCCCAGTCAAACCCGGATCAAAAAATGGACCCTCGAGTGCTCGTGGCCAGCCAAAGGCCTTGGAGCCAAAAATTACTCGGGAACAGCGCGTTTTTCTGTGTCTGGCCTTGCTAAATCGTGGTTGAAGCCAAAAATGAAGCCCAGTCAAACCCGGATCAAAAAACGGACCCTCGAGTGCTCGTGGCCAGCCAAATGCCTGGAGCCAAAAATTACTCGGGAACAGCGCGTTTTTCCTTGTCTGGCCTTGCTAAATGGCTTGCTTCTCTGAAGCCACCCTAAGCCCCAGTCAAACCCGGATCAAAAAATGGACCCTCGAGTGCTCGTGGCCAGCCAAATGCCTGGAGCCAAAAATTACTCGGGAACAGCACGTTTTTCTTTGTCTGGCCTTGCTAAATCGTGCTTGGGGCCAAAAATTACTCCAAAACAGTGCGTTTCTTTGTGCGTGGTCTCTTTAAGTGCGTTTTTCTTTGTCTGGCCTTTCTAAATCGTGCTTGGAGCCAAAAATTACTCCAAAACAAGGCGTTTTTCTGTGTGGAGTACCCCACAGGAGGGGGTAAGCCCCCCTAAGCCACCCAAAGGCCTTAGCAAGCCGACTTTCTAGTCTTACCTAGAAGTAAATGGTAATTATGGAACATAATTACAGCCATTTACTGTGTAAGTGCATGGTCTTTTGTTTCTCACATTTTCTATAATCTCTTTACCAGACACTATTATCAATATTAGCGCACTTAAGAACTTAAGCGTCCTACAGATGCTTTGGGTGGCATCCTGGGGTGGGAGAAAGTAGAGCTCCATGTACATGACGGAACTCTTTTGCGCTGAAGGTTTCGGACGTCCGTCTCTCTTTCCATACACTACGCATGTTAAATCGACAAGCCCTAAACCCTAAACCCTAAACCCTAAACCCTAAACCCTAAACCCTAAACCCTAAACCCTAAACCCTAAACCCTAAACCCTAAACCCTAAACCCTCTCTACCATATATATTTAAACCTTAATTGTATTTTCAAAATTTGGCCGCTTTATTTTCAGAATTTGGCCGCTTTATTTTCAGAATTTGGCCGCTTTATTTTCAGAATTTGGCCGCTTTATTTTCAGAATGAGCCAAAATCAGGCCAAAGGCTAATTGAATTTCAGAATTTGGCCGCTTTATTTTCAGAATTTGGCCGCTTTATTTTCAGAATTTGGCCGCTTTATTTTCAGAATTTGGCCGCTTTATTTTCAGAATTTGGCCGCTTTATTTTCAGAATTTGGCCGCTTTATTTTCAGAATTTTTTGCCGCTTTATTTTCAGAATTTGGCCAGTTTTATTTTCAGAATTTGGCCGGCCGCTTTCTTTTCAGAATTTGGCCGCTGTATTTTCAGAATTTGGCCGCTTTATTTTCAGAATTTGGCCGTTTTTGGCTTTCTCAATGTCCGAGCCGTAAATACAGCTTAACCATAAAGCTGCTCGACCCTGAGTGCTGAACCCTAAACCCTAAACCCTAAACCCTAAACCCTAAACCCTAAACCCTAAACCCTAAACCCTAAACCCTAAACCCTAAACCCTAAACCCTAAACCCTAAACCCTAAACCCTAAATTCCCACCCGGCCTGCTTAGGCCGTACCCACCCTTTACAAGGGTGCCTGGACCCAGAAGATACCCGCCAGTGATGGACACCTTTACAGGATGGACAATGGGTGGAGCCATTGGAGAGTGGTCGAATAGAGAGCCCCTAGGGCTCGCCTCGCCACTAGGCCACCAAGGTGGCGCCTCACACAGGATTTCTCCGATATTCCCCTTGATGGGAACATTCCAAACCCAACGGTGCAAGCCCGCCCAGGGGGCCCCCCCTAGGAACCTTCCCGGGACCCTCTGGTCGTTGGCCCGAAAATCCGCGGAGCCAAAAACCGCCGCCCCCCTCCTGGCCCCCCCCTAACCCCCCCCGGCCCCCCCCTGGCCTCCCCCTGGCCGCCCCCTGGCCCCCCCTGACCCCTCTCTGGCCCCCCCCTAACCCCCTTCTGACCCATCCAATTCTGCATTTCCCTCCGCCGCCTGACTGGCCCCCTCCTCCCCCCTGGCCCCCCCCTGGCCCCCCCCCCCCCCCCCCCCTGGCGGCGCTTCGTCCTTTGTCTGCACAAAAATGTTTTGGTTTGTTTTCATGGTGGGAATTGAGGGCGACAGCCCTAAACCCTAAAAGGTAGTGGTTTGGGTGGTGGCCTGTGAAAGCTCACAGCGGGTGGGGAGACAGAACCCAGCACCAATGAAATTGTTGGATTACATTGAAAACAGATGCCTTCGCGTGACATGCCGCCCCCCCACACCCCCTGGGTGTGTAGGGGCGCCATTTACACATGGTATTTACTGCCGCTGCGCGGCGAGACGCCCTAAACCCTAAACCCTAAACCCTAAACCCTAAACCCTAAACCCTAAACCCTAAACCCTAAACCCGAAACCCTAAACCCTAAACCCTAATGTGATCGGAGTCACAGTGGTGCTCGCATCCTTTTCACAATCTGCTGGTCGATGCCGTCTTGAGCCAAGCGACCGGATGGGAGCTTGGCTTCTTGCTTCTCAGGCTTAACCCTGTACACTGCACATGCCTGCTGGTTGAATGATGGTTTGGGGAACCGATAAGCTATACACACCGGTCACAATCTCTTTTCCCAAACCATCATAAACATGATCGGGTTCGGAACTTTGTTCTCTCGTTCGAGAGCCTTCCGTTGCAATGCTACACCCTCTTCGACAATGGACCATTCTCCCTTTTCCATGACATACCGCAAATAATGTCCTGGGTGTTGCTTGGTCAGTGGATCGGCCAACATCGCTCTTGTGTCGATCCATCTGATTTTGCCTGAAGTCTCGATGAGGTCGGCCTTGATGACTGCCAAATCTATAGCAGTTCTTTTGTCACTTACGAAGGCGGTCGTGCTGGCACACTTGTTGGCTGCATCGTAGAGACTTTTGGAGTCTACGGCCGCGATGAAGGGAAGTTTGGCGGATTCGGATCGCCAGCTTTTTGTATCCATCATCCCGTAGAAGGTCTCTAGAAACATCAGCCGATGCCAGTGGACTGAACCAATTCCTGACTGTAAGGCTTGTCCTTCGGCGGCCAGGGTGTCGACGGTTTTCCGTTTGAGCCGGAAGCTCTTCCACGCAGCTAGGGTGACTGGGGCAGATTCGCTCGAATCGGCCAAGGCTTGGCTGTGGTAGATCACGATCTGGCCTCCCTGGCTGCTGAGGTTTTGGAGCTGGCGCAAACTGGAGTTGATCTTGGTCGCTGGCACCTGTTCCTCTTCCTTCATGGCCTTGTAGAAGATGCTTTTGCCAGTCCACATTTGATCACTTAGTACCCGGATGCCATTGGCGGTGCACCAGCTATCTTGTTCGGTGCAAGCTTGTCGTTGGCCATCGTCGTGAACCACAGTGTACTCGGTCCTGCGGTGGGCGATAATCTCATGTAGATCTGGGCCACCGACCGCCGCTCCCGGATGAAAACTGGTTCGTCGAGGTTCCAAGTGATGTCGAATCCACCGATCCTCATGTTCTTCCCAGAAGTCCGTCTCCGAGTGCTCTAGTCAGATGCTGTCCTTGGCATTCCCCCAGGCTGCATCAGTCACAACTGAGACTCGAAGCTCCTTCCAGGGGATCGGCGTGACCTTGATTCCGAGGTGCTTATACTTCTTGGCTTCGGCGGCAATCTTGTTACCCTCTATCAGATCCATGACCTTCGGGGTTGGAAAGGCCTGCTGAAGTAGTGCAACACGGCCTGCAAGATCGCACCTGGTTTCCTTTGCCAACCATGAAAGGGCTCCAAGTTGACTTCGGAGTTGCTCGATCTCCTTGTCATCGCATTTGGCATATCTCTGCTGCTTCCGCTTCTTAGTAAGTGGAATCTGAATCACCTTGGTGTCGACGTAGAAGGCCTGGTTGAGCGTGATTGAGCCGTCCTCTTCCTTACGTACATCCTTCCCGGTGAATCGACCGCACCCCTTCTGGTTCTTGCCCAACTTATACTCCCGGGCGATGTCCGCGATGTTCTCCCAGTGTTGTTGATCTCCGCCATGAAGTAGGTCATCGGTTGCCACACCAATGATTCCTCTGAGATTTCCGCTTCCATGCCGTCCGCCAGCATGTAGAAGAAAGACGCATGGATCCGCCTTGCTCTGCTTATATCCATACTTCTCCTGTAGTCTCTTCGCCAGGTGAGAGTACCAGGCAAAGGGGCCGTCGGTGAGACCGTAGCACGTCTTGAGGAGCCGAATGAGTTGTTCCGGATGGGCTCCCGGAATGCCCTCCTTCGGCTGTTTGCAATATAGCTCTCTTTTGATCGGATCTCCGGAGTGGAAGGCTTGGGTGAAGTCCAGGAAGCCCGGATCCCAGCCCATGCTCGCCAAGACCTGGGTGACAAAGATCACCGAGTCTCTGGATACCTGAGGTGTAGTGCTTTCCACGTCCAGCGCTGCTTCCTCGGAGTACCCCTTCATCACGTGTCGACATTTGGCCTTGCAAGGTCCGAGTTCTGAATCACCTTCAAGTAGAAGACCATCTGCCAGTGCTGCTGGAACATCACTGGGTTCCAGGGGCTTCTTGGTCAACACATATCGGGACTCCATGACCTTATCCGGCTTGGTAGCCAAGATTTCCCTTGATAGTTTCCGGTCCAGAAACTCGTACGCCCCTGTGGTCAGGTTGTTGTTGATCTCCTTGAGCATGGCCCGCTCGAGCTTCTTGATGTCGGGGCCTACGAAGTCCTTGATCGTCACCTCCTTCTTCTGGCGCTGCTTCGCCAAGGCCTGAAGCGTCATGTTATAGATCTCCAGCCACTCCAATCTTGACCGCTTGCCTGGTGGAGGTTCATCCAGCTCTGTTCCGTCTCGTTTGGCGGGTCCGGATCGATCTTCAAGAGGTATTTCTGGGGCTTCCGAAGGTGCTGGGACTCCTGGTAGATCACCATCAGGTATCCCTGGCGGTCGTGACATCGTCGGGAGCTCGGTTTCCTCCGTCGCCAGCTCCTGATTTGCTGGAGGTGGTTGATATCGGGCATAGTCAGAGGTCTTTTGCCGGACTCGCCTTAAAGGTGGTTCTCCAGCTTCAATCTCCTCTGGCTCCGCCTCGTCTTCCTCAATCGGGTCCAGGTCCTTGGTGAGGTCCAGAAAGTTGCGGTTCGGTTTCTTCTCGAAGGCCTGGCGGGCGTGGGTAATGCCATCCATCCAGCCGGAAACCGACAACGACTCCTCTTCAGTGGCCACTCGAACACGTTCAGGAGCGGCCTTCACGATAGCTCCATTGAATGCTATCCATACAGCATTAGGAAGCGATGTCATCAGAACTCGGCCCGGTCCTTGCCAGTAGGAGTTCCTCTCGTTCTTGACGCTTCCTGAGCCCCGCCTCCAGAAGTAGACCGCTTGACCTACTTCGAACTCATGATGTTTCCGTCGACCTCCAAGAGCCCTTAGGGCCTGGTCGCAGTCGGCTTCGTGGAAGGCCATGGCCGCTGCCTTCCTCATCTTGATGGCTCGTGCCACATCGCGGTCTCCGACAGCAAACTTCGAGGCCACCGCCTCATCCTGCTGTCCTCCGCTGAGAAGACCGCCGGGTAGTCGAGGATTGTAGCCGATGACTCGTTGAATAGGCGAATACCCAGCTCGAAGTAGTAGGCGGTTCTTCATCATGCAGGTGACGTCGACAAGCTCTCTCCATTCCTCGTTGGTGGAACACTCATGGTCCATCATGGCCTTGTAGAGGATATTCTTGAAGACTCCTCCAGCCCGTTCCGTGAGGCCTCGTTGAGTCGGGGTCTCAAGTGATGATGGCAAGGCCTCCGATCCATCGTTTTCTAATGCCAGCTTGAACTCTGCCTTGAACTCTTGGCCAAGATCCACCAGTACTTTGCGAGGAGGTCCGAAAAACCTGACCCACTGTCGATAGGCCTTGCGGGCCTCCTGGGCCGTCTCTGCCGCCATGGGGATCACCAGCTGGAAGTGCGTATGCCAGTCTATGATGTTGAGGGCCGGGATGTTCCTCCGCTTGTGATCACGAAGGTGTACCGTGTCCGCCCCGACGAGGTCATTCACAAAGAACTCCTCTCTCGGAGGGGCTGACCTTCTCGCTGGATCGGGGAGTCGGTAAGCTTCACAGACGGAGCATCTCATCTTCTTGGCGATCTCCACCACTTCTGGATCAGCACCACTGTGTCGCAAAATACGGAGAAATCTCTGCAGCTCGGGATGGCCTAGCCCTTCATGAGCTCGCCGGACCATTTTCTCCAGTGTGATTTTCTGCATCCCCGGGAATCTCCTCAATCGGGCCCCGGCCCTTGCGTCAATTCGTTGCTTGAAGATCGTCACCAGAATCTCGGCCGTTTCTGGTAGGTCTCGATCAGGTCGATGTAGCTCCTCCCATCGTACTTCGTCTTCCTCTTGTCGCCATACGCCGTTTCCTGTCCTTGTCCACGAACTTCTCCATGGGTAGTTTGGATAGGCTGCATCTTCTCCGGGACGTGCCAGTCGGTCGGCCCGATGTCGGACCTGGACCCATTCGCCGGGTCGAAGCTCGTAGTCACCCTCCTTGTTGATCATGTCGTCGGTGATGCCGAAGTCCTTGGGTTCGGGCCCATCAATCGTCTCGACCTCCTCGGCGAGGATCTCCTGGGCATTCTCTATCGTGATCTTCTCCTGCTCGTCGTAGTTAGCCCAGTCGTTGTTCTCCTCCGGCCCGAAGTAGTTGTAGTCCTTCACCTGGTCCTCGGTCACGGCGTCGTTCAGGTTCATGTACTGGAGGTCGGTGGTGGCCAGGTGAGCGCCCTTGGCATAGGAGCCGAGGACCTGTCCAAGACTCGCGGGATCATCGGATGCACTTCGTTGATTCGAATTCTTGACCTGGAAGATGGCCGGGTTGTTCGTCACGAAACTTCCTCGCCATCCTCGACTGTCCTGGTAGGTGAAGATGTCGTCCGCAGCCGTCAACTTCTGGAAACCACATGGCCGCCAGGCACCACCGGCGCACAGCAGCAGCGGCAGAAGGAAGCTGCTTCCCATTTGGTGGCAGGTGTTGGCAACTACAACAGCGAACCTAAACAGTTCTCGATCTTCTCTTTGTCGCTGAAGATGTTCTCTAAGTTCATGGATCTTGTTCTTCTGAAGAGCATCTAACCTGCCATGCTGAGACTTGACCGGCCGGGCAAACTTCAACATCACCAAACCAGGTCGCTCATGCCGGATCTGCATCATGACGGACTGCTGTGCTTTCGAACGGAGCATGGTAGAATCTAGTACAAGTTCCGCTGCAATGGCTTTCCGAACCTGAACACCGCTATCCGTCTTGTGAACTCGACCCCGACCGAAGACCTCATTCATTTCCTTGATGCTAAGGTTGAACAGCTCGCTATACTGCTTCACCTTGGACTGATCTAGACCCTTGGAACCCTCGATGTGGTACTTTTGCTCCAACTTCGAGATCTCGTTGGCTCCATGAAGAAGGCAGGGAGATACATCCTGCCAGAGCAATTCCCTCTTTCGAAGGGTCGCCACGATCTGTCGCTGAGTGGCCGCCTTCAGAGGTCGAATTGATTCGCCTAGCGTTGATTGCTGGGCTGGCTCGAACTGGCCGTGTTGGCCTGCTTCTGCATGGCCTTGAACCGGAGAAAGTCTTGATAGTCCTGGAGGTCCTGGTCCGAGAACGTGGGGGCCAGCGCAGCTGCCTTGGGTGTCATGGCCGCCTGCGTGATCAGCGCAGGTATCGGTGTTCCCGGGCTTCGTCCCGGTGTCTTGGCAGCCGCCGTTGGCTTTGGCGTCGGCGGGTTCTTGCTGCTGGCAGCTTGACTCAGAGTCTTCGGAGTCGGTGGAACCAGGCCTCGCCTCGCATAGTACGCCTTGCCCTCCTCCGTGATGCTGCGAGACAGAATCTTCCCGCACTGGCGGCACTTGGTCTGCTTGACCCATGCGTTGCTCCCCGTCCCGACAATCTGCAGGTGCTTGCACTCCTGGTCCTCGAGGTCGTTGTTCGGGCTCGGTGTCGTCGTCGGCGAGAAGGGGGGAGATGCTGGGCCTCGACGACTTGACAGGTCGCTCCTGGTCGCTGAACTTGCCACAGATCCCGAGCTGCCTTCCAACGATCTTGAAGGTGGTCCGGTAGCCATTGGAAGAAGGCACATCGCTTGGCTGGAGCCGTCCACTTCGGGCAGCGGTAGAACAGCCGGTCGTGATTGTGATTCCCCTTCCGCATTCGGAGGACCACCACGGGGATGTTGCAGTGGCAGATCTTCACGATCGGGTCGTCGAACATGTCCACACCCTCTTCGGTCTCCTCGTAGTAGTCCGGAGTGACGGCTCGATCCGCCAGAGGTCCAGCTGGAACCCTGACTGGCTCCCTCGGAGACACCAGGTCCCATTCTTCCACCTGCTCGTGGTCTCTGGTCCGGATCGCCTCTTCCACCATCGCAGCAATGCCCTCGAGCTCCGGTGTCGCCGCCGTGTGGATCATGTTCAGCACCTGGTCCTTGAGGTGGCTCTCCGGACCTCGAAGACCAAGAAACCGCATCACGTTGGTCTGGATGGAGCTCGCCACGACCACAAGCATCCGGAGGGTGAATCTTCGCCAGTGGTACTCGATCTCCTGTTGCGTCCGAAGGTTGCCTCGAGTTCGCTTGATCGGCCGGCCTTCCATGGTCTGCACTGGGAACCGAGGGACCAAAGGTCAAACCGTTGGCGCGGTCAGGACTTGAGCTCGAACATGATTCCATTTCATGAAGTTCGGCTGGCTGCACGACGTCACTGGCTTGAAGCTGCTCGCCTCCTATTTGCTTGAGGGCATTCTTAAGCTTGCCTATCATGAGATTGTCAAACTGATCTAGCGGTACTCGGAGGGCTCCTGTCGGACCAATGTGCATAGGGACCTCAAAGCCAAACCTTCGCAACCGCAATCTCAAACCTTGTTCTGGATCAAGAACTAGAGTAGCCCGACAATGTAGAAGAAAGGGAAGTGAGAGAAGGAATGGGGCCCTGGCACTGACACCCTGCTCAAACACTGCTGGACGAAGAATGCATCCATGCTGACCAAGGCTGGTGGGTAGACAGGCCACCTTCTCGGTTTTGGACAGACCGTTGACTGATCGAAACAAGTGCTCCTGATTCACATAGCTGGCTTGAAGTTCCCCTGGTTGCTTGGCTAAGATCTTCTGTAAAGTGGAACTACCAATCGCTGTTCTCTGACAACCAGTATCAACGGTGGCACAATAATCTTCGTCAATTAGGGGTGTCTGTTGGTTCAGGTACCAAACTTCAAAGGGGGAACTGGCACCTGCACACATATATGCTCGATCCATCTTCGCCTCCGGAGCTCCCGAGTAGACCGCTGTTGGGCCCTTCTCCTGGTTCATCTTCTCATTCTGCATCTTGCGAAAGGCGATCAGGTCGAGCTGGTGCACAAAATGGGCCTCGTCGCAGTCGAGGAAGTGGCTCTCCTTCTCGCGGTTTCCTGATTTCTCAGGACATTCACGATGCCAGTGGCCCACCTTGCCGCACTTGGCACACTTCGTCCGCTTCTTCAGCTGCTCGATGGAGATGCGGTAGGTGCCGCCGGTCCTCACAGCTTCACCAGGTCCACGACTGAACCTTCCATTTCCATCGCGTCCAGCAGCATAGCCTCGTGCCAAGTGCTTGGCCTTCTTCGCGTCAGCCACGGCCTTGAAGGTCCTGCGGAAGCCACCCTTCGCGTGATCCTTGATCATGGTCGCCAGGATCTCCTTGGTGTCGATCTCGTCGAAAGCCTCGCCGTCGAAGTCGATCCCCTCATCGTCGCCGGTATGGTGGCCTTCGAGCTCGTCCATGGCATTCAGGAGCACCTCGAGGCCTTCATCGACCTCGCCGTCTTCGTCCTGGCCACCGTACTCGCCGGCCTCCATGCCATCAAGGTGCATCACCGCGTTCGTCTTCTTCAGGCCGGATTTGATGTCGAGGTCGGTCTCATGCACCCGGACCCATTCCTTCACCGCCTTGGCAGTCAAGCTTCCCTGTGTGTAGTTCAGGAGGAGCTTGACCTCTTCCTGGGTGAGCTGAAGACTCATCGTGAGGAGGAAGCCGAGGTAGTCCGGTGGGAGCTTGACCTTGTGCTCGTCAAGCTTCCTCACGGCGTTGTCCCACATTTGGCGAAGAAGCTGCGATGGGTCTCACCTTTCTGCCGGCGAAGCGTGTAGGTGATCCGGACCAAGCTTTGTAGCATGTCTTCGCGAGCATCATCTCCATAAAGCTCCTTGGTGTCCATCTTCTCCAGGAGCTTTTCGCCGTTCTTGGGATCCTCCATCCACGACGTGTCTTGGGCCAGGTACTTCAGGTCATCGAAGGGGCACCCTGACAAGTTCTTCAAGAGCATCGGTCCACGGGCTCGAGGTCGAACCTTTGTCGTGGCCAACCACAGTCGGGCTCGTATCAGGTAGTCCTTGAAGGGAGTCTGGCCATCCCATGATGGCGGGGGGCCTGCATTGCCTCGTGCTTGAGCCGGACCATCGTCTTCGTCGTCTTCTTCTTCCTGTATCCGGCGTCGGGCTCGTCGACGTTGTTCTTCTCGATTCCGAACAAACACTTCGAACCATGCCATCTCCTCGTCGGTCATGCCGTCCCGGGGGCCTCCTCGTTCGCCTTGACTCGGAGTGAATCCCGGTGGCGGAGAGGAAGCAGCACGGTATTGACCCCATGGATCCTCAGCGGGACCATAGGCTCCGGCCGCATTCGGGCCATGGGCTCCATCTGGTTCCTGAAGATCATCATCGTCATCTGGGACCTGCGGTCCATCGGCATCCATGATCAGCGTGACTGTCGGGCTGCGCAGCGAAACAAAGGCTCACACCTTACAGGTACCCAAACACCAAGCAAGGTCCCCGAACCTTAAGGCTCCGCTACCACTGTGATCGGAATCACAGTGGTGCTCGCATCCTTTTCACAATCTGCTGGTCGATGCCGTCTTGAGCCAAGCGACCGGATGGGAGCTTGGCTTCTTGCTTCTCAGGCTTAACCCTGTACACTGCACATGCCTGCTGGTTGAATGATGGTTTGGGGAACCCTAAACCCTAAACCCTAAACCCTAAACCCTAAACCCTAACCCTAAACCCTAAACCCTAAACCCTAAACCCTAAACCCTAAACCCTAAACCCTAAACCCTAAACCCTAAACCCTAAACCCCCTAAACCCTAAACCCTAAACCCTAAACCCTAAACCTGCAAAAGACCCTCTTCCAGGTGATCCACATCGACACCTCCGTTTGGCGGCAACTCAAGGGAGGGCTGCGGTTGAAACCCCTTGGGCCAGAACCAGCAGACGTTCGAACACAAAGGTTCACACACGAAAGGCAACAGCTGACGACAATCTCTTTTTGTACATGCACAGTCAGCAGACTTTCGTAGAGCCAAAGATCTTTCGAAGAGACAGCTTGTGTGTTAAAAGAAATCAGAGCTCCGCAATTCGGTGTTTGCAGCCATGGATTCCGCTGCATCAGATGCCACTCGAAGGCATCAACAGGTTATGACCGCCCAAGCTGAGACTACTGCGCCGGTGGTGAATGGTGTTCAAGCAGGACCTGAACACCGACCAGAGCCTTCAATAAGGGGCTCAGCTGATGAATCTGGAGTGGCTGCAGACTACAGAGGTGACCTGCTGAGGGAGATGATTCCTGGATCCGAAGCAGGGCATGGCGAGTCTATGGCTTCGCGAGGTGCACCGTTGGTGGAGCCTACCGAATCTGGCGAGTTGCAGGGGGGGCAACAAGATGCTCCTACGATGACTGGCTTGGACGGAGGTTTAGGGTTTAGGGTTTAGGGGTTTTAGGGTTTAGGGTTTAGGGTTTAGGAGTTTAGGGTTCAGGGGGTTTTAGGGTTTAGGGTTTAGGGGCTTTTAGGGTTTAGGGGTTTTCTTGTTTCGGGTTTGGGGGGTTTTAGGGTTTAGGGTTTAGGGTTAGGGTTTAGGGTTTAGGGTTTAGGGTTTAGGGTTTAGGGTTTAGGGTTTAGGGTTTAGGGTTTAGGGTTTAGGGTTTAGGGTTTAGGGTTTAGGGTTTAGGGTTTAGGGTTTAGGGTTTAGGGTTTAGGGTTTTGGTGTTAGGGTTTAGGGTTTAGGGTTTAGGGTTTAGGGTTTAGGGTTTAGGGTTTAGGGTTTAGGGTTTAGGGTTGAGGGTTGAGGGTTGAGGGTTGAGGGTTTAGGGTTTAGGGTTTAGGGTTTAGGGTTTTGTTGATGCCTTCGAGTGGCATCTGATGCAGCGGAATCCATGGCTGCAAACACCGAATTGCGGAGCTCTGATTTCTTTTAACACACAAGCTGTCTCTTCGAAAGATTTTTGGCTCTACGAAAGTCTGCTGACTGTGCATGTACAAAAAGAGATTGTCGTCAGCTGTTGCCTTTCGTGTGTGAACCTTTGTGTTCGAACGTCTGCTGGTTCTGGCCCAAGGGGTTTCAACCGCAGCCCTCCCTTGTGCCGAAAGTTGCCGCCAAACGGAGGTGTCGATGTGGATCACCTGGAAGAGGGTCTTTTGCACTCCTCCTCAAGGCTTGCGAAAGCCAGGCGTTGCCTTTCTTTCTTCAAATAGACTTCCAGTTGTGGATCGTCCTCGACGCCTCGTGTCTGGAGCTCAAATTGGCCCACTTTAGCAGCACCTTTCCATGTAAATCCTTCTGCCTCCACAGCCACAAGAGGTAGCGATACTGGCGTAGTGTTGGACCCATAGTCGTTCCAATCTGCTCCACCAGCACATCAGCTAATCTTGCAGCCAAGTCTTGCTTCAGCCCACTCAACTGAAGCCCATGCATGCGAAGCCCTTCTCGAATGTCCTCAACCTTCATCAGCAGGATCGTATCGATGATTGCCCGCTTGGCCTCACCAGTCACAGCCTCTGGATCATCCAGCTCCTGTGAACTCGGGGTTGTTGGCGGTTGTAACCAAGCATCCGGTCGGGCACGCATGGGAGCTGACGAGGTTGTACTCCATGCTGTCAAAGAAGGTGCCGGACGCACCTCTCTCATTTCCTGGACCTCTTCCTCGACTTCACGAATGGCTGCCCTTGACGATGAACTGCCATGCTCGCCCCTTTCACGGACGACTGGTCTGGAGCCTTCATCTCTCCCAGGAAATGCTTGTGCCCTCTTCCTCAGCTCCTTCTCAATGGCCGCTTCTTTCTCCACAGCAGGGGGAATCCCGAGCTAGTGACACGAGCTACATTGTTGGGAAACAATGGCCGTTCAATGACGGCAGCCGAAGCGAACTAACGACTAAGCTAGCATCAACACCCCCAGGCCGCAGCCCACAAAGAGGATGCTGACAGCAAGAACTGAAGCGGAAATCGTAAATGATGGCAAAGAGCCAAACAATTGGGGAAATTGAGGAAAAAGACGAAGTGTCAGATGGGCAAAATCACTACTATACAGTGAGGTCTGATTGAACTGCCAAGCGCGCTCAGAGCCGATGAGTTGTATCAGAGCCGCAGTCGTTAAGTGCACTCAGTTGCTGCAGGGCTCCTGCACCGTGAACAGCCACATAACAACCACCATCCAGAAAAGCCAGAGTGTGAAGCGTAAGTGGCTATGAATGCACGTGTATCGCCAGCGGCAGTATACGATCCATCTTTTTGCTGCCCCGAGGCCCGCACCAGCACTGTATGTGTGAAAATATGGATCAGTCACGCACACAACCGACCACGTACATGTTACATTGTAATTGTTGTATCTGCGATTGGTACAATGGCTGAGCTTGGGCCGCGTCGTCTGTGATCCATGACCCCTGACTGCTGAGCATCACCGTCTGATAATGTCCAGCCTGCGTCGTTGCTCCCAGGTGTTGCACGCATATAACTGCACGATAAGTTGCCCACCTGACGTCCCCCGGCTGTTCTCGAAGATGAATCGGAACCTGAAGCAGGTGTGGGATATCATAGGGCTGGGTGAGCTTTTGTA
>CAJNDS010002273.1:480573-525573 GCA_905221605.1 Symbiodinium natans | reverse complement strand
AAAACCAAGCCAAAGCGTGCTGCATTACCCAGGCCACCACAGCGGACCTGAAGGCAGCAGAGGCCCGGAAGAATGCCCTTGTGAGGGTTTTTTTTAGGGTTTTTTAGGTTTTTTTTTGGGTTTTTCAGGGGTCTTTAGGGGTTTTTAAGGGTTTTGGGGGGTTTTTAGGGGTTTAGGGTTTAGGGTTGGGGTTGAGGGTTTTTAGGGTTGAGGGCTGAGGTTGAGGGTTTTTAGGGTTTTGAGGTTTTTAGGGTTTAGGGTTGAGGGGTTCAGGGTTGAGGGTTCAGGGTTGAGGGTTTAGGGTTGAGGGTTTGGGGTTGCGGGTTTTGAGGGCCTCGGGATGCACCCTGAATCCCACACCTTGAACTGTAAACTCCGCACCCTGAATCTCCTGACAGGATGCGGCCTAGAGGCCCCAAAACGTTTATATAAGACTTTAGAACCCCCCAAAAACTCCCATAAGTCCCACCCCAAACCCGTGAAGCCCCCCAACGCCCCCAAAACTTCGGAGCTGGTCCCATGTTCGCCTTCCGCGACGCCCGAGGCAAGGTGCAAAGACGCGGAGGCGAAGGCTCCCTTCACCAGGGCCTAAACCCTAAACCCTAAACCCTAAATTTCAGGCCTAGCGGCACGAGCCGGCCCCCGCCCCCCAAAGCACGAAACCTTGAACCTTGGCACTGTCTTCTCTTTCCCGTGTCTTTGTCCTCTCCTTCTCTCTGTCTCTCTTTCTCCTGCCTTCGCCCCCCCTCCCTCCCCCCACCCCCCCCGGCGCGCGCGCGCGCGCCCCGCGCGCGCGCGCGCGCACCCGCATCAGGAGCATCAGTGGGGTTGGTTTGGGGGCCTTAAAAGCATTCTATGCATGCGTTTTGCCTTCGAAAAACCTTCAGAAAACGCTGTAAACACGTGTTTTTGGGCTTGGGAAGCCTTTTGGGACCCAGGAAAGGGAGCATCATGAGCATCAGCGGCCTCCCCCAGGCCATCCAAAACCCCCTTAAACACGCCGATTGTATGTGCTTGAACGCTTGCGTGCCCACGAAACCCCCAAAAGCAAGACCCCGAATGCCCTTAAGGGCATTCGGGGTCCTGCTGTTCGGGTGTTTTGTAGGCACGAAGCCGTTCGAGCGCGTAAAATGAGCGATTTTAGGGGCGTTTTTACGTGGACCCACAAAACACTCGGTATTTACGAGGTTTTCTGCTGTTGGAACACCCCCCCAAAACAAGCATCATGAGCATCAGCTGGGTCTCTGGCCCGTGGGCCCGGAGGCCCACGAAGCCCACATGAGAAACGATGGCTCGATGATGCACCCGGACCCCGCGCATCAGCAGCATCAGCAGACCCCCCCCCCGACGTGGGTTTCGATGATGCGCACTTTGGGGGCGGGTCAAGGGCAACAAGGGTGGGGGTCGGAGGCACACGTGAAAACCCTCATAAAAACACGGTATTTACGGTGATTTCAGCGTTTTTCAGCGTTTTTTCTTGCCTTGGGTCCGCGGGCCAGGGCTGCTGATGCTCATGATGCTCGCCTGGTTTTGGGCTTCCGGTACCCCCCCCAAACCTTGAAAAACATGGTTTCGGCCTGGCGCGCGCCCCATGTGAAAAGCTAGGGTCGATGATGCGCGCCCGTGAGGGTTTAATGGGGTGCTGCGGGTGTTTTGTGGCCTCGGTTTTTCGTAAAAACCCATGGTTTTTACGAGGTTTTCGTGCTTTTCGCACCACCGCGTGTTGCGTCCCCTTGGATGCCGTTTCGGAGGCCTCCCGAAGGGCCCCGCGCGAATTTGAAGCAATTTTGGGCGGGGTCGGCGGCTCGGGCGCTCGCCCCTAAAGCTAGCGCTTTGGTGCGACGCGGGCTCCGCCCTGAACCACGGGCGGCGCGGGGGCCGGATCTAAGAGCCTCCGGCTCAAGCCGCCGACCCCGCTGGAGCATAGTTGAGAGGTCAAACCCGCTCACATGGTTCGAAGATCATCCCAGCCTGCTCGGCAGAGTGTGAAACGTTTGGGGGGGGTAGGGGGTAGCACCAGGACAAGCTCAAGCCAAAAAGACAGGTGGGGGGGGGGGGGGGGGGGGGGGGGGGGGGGGGGGGGGGGGGGGGGGGGGGGGGGGGGGGGGGGTGGGTGCCGAAAACGCTGATTTTGCTGAGGGCGCCCCTACCCCCCTGTGCTGAACCGCCTGTTTACGCTGTGCGGGTGGCGCGGTCCTCCACGAAAAATTGTGGCGGGCCCTAACCCCCCCCCCCTAACCCCCAAACCCCAAACCTAAACCCGGACCCTAAACCCTAAACCCTAAACCCTAAACCCTAAACCCTAAACCCTAAACCCTAAACCCTAAACCCTAAACCCTAAACCCTAAACCCTAAACCCTAAACCCTAAACCCTAAACCCATTTGAAGGTTTTGAAGGCTTCAGGGACCTTAGCTTTCAGGGTCCGAGCCTTACTAGCACGTGGAGGGAGCTCCGGGCTCAGACTGGGGGATGGTTGCTCTGAAGCATTTCTGGGATTTTCACTGGCCCGACAGGGGCTTCCCCAAGCCTAGGAGATGAGAAGTCGAAGCTTAGAGGATGGGGTCAAGCAAAGCACAAGGCTTCAGCGCGGCCTCCTTTTTAAGGGGAACCTCACGACTCCGCGCCACCGTGCTCTGAACCTCCTTGTAAAGCCTCCACTCCGGCTCTGAAGAGCTCAGACCCCGAAGCCCTTCTGCAGCCTAGTGCCTCAATGCCTCGAAACCCAGCCGCTCCCAAGTATAAGTCCTAACACACCCAATCCCCTCCCTGGTTCTTACTAGGGAATGAGGGAATCAGGGCCCCTATATATATATATATATATATATATATACCCTTTAAGGGATATATATATATATATATATGTATACCCTTTAAGGGATTATATGGTACCGCATTCCCTCAATCCCTTCAAAGAGCCTGCTCAACCCCCCCTGCTCTATTGGCCGTGCCGTTGCCAGAAAGGTGGCATCCGCGGGTTCAGCATCCAGGCAGTCGGGAAGTTAGGGTCTAGGGTTTAGGGTTTAGGGTTTAGGGTTTAGGGTTTAGTTTTTGGGGTTTCGGGCTTAGGGTTTAGGGTTTACGGCTTCAGGGGTCGGCATAAGTGCTATGGTCCTAAGTATGGTTCTAGGTCAGACGATGACTGGACTTATAACTCGTCTCTAACTCGGGGTAGCTGGGTTTGGTGGGGAGTTCCAGGGTGGTCTCCCCCCCCCCAATTACCACAAACCCAGGGCTTTACTCCCCGCATCACCTTGGACTGTCGAAAAATGCGCCCCGAAGTGAGCCACATCTTTGTGCCTTTGAATCCCTGCACGCCTTGGTTGCAGAGCAACCCTGTGGAGAGCTCGCCTGCCTCTCAAACCGGAAGCTTGAGGTCCGAAATCCCAAACTCCTGAGAACGAACGACTGCTACACACCGATCCCCACCTCCCTGTGTTCTAGGGAGCATGCGAAGCTAAATCCTCAGCCGACGAGTTTTTTCCCAAACAGTCTACTGCTGGGGTTCTAAACTCATCTAAGGATTGCCGACATTCTGAGGACTGTTGCCAGGTTCCTGGGCTCCTTGTCTCCCTTTGTCTCCCTTTGTCTCCCTTTGTCTCCCTTCGTCTCCCTTCGTCTCCCTTCATGTGGGTGGCCTTGCCGGGTTGCCGTGCTCCTCGCCTCCCTCTGTCTCCCTTCGTCTCCCTTTGTCTCCCGTCGTCTCCACCGTTTCTCTGACGTGCCTTTGAATGTTTGGGGCCTTCGGTGGTGTAGTTTTTTTGCTCAGGCGGCTGGGCGACTTCCTCCGCAAGCTCCGGGATCAGCTGGGTGGGCTGAAGGCAGCGCTTTGGATCTGGGACCCTAGGGCCCTAGGGCCTCGGGCTTGGAGTTTCGGGTTTAGGGCCTCGGGCTTGGAGTTTCGGGGTCTGGGCTTGAATTGCTTGGGCCCCTTTCGTGAAGCCCATGCTGAACACAATGCTGGTGGGTGTGAGGTGGGATTTCAAGGCTGTTGTGAATGTCAGTTTCTCGGACATCCCGACAGCGCCGATGGGCACAGTGTGTAGTCCTAGAATGATAGGGTTTCCGATTGAAGAGGCTGAAGGCTAAGATCCTAAGGCCCCTAACCATAAGCCATATGGGTAGTTGTGTCAAGGGCTTGCTCACACCGCTGGAAGCTTGCTGAACAGGTCTTGAATCTGCGTGCCTAATATAGGGCCGGAATGATTTCTACTAAGATTCCCTTCTGGTCCCTTTATAATTTTTAGTCTTACATGGGTTGGTGGCATTATAGTCGGGGTTCTTATTAGGGTATCTAGGGCCTATAGGTATAAGGGTAACAGATAAAGAGGCCACCGGCCTTTGCAAATAACAACCCCCAGAACCAACACCCTACTCTAAGCGCACTCCCAGACCTCCTCGCCGCCTCGCCCTATGTCTCAAAGTCCCAATGTCCCAGTGAATGCAGCCTTGTTTAGGGTTCAGGGTTTAGGGTTTAGGGTTTAGGGTTTGGGGTCCCTCAAGGCACAGTTGCGATGGGGATGTTGGAGTCATGAAGAGTCGCAGGCGTGTGCACAGACCGGCGAAGACCCTGCATGAACTGCCACAAGTGTGGCTCAAGGAGTGTCTCAAACATGATCGGTGTGCAGGAGTTCAACAGGACCTAAGCGCAATCCGTCGACGTAGACCGGCAGAGCGTGGCCGATGACTCTGTGCAGCGTTTCTTGCGTGACGGTCTTGCTTCTCGGTTCTGCTTTTTTGTGAGAGAATATTTGTGGCAGCCATGGGACAACAATGCTGTGGAAGTGGGCCTGTCCCGGGCTTCACCGGTGCCAGCCATGAAGAGATGCTCAAGGCGTGCAGAACGGCTCAGGTTTGTGGGATGTAGGTTGGGATGCTTATACTTAATAGGGATGATAAGAGGGGGTAGTGGAGTCTCTATTAAGGACTGTCAGTATCAGGGGACATCCCCAGATGTAGGAACCCTAAACCCTAAACCCTAAACCCTAAACCCTAAACCCTAAACCCTAAACCCTAAACCCTAAACCCGATGCGGAGCTGCAATTGGTATTGTAGAAAGGAGTTAGTGTTGGAAGTTGGAAGGGTTAATGAACCCGGTAATCGTATTTGGCTCAAGATGGGCTTGAACAGAAAGCCACAAGTTCAAAAAGAAGTGCCTGGGTTCTTAGGGTTTGGTAAGGGTGTGGGTTCCTTCCCCCTTTCCTTCCCCCCTGGGTTGCTCTTATCCGTGTTCTTGGTTGTTTCTTGGTTCGATCTGGGAAATATAAGTTCAGGGCGATTAGGGGAGTTGATTTCCTTCCTTGGTTGTCCCCCCGTAGGTTATGAGCCCAAATTAGGTTCCCTGCGGTTAAGTGTTCTTTCAAGGTTTTGGGATCAAGAAGCAATGCCTTCTCCGAAGCGATGGCTCCAACCTGCCTCGGATGGTGGACAAAATGGTGGAGCTGGAAATGGTGCGAGAGATCGGTGTTGGAAGAGGTGATTCCCGGCGCTGAAGAACATCTGGAAGAGGCCTTGGTTGCAGAAAGCCCCAATGTGGGTATGAATCCCAATAGGGATATGGTTAGCAATGCTGAAGCTGAAGGACGTGCTGTTTCTGTACCGCCAAAGCCTGGTGAAAAAAGGAACTGGGATGCGACTGGTGGCATAGATCGTGAAATGGAGGTGACTGTTTTACGAGTGTTACACAAACACGGGTACCAGCCGTCGTCTTCGACTTCGGGTCGAATGGTAGACCAAGAGTCTCAGACCGATCTGATTGGAGAAGTGCTACAAGCGACCAGGAGGCCGTTGAACAAGATCAAAAAGGGTCCATCTTCGAGTTCCCAAGGTGGTGGAAGCGGTCACAAACAGAAGGGTGCGGACGGCTTTGAAGCTGCACCTGCTGCTGAATACGCCATGGGGGAGGAGGAGATCCTACAGATGGAGGCTGAACGGTTGCGACAGCTGTCAGAAGAAGAGGACGAGATGCGACAGGTTTCTGAAAGGGACGGTTTTCGGAAAGACGAGCATCTGATCCAAGCGTGTGATGGCACAATGTGGGAATTGCACCTCCATGAAGATGGGAGACAATATTATTACTGCCTGGATACGCACGAAACCAAGTGGACATTGCCGGTGGTAGGTGAAAAGGTGAAGAGTGACGAGGTGGTTGGGTCTCCTTTGGGCAATGAGCTGGAAATGGAGGCGGCACTGGATTCTTCATCCTCTACTCCGAAGACTGAGTCTACGAGGGCATTCCAGGGTAGTGTAAATAGTTTAGGTGAAAAAGATTTTTCCTCTACTATCAGGGATAGCGGTCCTAGGGCTGATGGTGACGCCCCGACCTCGGGTTCTCCTGATGAGGAAGGGATTCCTGGGAACCAAGCCAACATCGCTGGAGCTCAACACCTGGATCGGGAAGAAACAGAAGCGCTTTCTGAGGGTGGGGCAGCGATGGAATTGGTGGATCCAGAAGAGAAAATGCCCAATGAGGTGATCGGAACTGTGTCGGCTGCAGAAGAGCGAGTGGTGGATGTGGTACCTGTTGTTCAGGAAGGTGGTCCTGGAGATTCGGAGGATGGAGAGAAAAAGTTGTGTGTTACGACTGAGGAGGTCTCTTCGTTTGGTGCCAAGAATTCTGCCATTCAAAGGGAAAAAGAAGCTTCTGGAATAGCTGGAGACACGGATGATCTGAAAAATGAGGCCTGGAGCGCCAATGATGCGCGGGTTGATGCGCCAGATATTACCTGGAGTGCGAAGGAAGCACGGGTTGAGGTGCATGTGGTGGTACGTTTCACGGGCGACTGCAACAATGGGGCGCAGGTCTCCGCAGCAGCTGATGATGGAGGTTCACAGGTGGACGCACTGGTGCAACCTGAAGTTAGCAGCGAGGAACGAAATGACAAGGGCTACACCGGAGCCAATGAGGCAGCTGTGGTCAATGATGGTGGAAATTCTCCTTTGGAGGCCATGGAACCAAAGGAGCCTGCGGTGGAAGAAAGCGTGCCTGCCGTGGATGATCGACTCAATTGCCCTGCAGTGGAAGAAGATTTGCCTGCTGCAGAAGGTGAGACAAAGGACTCCAATGATGGGTCCACTCCCATGAAGGGAGAAGCGTTGCCGTCTGGAAGTTCACCGGAAGTCGACACCGAGCGAACTACAGCAGATGAGGCAAAGCCGTTGGCGGAGAAAAAGGGAGGTCCTGAATCCAGGAGCACAAAAAAGATGAGTTTGTGGGACTCGTGGAGCAGGACGAGCAGTGTGACCCAAAGGTGAAGACAAAGGATGCGCCAGGAGCCGATGATACAGAGATGGTTTCTGAAGAGCGTGTAAAGAAAGTGCCCCGAGCGGGAGCCTTGGAGTCACCTGGGCCACATTGCTATCAAGAGGGAGATGAGATCATGGGTCTAGTGCGCTGCATCAATGGGTATGGAGCCTTTTTGGACCATGGGGATATGAATGTATTGATTCCTGCAGAAGGGAACAATGCATATCAGTTCAAGTTTGGTGATACTGTCAATGGAACAGTGAAACGAGTGGAAGATGATGGTACCATAATCTTAGACACCTTTCTGGTTTTGGAAGAGGGCACGGAGGACTCTTCTTCGACGCTGCGGAAGTGGAAACCCAGCGGCTGGAGTACGTGGTGGACGGATTCATGGTATGCTGGTCAATGGTACCAAGATTCCAACGGTCAATGGGACTGGAAACAGGAGGAAGAGCAATCCGATGAAGAGCTTGTGGTACAGGAGTTGTCTTCTGAAGAACGAAAAGAAAGGCAACTTTATGGAGAAAAGATCTACAAAGCTCTTCTGGAGAATGGAAATGAAGAGGAAGCCTATGTTGGCAAAATTACTGGGATGCTGTTAGGTCGGCCGATGGAAGATTTACAGGAGTGTGTTGCGGATCAGGCATTCCTCAATGCGGAAGCTCGGCGCGCGTATGGCATCTTGCAAAATGATGGTTGGAAGCCTGATGGTACAGAAAGCACAGGCTTGGGGAAGTTAACCACTTTTTCCCGAAAACAGTACCACAACGCGCTTTTCGAACTGGCATGCAGAAAAAGGAGATTTTCTCGACCAGTTGTGGGTGAAGCGGTGGCAACGGTGCTGAATCAAGGGGAAGATGAGTTTTGGAACGCGCTTTGGTTGGACACCAAGCTATTTTTGCAGGAGCTTGATGGTGCAGTGCAATCCATGAGCAAAAGGGAGAACAAGCCAATGGAAGCCTACATGGATCCTGACCAGTACAAAAAGGCTTACATGACACCAAAGACGGTGTTGTCACCTGGTTACAGCAAGCTGTGCAGGTTCTTCAATAAGGGAAGGTGTCGCAATGGCGATGGGTGTCCCTATGAGCATCGTCGGTACGGTGAAGGTTGGCCAGAAGGGGGGTCAACTGATCCAAAGAATAGCCAAGAAGCTGATGATGAGGACGGGAACATCGGTGACCCTCCCACAGAGGAAGGTACAGTGGATGAGGCACAGCAGGAGCGGGAGGATTTAGCCTTCCGGGCCAAGTACAATTTTGGCAAAGGTGCATCAAAGGGTGAGCCTACGTCGGGTGAGCCAAAAGGTCGGCTGTGTCTGTATTACAATCAAGGTGGTTGTAAATATGGGACTGCATGCAGGTACCTTCACAACGATGATGTGGCATTGGAAGGGACTTGGGAGCCCGGCAAAGCTTGGGACAATGCTTCCAGGAAGTCACTAAGGGACGCAGGGTTCCACCATTGCTGTTTCGATTATTACCTCAGAGGACGTTGCCGGAAAGGGTTAAATTTCTGCAAGTACTCCCATGACGAGATGTCAGAGGAGCGGCTGTCGCTCCTGAAACACTTGGTACAGGTGGCCAATCAGGTCCGGTTTGAAAAAGAGAGAGGATGGGAGCTTACGGATAGAAGCACTTTTCAGCCACCTGCGAGTGGGGGAGCTGAATCTTCCTCATCCTCGGCACCAAAAGCGCTGCAAATGACCAATGTGTCACAAAAAGATGGTGAAAAAGGTATTCTGGATGAAGTAGAAGCTGATGAGCAAAAGAATTCGGTGGCTGCATCCACTAGTACTCAGCTTCACAATCCGGAGGAGCCGATTGAAAATTGGATGGCTCGCAACGCACACCTGTGGGTGTATACCCCTCATGTAAGTGAGGTGATGATTACGCTTGGTGTGACCAATGTGTCGGACTTGCAAGAGTTCATCTTTGTGGAAGATTTGGTTGACAAAGGGATCAACAAAGTGACCGCATGCAAAATTCTGCAATTGGTGGGTGAGGTCCGATATCGACCGGGAGGACCGGAAAAGGCAGTTCCTTCTGATGCATCTGTACGGGTACAACAATCTTCTGGGAACAAAGGGACTGGAAGAGCGGCGGTGCGAACCCTCACTCAGGTGCGTGAAGCTGAAGACTCCGGTGCAAAAACTATGCCGAGAGGTTCCTATCGGGAGCTTTTTGATAAGGTCAGGTACCGTGATGGTTGGACGCTTGCGCAGAGGTCTCCGTTGTGCGTACAGAAGCTGCGGTTGGTGGGAGTTGGAATGCCGCCGGTGAATCCACCAACGAAAAAGTATCGGTCAAGATCAAACCCTGTAAGAAGGGGAAGGCCCTTGCTGGACAAAAAACAGGTGCGACAGGTGCCACGATCTCGGTCACAACGACGAGTGCAACTGGCGGAAGTGGTGGAAAAACCGAAGCCACTGGAGCCGGTGAAACCTCGTGGTGGTTTGTCGTATCCATTCAGCAGAGCGTGGGCAGATGTGGTGGATGATGATGACCAGGCGGAGGCTTTGGTCTCGTATGCCGCTTCCTCAAGCGATTCAAGCGAGGAGGAGACCAATGCGGTACAACGCCTGAAGGAACTCTTTTTGCAAGAAAGGGATTCGTGGAGAACTGCGAGTCGTGGCAATGTTCCACAAAGTGGTTCTTCAGGCTCCAATGATGGGCCGAAAAAATCGGTTCACCTTGGCGAAGGGCGCGACAAAGCGTCGCGGGGGGAGACCCGCCAAGAAGTGACTTCACAAGTTTTTTCGCTACCACAACCTTCTCGTCGAGCTGAACGGTCTCAAAAAAGAACAAGGGATGGTTCAGTTATGGTTGGTTCGCTGGCGGTGGGCTCCACGGATGAGGTTTTACCTGGGCAAGGTGCTGCTGGACAGGTGAATGTCTCTGAAAGCGCTCAAGTTCTTCCTGGGCATGAAGTGGCTGGACAGGAGACGGCGCCGGAAGGAGCAGTACAGATTTCTGGCGAGGAGACCGACCAAAAAGAAGGAGAAGGCGGGAGCAATGATCTCCGTGGTAATGATGCGAAGATGTTGGATGGTGGTCCGGTGAGGAGTGACCTTCAGCAATTGCTGGTGAAAGGCCTTCTGACTCGAATTTATTGGAAGGTTGCAGTTGGCAAGTTGCCAATGGGGCAAAGAGATTGCCAAAAAGGGTCCAATAAGATGGATCGAAATTTGGTTATTAGCATGTCATCCGAGGGTGCAAGCGAACAGGATGAGAACCTGGCACTGGAGGACGATGCTGATCAGTCAATGGGAGACGGTGCAATGGTTATGGTGTATGATCCAGGAACGCTGATCCAGTCGCCAACAACTGATTGGGTTATGCATCGCGGTCTGACCGATCGTACCGTCTGGCCAGCAATGGCGCACCTGGCACAGAGGATATGTGCTGAAATGGTTCAAGTGGATGAAATGAATGCCCAGCTAGGGACTGGAACACTCCTTTTTCAAAGGAGAGATCAAGGATATTATACTGACCTGCATCATTCGTTCCATGACAACCCGTGCTTGCCGGCGGTGGGGAATTACCCTCTTTCGGTGATGGGTGCCTTGTTGTCTCCTGGTCTGGAAGGGGAATTCAAGAATACGGACAAGTTTGGTACTGCTATGGAGGCAATTGCCTATGATTGGAGCCGCAGTCCAGGCATGGAAGTTCATATTGAACTTATGGCGAGGGTAGCCAAAATGGTTCACCCATTCCTGAATCTGGGAGCACAAGGGTCGGTGATGGTTTCAGAATTTCTCTGGCAGCGCGGGAGGGCTCGGTTGATGGAGTTTCTTCAAGCGGCGACTTGTGCGGACCAATTGGAGGCTCTCTGGAGAAGGATGGACGACGATGCGGATGAGGAGGTGGATCCTTCGACAGCGATGCTGGAAGTTCTTGGACTAGAGGATGCGGTGCTTGATCAAGGGAACAATGAATCCCTTATTCCCATTGAAGATGCTGGAGGTGAGACAAGCGGTGACACTGGAGGGAAGGGCAAAGCGCCAGAAGTTTCTCCGGAAGAGGAGAAATCCAGTGGGTCATCCAGACTGGCGGACACAAGGATTTTCTTGTGGTCAGTGTACTCCCGCGTGGCTTCGAATTTCTCTATGCAGGACCGCACTACTGGTAAGATCTTTGACAGCACCAAAGGATATCCTGGTGAAGGACCAAACAATGATGACAATCCTTCCTCTAAGGGGAACTTTCCCTGGATTTCAGAAGACTACCTCGACGAAGTGGTGTCAAAAAAGATGGAAAGGTCTTCAGAGATGGATGGGTTTGTTCCGGGAAGTGAGGGATCATTGGAAAAGGTAGAGGTGGAGAATGTCACTGCCTCTAAAATTCTTATGGCTCTTTGGAAGAAGGGACATAGAGTTGGGTTTAGAAGGTTGCGTCGTTTGAATGCATCTGGATGCAAGGTTGGAGCAATGAAACGTCCAATCAAAAGGGTGCAGAAGATTGGCGCTAGGAAGGCCTTCATGAAGATGTTCAATGTTTTTGGATCGTCTCAGCATGGCTCAGGAGTTGGCGGAAAACCGATCATGAAGGTGGTAGGACCAAGGCCAGGTTTTCCAGCTGTACTCCAAGCACCAAATACTGATAGCACGTCGGGTGAAGGGAGCAGTCCCCAGGTACATGGCAATGTTCATGTAGAGCACAGTCGCCCTATGGACCGGTATGAGGCAGAGCGCTTGGAGAAGAGGAAGAAGGGTTTCTGCTATTGGTTTGGCAAAGGGAAAGATCGCTGCAAATTTGGTGACGACTGCAAATTCATCCATTCCGAAGATGATGTGGTGCTACATTCATATTGGTGCAAATACTATGTGGCAGGGAGAGAATGTTTCGCTGGAAAGGATTGTGGGTTCTCGCATGATGCAACTGGTGTGAGGTGCGTCCAGTTTGCTCGGTCTGGGAAGTGTCGATTTGGTGACAGGTGTGTCTTCGAGCATGGTGTTCCGTTGGAAAAACAGAGGCCAAGGTCTCCAAGGACGCCCCCAAGGGATGGTCCAAGGAGAAAGTCTGGTGCAAATGGTGGAGAAAAGGAGATCCCTCCTGAACAGTTCGATGATGATGAGGAGGATTTTATGGTTTATGACGAAGAGACCAAGATGACGGAACTGTTGATGGAGGCGATTTCATTTCTCTCCGGTGGCAAGCCAGATTTGGCTCGAGCAGAGGCGGACCCATTGTTCAAACTCCTGAAGTTCACTGGAGATGCTGACCAAATGGATCAAGTATGGGTTTCGTGGACCACTGAAATGTTGTCAGTGCTGGAACTTCTCGAAGTAGTGAAGTCGTACGATGTTTCGCTCGCGGAGGTGGAAGAATGGGTCAATGACCTGAGGATATGGTATGAGCGAGCCAATTTGGGAGAAGAAAAGGATCCCAAAAAAGGGAAAAAGAGGTCCCTAGAAGGGGAGTCCAGCAAAGATATTCCTGCCGAAAAAGAAGTGGTTGAGACTTCGGAGACGGAGGTTGCCGTTGAGGAGGAGAAGAAAAAGGTAAAAAAGAAGAGGAAAGCTGCAGCTATCGAAGATCCTTACACTCTCATGGTTCCAAAGCCGAAGAAGATGCCGACGATCATTGAGAAGGGTGGATCAACATCCAATGTGGTGGCTTCTGCAGTGGAAAAATCCTCGAAGACGCGCACAAAGTCAAATGTCGGTGGAAAGACAAAGAAGAAGGAGAAAAGTCAGAGTCCCAAAAAAGAAGAGGTGGTAATGGTGCAAGATCCTGAGGAAAAGGATCGTCCATCCGATGCGGAGGCACCAGGGTCTGCCAATGCGAATGAAGAGCTGGGTCAATCTTGCCAGGCGATTGAGGACGCAAAGAGAGAAGGATTGGTATCCTCAATTCAAAGGGGCATACAGGATCCTATTCTTACGATTTCGGACCTGGAGTATATTCTGCTGCAACTTCACCTCAAGATTGCCAACAATCGGAAAAAGAAGTGATTGGATGGTATGGATGAAGGGATGGTTTTTCTCTTTCTGGAGACCGGTGCGCTGGAACAGCCAATGTGCTGACAATGTGGTGGTTACTATTAAGGGTATGGAAATCCCTGATAGTAGGAGTCAGTAGCTTTTCGCGTAGCGAAGACCACGGTTTGTGGTGAAGAAGGCCAAGGAGTCTTCAGTGATGAGAGGATCAAGGTGAAAAAAGATTCTCTATGGGTAGTAGGTTAGCCAATGTGCTATAATTCCGTCCTGGAAGACGTTAAACCACAACTTGCATTTCAAGCAGCTGGCTGCTGCCGTAATGGCAGTTTTTGGCCAAAAGATCTGCATCTCCAATGTGTCCTAGGAAATCCTAGGACAGGGGGAGTGCGGAGCTGCAATTGGTATTGTAGAAAGGAGTTAGTGTTGGAAGTTGGAAGGGTTAATGAACCCGGTAATCGTATTTGGCTCAAGATGGGCTTGAACAGAAAGCCACAAGTTCAAAAAGAAGTGCCTGGGTTCTTAGGGTTTGGTAAGGGTGTGGATTCCTTCCCCCTTTCCTTCCCCCCTGGGTTGCTCTTATCCGTGTTCTTGGTTGTTTCTTGGTTCGATCTGGGAAATATAAGTTCAGGGCGATTAGGGGAGTTGATTTCCTTCCTTGGTTGTCCCCCCGTACCCTAAACCCTAAACCCTAAACCCTAAACCGGGTATTTTGGCACTGAACACTTCGCGTTTGGCTCTGGATGGGTTGGGGGCTAGGGTTTAGGGTTTAGGGTCTAGGGTCTAGGGTTTTAGGGCTCAGGGCTCAGGGCTCAGGGCTTATTGGAGTCAGCCTGTCTGACTTGCCACCCACATTCCGATCATGAACACAACATCTTGCAACAGCAAGTCACAGGCATGCTTAGAAAACCGAAGGTTTAGGGCTTGGGGAACGAGCGGTGCGATCTTGAGAGGCTGTCAAACATGCTGTGTGCTCTTGAAGAAAAGTCTGAAACCCGATCTACGGCCCCAAGCTCTTCATTCAACCCTCTAAATCCCAACGCTAAACCCTAAACCCTAAACCCAAATAGACCCAGTGTTTTTGCTAGAAAATATAAAGCCAATGCAGCCTGATTGCTCTGCCCAGCAATTCGGCGACCTGTCCGAAGACGCCGCGATGGCCGCGGTCGTGGCACGTCTCGCCCAAATCACGGAGGAGCACCCTTATCTGAGCCGCGGCCTAAACCTGAACCCTAAACCCTAAACCCTCAACCCTAAACCCGCAACCCTAAACCCGCAACCCTAAACCCTCAACCCTAAACCTTTAAACCCTAAACCCTCAACCCCAAACCCTAAACCCATCTAAGCCCTCAACACACAAGCCCTGGACTCATAGCTTGATGCCCTTAAACGGAGGGCCTATTTTTTTGGGTCTTTTTTTTTTTTTTGGGCCCCTTTTTTTTTTTTTTTTTTTGGGTCGATTTTCTTGGTTTTTCCTAAGAAAACCACCATTCCCTCCATATTTTTAAAGGATTTGATGCATTTTCGTGGTTTTTCGTACGAAAAACAGTAATTTCTCTGTGGTTTCATAGGAAAGCGTTATTTCTGGTAGGTTTTAGAAGGAAAGAAGGAAAGAAAGGAAGGAAGGAAGGATGAAAGAAAGGAAGAAAACAAGGAAGGAAGGAAGGAAGGAAGGAAGGAAGAAAGGAGGGAAGGAAGAAAGGAAGGAAGCAAGGAAGGAAGAAAGGAAGGAAGAAAGGAAGGAAGCAAGGAAGGAAGAAAGGAAGCGTGCTTCGAAGCCCAAGAAACTAGTTGAAAAACATCGTGTGAGCATTGTGTTTGCAAATGGGGGGGGCTGCGCCCCCCCCAACCCCCCCGCTTTTTTTAAGCCGTGCAGAGCGTGCTTCAAAGCCCAAGAAACTTGTTGACACCCATCATGTGAGCATGGTGTTTGCAAATGGGGGGGGGCTGCGCCCCCCCCAACCCCCCCCGCTTCTTTTAAGCCGTACCAAGCGTGCTTCAAAGCCCAAGAAACTAGTTGAAAAACATCGTGTGAGCATTGTGTTTGCAAATGGGGGGGGGGGGGGCTGCGCCCCCCGGTTTTTTTTAAGCCGTGCAGAGCGTGCTTCAAAGCCCAAGAAACTTGTTGACACCCATCATGTGAGCATGGTGTTTGCAAATGGGGGGGGCTGCGCCCCCCCCCCAACCCCCCCGCTTCTTTTAAGCCGTACCAAGCGTGCTTCAAAGACCAAGAAACTGGTTGAAAAACATCCTGTGAGCATTGTGTTTGCAAATGGGGGGGGCTGCGCCCCCCCCAACCCCCCCCGCTTTTTTTAAGCCGTGCAGAGCGCGCTTCAAAGCCCAAGAAACTTGTTGACACCCATCATGTGAGCAGGGTGTTTGCAAATGGGGGGCGCAGACCCCCCAAGCTTCTTTGAAGCCGTTCAAAGCCCAAGAAACTAGTTGAAAAAACATCGTGTGAGCATTGTGTTTGCAAATGGGGGGGGCTGCGCCCCCCCCAACCCCCCCGCTTTTTTTTTAAGCCGTGCAGAGCGTGCTTCAAAGCCCAAGAAACTTGTTGACACCCATCATGTGAGCATGGTGTTTGCAAATGGGGGGGGGGCTGCGCCCCCCCCCAACCCCCCCCGCTTCTTTTAAGCCGTACCAAGCGTGCTTCAAAGCCCAAGAAACTAGTTGAAAAACATCGTGTGAGCATTGTGCTTGCAAATGGGGGGGGCTGCGCCCCCCCCAACCCCCCCCGCTTTTTTTAAGCCGTGCAGAGCGCGCTTCAAAGCCCAAGAAACTTGTTGACACCCATCATGTGAGCAGGGTGTTTGCAAATGGGGGGCGCAGACCCCCCAAGCTTCTTTTAAGCCGTTCAAAGCCCAAGAAACTAGTTGAAAAACATCGTGTGAGCATTGTGTTTGCAAATGGGGGGGGCTGCGAGCCGAAGCCCAAGAAACTAGTTGAAACCCATCATGTGAGCAGGGTTTTTGCAGATGGGGGGCACAGCCCCCCCAACCCCCCCCCCCCGCTTTTTTTAAGCCGTACCAAGCGTGCTTCAAAGCCCAAGAAACTAGTTGAAAAGCATCGTGTGAGCATTGTGTTTGCAAATGGGGGGGGGGCTGCGCCCCCCCCAACCCCCCCGCTTTTTTTAAGCCGTGCAGAGCGCGCTTCAAAGCCCAAGAAACTTGTTGACACCCATCATGTGAGTAGGGTGTTTGCAAATGGGGGGCGCAGACCCCCCAACCCCCCCCCGCTTCTTTTAAGCCCAAGAAACTAGTTGAAAAACATCGTGTGAGCATTGTGTTTGCAAATGGGGGGGCTGCGCCCCCCCCCAACCCCCCCGCTTTTTTTCAGCCGAAGCCCAAGAAACTAGTTGAAACCCATCATGTGAGCAGGGTGTTTGCAGATGGGGGGCACAGCCCCCCCAACCCCCCCCCCCGCTTCTTTTAAGCCGTACCAAGCGTGCTTCAAAGCCCGAGAAACTAGTTGAAAAAAAAGTATGAATCCGATGAAAATATAGAGGGAATGATAGAAACCAAGAAAACGAACCAAATAGGTTTTCCCTAGGACAAACTAAGGAAAAGCAACGTACGCTTTGACGTTTGACGAAATCCGTCCAAAATGTAATCAGAAGAGGGTTTCCTTAGGAAAAACCAACGAAAACCTCGTTTTTTTTTCAAACCGTGCAGAGCGTGCTTCAAAGCCCAAAAAACTTGTTGACACCGACCCCCCCCCCGCTTCTTTTAAGTCGTACCAAGCGTGCTTCAAAGCCCGAGAAACTAGTTGAAAAACATCGTTTGAGCATTGTGTTTGCAAATGGGGGGGGCTGCGCCCCCCCCCCGAACCCCCCCGCTCTTTTTTTTTGGAAGCCGTGCAAAGCGTGCTTCAAAGCCCAAGAGGTGTTTGCAAGTGGGGGGGCTGCGCCCCCCCGCCCCCCCCCCGACCCCCCCTCCCGCTTCTTTTAAGTCGTACCAAGCGTGCTTCAAAGCCCAAGAAACGAAGGAAATGACAGGATATCTGTCCAAAATGTAAGGAAAATAGGGTTTTCCCCCTAAGAAAAACCAAGGAAAACCTAAGGGAAATTACAGGAAATCCGTCCAAAATGTAAAAAATAACATAGGTTTTTCCCTATGAAAAACCAACGAAAACCTAAGGGAAATGACAGAAAATCCGTCCAAAATGTAAGGAAAGTAGGTTTTCCTAGAGAAAACCAAGAAAATCGACCAAGAAAAAAAAAGAAAGGCCCAAAAAAAAAAAAAAAGACCCAAAAAAAAACTCCACCCGTTCGCTCTTCGGAGATGGTGCTGCAGAAACCCTAATCCCTAAACCCTAAACCCTAAACGCACAAATCGAGAAGTGTATGAAGTAGTGGGGAAGAGAGTGTTTTTGTAGGTCCTCCAGTGGGGCCACTTTTTTTCTCCGAACAGACCGCCAAATCACCCTGCCTGCGGTTCGGCCAGCTATGCGGGAGCGAAAAAAAACCCTAAACCCTTTAGGTTACCCAGGACGGGCAGCTACCAGCGTGACGACCAACTCCTTGAAGAGCGAGGCCATCGGGCCGCCATTCGGGTGGCCGCTCTGCTACGAAGTGGGAGTTGAGGGTTTAGGGTTTAGGGTTTAGGGTTAAGGGTTTAGGGTTTAGGGTATAGGCTTTAGGGCCCCAACATTCACCCCCCCAAGTAGTGGGATTCCCTTATAAGAAGGACCCCTAATGAGGTACCCTCAATTTCGGAAACCCCCAAGTGAATTTGCATTCTTTGGACCTCTAAGTTTGAGCATTCAGGTACGCAGTCCTTGTGTGAAGGGTCTGTAGCTATGGTATGGCCTTGCAAAGGATGACTTGCTCATGTGCAGCAGCATGTGTGCCTAGGAGAACGACACCTGGAAGACACACTTGTCGGTGGAGCAACAGGGCCACATGGCCAACTATTGGAAGCAGCTGCGCCACAAGTGCTATGACTACTGGAGGCTTCCCTGAATTCGGGGCCGCTATGTGTGCGCTCCCTTGGTTGTGACTCACAGCTGGGGTGGGGTGGGGGTGTCGCAGCAAAAGTGACAAGTCCGAAACTGGTGCCCATGGCCAAGTGCGGCGACCGCCATGAGCTAAGGATGAACGAGGTCGACAATGAAAATCTGATGCAGGCGCGGCTCTTCTCACCTGCCTTGTAGCATGCCTCTAGGCTTTTGTCCGAAGCTGTTTAGTACCAGAAATCCAGTCTTATCACTTCAAAGTTGCGCAGGCCCATGGCATTCTCAAGGAAGCCGTCTCACGCTGCACTCGCGACTTCCGGGAGAAGACAAACCATGCTCCTTGGCGCAGTTCTCACCGTTCTACAGCCCCCCAAGGCATCCCTGTTAGCTCCGTCTCACAAGCCAGGCGCCTTGTTGCAGAAGTCACATCTCTGCGACTCCTTGCGCAACCCCTAAGTTGCAGAAGTTTGTTCGGCAGGGTCGTCCACCTACCGGTGAACTTAACCCTCTTGCTTGTGGGCAACCTATTCTACTGAAGGAGGAAGACCGAGATCCCAAAGAGAAGGCCCTGGAATCCCAAAGAGGAGGGCCATTTCACCACAGGCTGTGCCACCCGTCCTCCTTCATGCAATGATGATGCCTTTCACGCATGTTATCTCGCAGACGCGTCTGCTTGGGGATTCTCTGTGTGTGGGGTGCCTTTTTTCGCAGGGGGGGGATCCCTGATAATGGGGGTGGGCTGGCTTCTTCCTTGAAGGCTCTACCCGAAACTCCCGTCCCGGCTTGGGTTCCAAACGCCTGGTTCGTGCCACCTGACAAGAGGTGACGTGACGTGCTCAGGACAGCAGGCACTACGGCTTTCGGGCACAGGCAGGCAACTGTACCTGGAACGTTGTGCTCATAAGCCAGGAAGACTGGGCAACTCTACCAATAGCGCCTGATAAGCAGGTGCAGAGCAACTGAAGCACGCCAGGGCTCCTGAACTTGCCGTAAAGCGACGCCCACTGCCATCACACCCATCAAAGTCACAGCGCCGAACCGGGACCCCACACTCAAAAAATTGCTATGTCGGGCCAAAAACTCTGAGCGTGGACAGCAACAGCACTCTCCCTTCCAAGTTGGGTTTTAGGGACGGGGTGGGCATGTTCGAAGTGGTGTTTTTGGCTGAACATTGAGGTGGTTTCGGCGGAAGTGGTTGTGGAAGTGTTTGACCCGACACGAGCCAGACAGCCTCGTGAGATCAGGTGAAAGCAGCAGCAGTTTGCCACGAGGAGGTCGTCTTGGCCTTCGAGAATTGCCAGAAGAACCGTCAGAGCAAGTGAAGAGCTGCGCAGGAAAAAGGGACCGTGCCTCATGACATTCGGGTTCAGGGCTTTCTCGGGTTAAAGGATGTGAGCATGTGATGTGCGTTTGAGACTCTAGGCCTCTGCAAGGTGCAGAAAGGGATGTGGGATGTGGGTGAACGGGTTCTGGTCTTGGTTCCGCTAGCCACTGATGGAGAGGTTTGTGACTTAGGCCGCCAGTGCACGGGCTTCGTCGCCAATCCCAGTGGGCCCAGGTGCAGCTCTCATGGAGCCTGGCCGCCTCTTTGCCTGGGGTTTGGGATCCTGCCTCAGGCTTGCACTCCCTTGCGAGGTGCTGTGGCACTTCCTCTGTTTCTGAGGTCTCTCAGAAGTTTGCATTGCAGGGTGCTAGCAGCTTGAAGTCCTCCAAAGCCGAACGCATTCAAGTTGTCCGAAAACGCGGATCCTCGCGCTCATCGAAACCTCGGGGCTTGAGACAGTACATGAAGCTGGGCCTTGCAAATCCGGTTAAAAAATCTGTGGCATCTACTTCCGGCAGTCTCGACAACCACACATGCAACACTTGCTGTAGCATGTCCGTGCCATGGACCCAAGCCGTGCAAAGACAACGCGAGCAAAGGGTCCGTCGGCCCGCCGGCTGACTCACCTGCGCCCCTGCTGATTCGTTGATTTTTTCATTCCGCGGAATGAGCTTTTCCCGGCTTCGCCGGACGGTCTGGTGCGGGTCCGGAATCTGCCTTATCCGTGCTCAGGCTGACGATTGGAATGCTGGACACTTGGAGCGAAGCAAGAGTTGTCTTGAAAGGCTCTTAAGGGTCTGTGCTTCACATGATGTAGGTCTTTCGGTGGACCTATCCTGCGACCACTTGAAGGGTGCCAGACCGAGGTTTGGACTGGTTCGGGGTTTTGGCTTCTGCAGACACGGCGCGAGCTGTAAAAGAACTTTCAGGAGTTGTGTGGCTGAGGCACTCCAGCACACTGTTCCGCAAGCAGGCTTCCTGCATGGCCTTGGCAGTGCGGCAGAGATTCAGCCACAAAGGCAGGGACTGCAAGGGAGAGCCGTCGCAATGCACTTCAAGTGCCGGTGTTGGTGTAGTCACTGCGGTAGTAGCCCGGAAGGGAGCTTAGCACACGGCGCCGTGACTTGCAGCTGAACGATGCTGGGAGGCACTTGGCTGCGCGCTGTCGATCTGCAACTGGCGATTCCCCGCATTCCACGCGCCCAGATGTCGCCCTGGTGACCGCAAGATGTCGACGGGTGCTGAGGGTCGTGCGAATAAGAATGAACGCTGTAGAATGGCAGTGGGGCCTTTGTCAAAATCACAGTTTGGTTATGGGCCGGGAAGGCCCGTGGCTTCCTCGCATGCCAGTCATCAGGTCCAGAGCACACGGGCTTGGCTACGGGAGTTCGTGGCAGGCGAGGGTCTTTGCCCGTGGGCACTGGCGTCTGAGGCGCCGGTATAGGAAACGAAGTATCATAACATATGGCGGAATGTGCAGGTCTCTGAAGCTGCAACGTCTTTTGAGGCGGTTATCCTCCACAGCGGGCACGGCCCAGATTCCTTGCAGCGATGTGTGGCTGACGTCCTCAGAGACTGGGCACGCACTTGGCACAAGCAATTTTTTCCATCTCCAAGCATCTCTCATCTTTTTCTGGAGATCTTTCAGCTTTGACATATTTGGGCCCCTTGTTTTTAACTGGAGTCCGATGCCTTTGATGATGGTTGTTCCTCTTGAATGGCGGGGGAGCCCGAACCACAGCTGTATGGCAGGTGCAGGCCGGCGCTTGCGGGCCTGGACGGATGGGACGAAAGTGCCCACCACCCTCACCGTCTTCTCCCACGAGGTTCCACTGCATATTCAGCTGAGCTTCACTTTTTCAAGCTTGTGCCGAAGCTTGCCGTCCCTCCCCCCTCGCCTTCCCCCTACCAGCAAGGACTTCTCGGGTCGGTCTGGGCTGAAGCAGTTCGGAAAGCTCTGGAGCGAGGTCGCCACGGCAGTGTCCAAGGAGCTCATGATGCCGAGTCAGCTAGGCGGCTGGCAAAAAAAAACCCTAAAGCTAAGCCTTTCACAAGAAGGAAGCACTGGATCTGCTGGCCTTCCATCCGCTTCGCGAAGAGCCTTGGGTTCCTCGTGGCTTCTTTTTGTGAGGTTTAGGGTTTAGGGTTTAGGGTTTAGGGTTTAGGGTCATCATAGCCCGGATGCATAAAAAAGGGGCTTAGGGTTCAGGGTTTTACGGACCCCGCAACCGAGGACCAGGGGCCCGGCTGCCGCAGTAGTCCGCTAGATCCAGGCCCGCAGAAACATGTCGGGGGCGGACCGAAGTAGGGCTTCCCAGCTAAACCCTAAACCCTCCTAAACCCTAAACCCTAACCCTAAACCCTAAACCTTAAACCCTAAACCCTAACCCCTAAACCCTAAACCCTAACCCCTAAACCTTAAACCCTAAACCCTAAACCCCGATTTGGGAGGCCACTACACCACCCGCGAAGCTTGGCGTCGACTTGGGTGCAGGTTGCTTGTGAGACGGGCTTCTGTGTGGTTCCAAGGCTGTTTGGATCTGCTGTTTTCTTCCCTTGTGCTGGGGACCTTCAACTCCAAGGCACCATGGCCCACACTTCAGCTCCTTCGTAAGGACGCCGGGGCCGGAAATCCTGGAAGAGATGAAGGGTTGAACCATGTTGAACCGTGTTGAACCGTGTTGATCCATGTACCCCTTTCGAATGACCTGGCTTCTTTTTTTTAAGGCAGGGTTCCGTGCCCTGCAGTAGGCCTGCTCCAGAGGCAATCCAAGCCAATCACAAGCCACCTGTGCGGAACTGCGTGCGTGAGCAATTCACAACCCCCAGGAGGACCTGGAGCGAGCCCGGAAGGAGTGGAACGAGCGCAACAAGGACCCCATCCAAGTCGCCCAAACCCCAACGTAGGCCGGTCTCGCGTGCTTTTCTTCGCAGTTTGTCTCGTCAAACCCTGCAGCGTGGCAGGAAAATCTAGTAAATGCCTTCTTGGTTTCAAGGCTTTTTGGAGAATCATGGCCAGGCCCCTGTTGTTTTTCTTGTAGTCCTTGGGTTCCTTCAAACTGAGCCACCAGAACCCAAGTCTACGAGCTTCCCAGGAGTCGGGGCCAGGAGCGTACGGGCTCCTCCTCCGCAACAAGGCACGACCTGCAAGAGAACACAGATTGTCAGTTATATAGAAATATAAATAAATAATATATATATATATATATATATAATCTTATATATATATATATATATATATATATATATTATTATGTAGGGCTGAAATAGTGAGGACGCGGGGCTTTCTTTCTTTCTTTTTTTTCTCCAAGGCCCACCTCAGGGCCATGGGCAATGCGGAGCTTGCTGCGCGCTTTGCCAGCCTCCGTACTGGCGCAGACGAAGAGAAACGACGGCACGGAAAAAGTGCCAGACCCGCTGCGCAGAGGCTGAGGGTATCGATGCCTCATGGGCTGTTCCTCTGGGTACTTTTGTGCTGAGCCATAGATTCGCCATAGATGCAATACGTTGCGGTATGATAGGCGGGTGGCAAAAAATCACACAAGTGCCTGGCCAAGGAAGCTATGGCGCTTTGGGGATTGGATCTTGGGCCGACTGTTGCTTTGGCTTGAACCTTTCATAGCCACAGCACGCCTTCTGTTTGCTTGAGGCTGGAACTCTCCCGTTCTTGTTGCCTGTCGGTGAGACTTCCGTTCAGAGACACACGGCTCTCCTGATCCAAGGTTTCACTCCCACCGAAGTGTGGTTTCCCGAAGATGCCAGCACCCAAGACTTGAAGCACATGGCCCCGTGGCTCTTGCCGTGTTGCCCCTGCCCTGCTGGCAAGCATGCCCTCTTTTTTGATGCTTCGCAGGATGCGGAGGCCGCGAGGCCGCGTGGATTCTGAACCGTCGGCTGAGAAGTGCGTGCCGTGTTCTGGGCCCGCGATACGCAAGACTACAGAGACGTAATCGTTCGGGGCAGATGTCTCATCCTTGACTATCAAAGATCGGACATATTCCAGCCCCGGCAGGCGAGTGGTTGCCGTGTATCAGGTGCGTGCCCGATGGTTTTGACGATGGGAACTTCAGGGTGGGGCTCTCTCTATATACATGTATGGATATGTAGATAACACACACAGAGAGAAAGAGCGAGATCGATGGATGGACAGAAAGATGTAGTTTCTTCGGTTCGAGCTGTTCGGGGCGAGGTCGCGGCGGGAACCAAGCATTCCGTGGCGCTGACGACCACCGGCAGTGCTAGGAGCTCAGGTGGGGCCACAGCCGGAGGTACTGCATGGAGCTCCGATACCTCTATCAGGGTTTTAGGGCCCAGCGGCTTTTTCGCATCGTCATGGGTGTTGAACCTAACTGTAGCGGCATGCTCAGATGCAGCCAGCCGCTGTCATTTCCCGGCTTACGACGCAAGACCAGATTTAAAAGGGTTTGCTGTACAGTTCACACCTCCCCAAGATCGTCTCCCGCTAAGGTCTTCACCTGGGGCCATGGCGGCCATGGGCGGCTTGGGCTGGGGCAGGCCAAGGCGACCCTGGCGGTTCTGAATTACGCAGATCATGGGCCGTTGAGTGCACCCCGGGATTCCCTTTCAACATAACACATGCGAGCCCCCTGTGAGAGGTTCGTGGCCAGTCGGGACCCAAGCATCCGCTCCCTCGCGTGGGAGTCGTAGGAGCCAATGCCAGAATAAAGCTTGGGAGCTCCCTACGTGGCGCAAAGCGCCACACGTTTGGTGCCGAAATCTGCAAGTGACTTTGGTTCTTGCTTTCGTGTCCTCTCCCCGGTATCCCTGTGCGGAGTCATGAAGCAGTGCCGAAGTCTTTCCGGCAAGGAATTCCTACAGCGCAGAGTTCAGGCCAAGGCGGTGGATGTGAGTGAAGTGCTCTTGTCGCATTCATTCGCCTTACAAAGCCTTGTGTTGCACGGGGTGATAGCTTTCGCTCACACCCCCGTCCTTGGAACCCTAAACCCTAAACCCTAAAGCCTAAACCCTAAACCCTAAACCCTAAACCCTAAACCCCATGAGAGAGCCTGTGGCGCCGTTCAGCTGCTGTTTCACTCAGCTGGCAGACAGAGGTCTGTAGAGTTTAGCGTTCAGGGTGCTGCAGGTGCCAGGTGCCGTCTGAGTTGTGCTTGCGACATACAGCCTTGACAAGCCTGTGGTGTGTTAAAACGAGCTCCAAGACCTATCGTCGAAACGTCAAACCCACTGGAGTTCCTGTGACGGGCCGAGTTACGGCAATTTGGAGCCTAGATATGGCCACGTGCCCTATCGCCATGCGGCACCTTCCGGCGGGCTCCGGTGCCGCTGCGGTGGGCGGCAAGCGGAAGCCAACCACTTCGAGGAGTTTACGAGTATATGAGTTTACGAGTCCACGTGATGACCGCCCGAAATGCTTCCAAATCACTTCGCTTCCGTGCTCTGATTGCGAAGAGAGGTTCTTTGACCTTGCCGCTGCGGTCGCGGGAGTGCGAATGCCCGAGGACCCTGAGTACACGTGCAGGCTATATCAGGTTATGCAGGTTCCCCGACACCATCTCCACGCCTGGTGCGTTTTGCGCGTTGCGTGTTTCGAGGAGGTGGTCCGCCCTCGCCAGCCATCCGTGCCTCGAAGCCTGGCTCAAGCGCAAGGGCACCGAGTGCAGACTCGGAACGCGGGGATGGTTTGCCAAGGTAACCACCCCCCTCGCCCTCCGGTTGGCCTCTCCATCAAGCAGGCGGCGACTTGGACCTCAGATTTGGGCCTCCTTGTTGTGATTGCGCACTCCTCGGTTGACTAAGGTCGCTGCAGCCACAAAAGGCTCTTTGACCCCACGATGTCCCACAAGGACACCGCCCTTGTCTCGGTGCTCATGAAAAGAGATTAAAGAGCATCCCACAGAAGCGCATTTCCTTGGTGCGTTCCGACATCCGTGTTCCTGAGGTCTCCTTCCAAAACGCCGGCACCTATCAGAGCCATGGTGTGAGGATTCGTGCGATTCTACAGGCTGATACAGCCCCCATCCGAAAACAGGTTGTTTTTTGGGTGTCTTCGAGTTTTTCCATTTTCTGCCGTAAGGAAAGCGGTCAGTGCACCTCGACTGCACATGAGTCCCCTGCACTTCTTGCAGGTGTCTTTGCCCAGTGAGGGGTTCGTGTCGTCTGTCTCTCGCGCCGAGGTCTTGCGCGATGGCCGCCGTTCAGCAATGCAGCCCTCGCAGACTAGGTGACTGCTTTTCACTTGCCTGGGACCACTTGTTCTAGAGGCTTGTCCTCATGTAGCCCATGTCGATCCGGTGCAGGCTGCGAGGTGGAGGAGGACGAGGTGGGTCGTGGCACGTTCTTAGCAATAGGTTGTCTTTTGGATGTTCAGCACTTCCGCACTTTAGGGCTTGGGGCTGAGCTTCTTGGGCGCTTGGGAGCATGTATCGGAGTGGCTACTTCGGCATCGCCAGTGCTTCTTCAGGTGGAACTGGACTTTTCCCCTGCGCACCCGGGTCATGGTTCCTTGCTCCTCGCTGGGCCACTATGCTTCGAAAGTAGCTGTGATCCTTTGTTTGAGAGGGCTATTGACCAGGCCTTTCATCCTGTTTGTCACCGCTATGCTCTTTCTACCGTGCACGCATGTCCCACAAAGGCCTTGCCAACAGTGGGACGGCGGTGAGAGAGGCAAGGCTTCCAGGAATGGCTGGACAAAGTTGGGTTGTTGAACGTCTTCTCGGCATAGGAGTCTTGGAGCTTCCCGACCACATGACCAGGTCGATCTCACGGGTGTGTGAGTGTGAGTGTGTGTGTGTGTGTGTGTGTCAGTCGAAAGCAACACAAACCCGAAGCCTCAAGAGATCGCTCCAAGTTGTTTAGCGTTCTGCATGACCTGAGTATCGCCCCAGCCTGCTATGCACGAACCTCAGAACCCAAGGCGCACGGCTGTAGATACAGGGCTGCCCAGAAGCCGTGGTGAGCGTAGATGCTGGGCGTCCACTTCCGGTTGTTCTCGGAAGAAAAAACCTGGGAGCAAAAGGTGCCCGCGCACGTCGCGTCGCCGAGTCGTGGCTTCGCCTCTCCCGCATCGTCTTGCTTCCTGGCTGCTTAGGGCCAGTTCTAACATGGTGCTTTCCTCGGCTTAAACGCAAATGTCTTAGAGTTGCAGTGGCTCTAGGCTGGTTTACAGTTGATCAGTTTGGTGGTCTGGGGAGGGTAAGGCTTGCTCGCGTGAATCGGCCAACTAGGCTTTTAGGTCTTGTACAGCCGCATTGAAATGGAAGCAGGGCTTCAACCCGACATGTCTCTCCCAGACTCCTGTAGTACACCCGCAGGGTGAGCACCCACAATGCTGAGCCGTTCCAAAGTTGTTCTTGAATGATGACATGACATGCCAAAAGGGACAACAACAGGAAGGATGCTTCGAGGAACAACCTTTTGGACCCTGCGGAAGTTTCTGAATGTTTCTGAATGCATACTACGATGTGCATGATCGACTCGGGATGAATGTTGACGCTACGTGACACACCTCGGCCGGGGCCTGCAAGGCGGCGAGGCAACCCAAATTCGGAGTCCGCCCCCTATGGCCGGCCCAAACGTCCCCTCTCCCGGACACCTGTGACCTGTCGGTGGGGGTGGGGGGGGGGGTGTCCCTTCCAAGATAAAGGGGTGCATTGGGGAGGGGATTAGAGGTGGTGTGCCTGCTTTGTGCTACCTAGACACCGATGGCCCGAGGCCTCGGCGGATAAGGGCAGCACTCAGCAGTCGAGTCCCTTGTGAAAAAAAAGTGACCGATTCGGATCGGTGATCCAAGTCAGATATGGATCTTTGTGGAAGTGCAAGCTCCGACCAATGTACCCTGATCTAGCCGTGTTCATACAGTACATTCTGTGGTTGTGCACTCCTTGGTGCCTAGTCTTACTGTTGCTTAGTAGGGAATGAGGGAATGGGGTACCCAAAAGAATCCCTTAAGGTATACATAGGAGGATGTAGGGTGCCCCATTCCCTCATTCCCTACTAACCAACAGTAAGTAGAGTGCAATGCTTCTGGGTTCTTTCAACAGACGTGCCCCCAGGTTGGAGCTCGGCACCCGCGGGCCCGAGCCGTCGGCATCGATCCGCAGTTGCTTTCATGCAGGCCCCGCCATCTGGTATCTGGGGGTTTGCGATATTGGCGGGGGGGTAATTGGGGTCCTTATAATGAGGGGATCCTACTGTGTGGGGGTCTCATTAGGGGTTCCCCTATTTTCGTAAACCCCTTTATATGGGGCTGGGGAAGGGCAGGCGGCCTCAAGCTTGACAGCAGGAAGGAATGGATTGCCAGAGGCACAGGGGTTCCAAATCATGCGACTGCTGCGGCTGCGACTGCTGCTAGTTCTGTACTGCTGATGCCACTACTGCTACTCCCCTGAACCCTCCCAACCTTGGGCAGGACGTGAGGCGCACAGTCGGCAACAGGCGCTGGGTGCGGAGGCTCGGAGTGCCCAGATTCGTTCATCGGAGTTTCATGTTGCGCCTTCAAGACCTTAGATTGCAATTTTCGTTTCCTTCCCAAGCCTGGCCTCACCAACTTCTTCGGTTTGCTTCACAAACCATGAGAAGCAACACAAAAAAAGCAAGCCCTTTCCTTGAGGAGGCGCAGGAATGTCTGGAACCCGATGCCTCGGCCGATTGGCGGTCTCCCAGGGTCGCCTGACTTAAGCACAGGAACGCTGGAAGATGACTTGTCTTGCAGCGCCCAAGACGACGGCAGATTCGTGAGGGAAGGGAAGTGTGTTGTGAGGTTTGCCTCAGCTACTTGCTCGAGCAGTCCGTGACCTGGATCGAGCCCGAATCTGACGAGGACGACTTCCACTCACCCAAGGCAAGGGGTAACTCGGGATGCTGCCCACTGCTTGATTAGGCTGCAAACCTCCATGTGCCTTGAATTCCCTGCTCTTCCCCGCCCCCGCAGCACCGTTTCTGGGGTGAGGCTTCACTTCAGAAGCCTTGCGACGAGGAGCTGAAGCAGTTGTCAGTTTGGTGCCTGCATTTCGGACGTCATCGTCACACATAGGATTTCAAGAAGCTTAAGGCTTAAGCTAGCCGACGGCCAGAGCTGCCATGATTCCGGAGGACGACGAAGAGGCCCATCCCGGGATGAAGGCCATCGCACAGCAACAACGAGCCCCAGGAATTGTGGAGGGCCTACCCAAGCGCAGCACCCAGCTTACAGGAAGGAAGGTCGAAAGCAGGAGTTTGCGTGGCATGGTGTGAACCTCAACGATTCTGAAAACCTGTCCAGCCCGCCTTTCCTTGCTTGTTAACAAAAATCTCTCCGGGACTTTTCTTCCACCTCCCTCTCAGGTGCTTGAGCTTCTGAGCTCTTGCGAAGGTGGCAGGGTTATCGGCCCCTCGCTAGTTTCACTCCTACGAGAAGTTGCCGTTTCAACCCAGCTCAAGGTAGGCGAGGTTGATGGATGCCTGGGCAAGGATTAGCTTGGAATCTCCCGATTCCGAAACCGACAGCCCTTGGAAAGGCAACTCATGGCACAGCATGTGAGAATGTGTAATTGACCGGACTGGCGCGCCAAAGCCTTCTGATCTTGATGGGCCCAGAAAGCCCTCCAAAAAAGCCTTGAAGCTGGTGAGAAGATGCCGCGCCAGCCCACATCTTATTGAGAATTTAGGGCAGCTGGTGAACTGTGCATGACAGACTCAGCCACCAGGATGTCGCCGAGGTTTTTGGTATAACTGGGGGAAACTGCACCGAAACTTGCACTCGTGTGCTGCTAGAGGGCAGGCTCTTATCACGACACGTTCGGTGGTTGGCAGGCAGGCGATGATAGCCACTGATATATGAATAGGGTTGTTAGGTTGCCCGAACTCCCCATGAAGGCCAAATACTGCACAGCATCTCTCACTCTGAATCGGTGGCTGTGTCTCTTGCGGCTTCCTTGCGGCCAGCACTGTGGAAGCTTCCAGGCCGTGCTGCTGGAAGACACTGAGTTTTCAACGAGAGCGGTCTTGCCTACATATATATATATATGCATGTATATCCATATACATATATATATATATATGTATACATATATATATATATTTATGTATGTTCATATTGAATGACAATGTGTGCTGCAATGTTTAAATACAGCATATTTGTCCGCCACATTTGGGAGACATGTCTTGCGGACGGGGGCTTGCGGACAGTGGTAAGACCGGCTGAGCTCGAATGTTCTTGGCCAGCGCTGCTCAGTTCTACTGAGGGTGCTATAAGACAAGAGCAGAAAGGTTTGGAGTGGGCTTTCAGCTCAGGATTGGTATCCTACCAGTAGTACGCCTTGCGAGGGAGCCCAGCACTCCCTTAGATGAGGGTCGGATAGCAGGTACAAGTCATAAGGCTGTTTAGGAGAAAGGCTCATCCGCACCGTTGCAGTGCAAGCCAAGTCATTGTTTGTATGCGTTCAGGCTCAAGATACATGGTCAAAAGGCATGAAGGATGTTGCTCAAGGGCTCGCGCCCTTAAGAAGTCATACGGTCGTATCGGGGGGCGGCATGCGGCATGCCTGGGCCATGACGCTGCCATGCCTCCAGCTGCCCCATCGTCGGACAAAGATGCAATGATCACCTTGGACAAGGAGCACCCCAGCAGCCCCGAAAGTGCTCCTCCGTGGCCCTTGCAGCGCTGCAGAATGCGGCGAGGTTAACGAGGGATAGGTGCGGTATCATGGGAAGTCACGGGCGCGCTTGGTGGCGAACATGTCGGGGTTTCCACGTCAGCACAATGCAGGAGTTGGATGATGACGCTCTTTTCCAACATTTCTTGAGGCATGTGCCTCATTCCTCATACGGACATTGTAGTAGGTTGCACGAGGTGTCTTAAGACGAGGAGGTCTTAAAGGTCTTGGCTTATGAAGCTCGGGCAGATGGTTTGCTTCTGGGCACGATTGTTCGGCAGGGTGCAGGCATTGTGACAATTAACCCTCCCCGCCCTCTTCAAGGCTTCGCCGCCATGCGCGATGGCGCCGCGAGCAAGGCCTCTGCATGCTAGATGGTCTGTCGCACTTGGCCAACCCCTCAGTCTCCCAAACGTGCCATGTGAGCATGACTCAGTGCGTGTGCTTGTGGGAGGCCCTGAGCTGTTGGCTGTGGACAACAAGCCATGCCCTCGGAGTTCCAGACTGGCTAAAGCTACCCGACACTGCGGCCCACTCTCCATCATGTACTGGAAGAGGAATGACCTGCTAGCAGCAGTTTCGTGAGTCAAGAGCCGTGCCCGAAGCGACCTGGTACTCGGTGCCTGCCTGTCCGAGAGGTCAGCAAGAGCTTCCCTCAGCGACGGGAGCCAGGCACGTGTCATGTATCCGGGATATAGCAGGGCTAAGCCCAAACCTATGATAATAACTGAGAATCCTGAGTTGCTGGTCATGGCAATTGCTAATTCAGTTGTTGCGCGGCAAGAGGTCCGCACTTGCTGTTGGGGGGTCTTGCCTCGCAGCCTCTGGATGCGAAGTCTCTCTTCTCTCTCTCTCTCTCTCTCTCTCTCTCTCTCCCTCTCCCTCCCCACTTCCAAAACGTAGCCGCTGCAAAAACCTGAGTACCCTGTCTTTGACAAGCATCCGCCAAGTTGCCAAGTTGCCTCCAGGTTGGCGGTTCCTGTTGTGGGCGATAGAAAGCGTGCCCAGGCAATGTAGCGTGACACAGGCTTCTGGAGCCGAAGGGCCCAAGAACCAGAAAGAGGCATTGCTTGTCTGATACCTTACGAGAATAGTGTCGGGAAGACTTGTCAAGCTAGAGAAACGACGCCCAAGGACAGTACATCTGAAAAAGGCATGGTGCAGGCATGGATTTTGTTTTTGTCCTTTGACTTCACTATCCGAAGAGTGCTACTGGGAGTTGCTAGGTGGGTACCGTGTTTTCCTAGAGTGAGCCAGGCAGGACATGTCCACACATGGTCATATATGCCCAAAGCGAATCGCAGACAGGACCCCGCCAGCCAAGCACGCTTGCAGGCTCCGCGCCAAGAGGACTTGGCGCACAGAAGTTGACAATACGATCAATACTGTGTGATCATCCAGGCTTACACCTGTACCCGTGGCTGATGTAGCTGGGTGTTGCCTCCGTTGTGTTTGCTTGCTTTGGGTAGGAAAGTGCAAAGGATGGGGCATGCATTCGGTGATGAAATCGCCTCCATCCTTACCGAGTCTGAAGCGGTGCCTGAGAGGAGCCCAACTACCTGGAGGGCCGGGTCGTGCGTGGTGGAGCCATGCCAGCACCGTCCTCGGAGAAATTTTGGGGAATGAAGCAGCAATAGGGCCTTGGAGAGAATTCTCATAGGAGGCGAAACACCCCTAGACCCTAAAACCCTCAACCTTAAACCCTCAACCCTAAACCCGAAGCCAAAGGTGTTGCTGGAAGCAGCTGCAAGGGCAGGTTCGGCAGAGCGCTCTGCCATCCTCACAGCCCTGGAGAATACGGTCCCCGCGGCTGCACTGCTTTTGGCGCTGCCAGGGTTCGGGGGTTTACAGGGGTTTGAGGGGCACCCCCCTCAGCCCGAAACAGTTTCGTGCAGGGTAGGGGTCGAGGGTTGAGGGGTTGAGGGGTTCAGGGGTCGAGGGTTGAGAGATTTTGGTCACGTCTGAGGTTTCCAGGCCTTCTTTTTCTTGTTTGGTCCCTGGCTGGGGGGTTCCATCCGGGCTACCGAAACAAGGGCAGCTCGTGGGCTACGCTCTTGGAAAATGGTTTGGGGGCTTGTTTCGTGAATCTGATTGGCCAAGCCTTGAAGCCGGAGAGTCTAAGGTTTCCAGGCCTTCTTAATGCTAGCTCTTTTGCTTTTTGTTGTTCTTTCCCTCCCGGGATTTTCTAGGGCGCGAACGGGTAACCCAAATCAGTATGGGTGCCCCGAATAACTTTGTGAAGCTTCGCAGAATAGCGGGTAGCGATACAAAAGCGGGAGCACGGTCAGCGCCCAAGGATTGTTGTTCTATTACACTCGTTCGTGCAGCGCCACTCGCTCTGTAGTGCTATTGGCATGGGTCCTGGCTCACACATGCAGTCTTCGCAGTTGCCTTTTGTGCACTGCGTGTGCGCGTGCGTGTGCGTGTGGGTGCGTTCTGTGTTTGTTTGGGAGCATCCGAAAAGATCACTGAGACACACAATGACGAACACCGACAAGAACGTGGTTCTGAAGAGTCTGATGTTATCGCTGTGGGCTAGCAAGGCAGCCAGGACTCAAACAAGTGCCTGCAGCGGTCCTGTGCTTTTTTCGAACTTCCAGTACGCTTGGAGTGCGGCGCTGACCTTTCCCCCTTCAGGTGATCCCTAAACCCTAAACCCTAAACCCTAAACCCTAAACCCTAAACCCTAAACCCTAAACCCTAAACCCTACGCCCTAAACCCTAAACGGGTGGGGAAAAAACCCTAAACCCTAAACCCTGATCCAACAAACTCGTTACAAGCGCTTGAAGCTTGTGACTAAGGCCCGGGAGTCAGATGCCAGCATCTCCGGTCGCCTATCCCGATTCATTGCATCTGAGCTTGAAAGATGCAGAATGGCGTGTTGTGTCTAGTTCTTAAACATAATATGCTAACATCATACCGTTTATGATGTTGTAGTACTTTAATAATGTTAAGAACGTGTACTGTCATAATTGCATGGACTGTTGCGAGATGTTTTTTTGTTTCTAGCCTCGGTATTGAAGCCTCCAAAAATTCGTGCGCCCTTGTTGGAGGAGCTAGGTGGCGTGGAGCTCATTCGCGATTGGCTTGCTGACTCTGAGGAGGACGGTTTAGGGTTTAGGGTTTAGGGTCATGGCCCAATCTTGGGCTTAGGCGTGGTGTCGTCAGTGGTGATGAAAATCGGAGGGGCCCAGAAGGGCCTTACCCCACAGTCACACGCCCTTGCATCTCCTTGCCAGCACCGTGGAAGGAGATCTGCCGCGCTTGCTTAGTGGTGCTGCGGACGCTCGGCTCGAACCCATGTGCTGGCTGTTGGGCTCTGAATGATCCTAGAGGGGGGCATCCTCCGGAAACGAGTATAAAGGCCATTGCCCCAAGTTAACATGGGCTGCGGAAGGACTCGTCGAACAAATCTGGAAAGATCTCAGCCTCACGGTTTAGAGAATACCCTAAACCCTAAACCCCAAACCCCAAACCCTAAACCCTAAACCCTAAATCCAATGAGGGTGGTAAACAGCCCTCGACTCCGAGGCTTCTCCCCATGAGCCGCTCTGACGTGGTGTCGTCGAACCTTCTGACCTTGCTGGCTGACTTGGCCAGGGCGCAGCCTGCGCTCCGGGAAGAGGCGAGGGGCCCCTAAAGGGGCCTCCCTCCGGTTTAGGGTTTAGGGTTTAGGGTTTAGGGTTTAGGGTTTAGGGTTTAGGGTTTAGGGTTTAGGCTTTAGGGTTTAGGGCTCGGAATGCTTGCAGTTAGCATCTTCTCGTTCGTGCGTCTGTTCTGGGCCAGAGGCAGGGCTCCTGGTGCGCACCTGGCAAAGTTCGCTGCATCTCCAGGCCACGGCTGGTCTGCTGTGATGTGGCTTGCCGCCGGAAGTGTGCTCTGCAGCTATCGGTAGAAAGTATGCGTCCTCCTGTGTGTTTTTTTTAATACAAATGTGTATATATATATATATGACTTTGTGTATATGTTGATATGTCGGAGACATTCCCGGGATGCTCCTCCGCACGTCGCATCCGGCAGGGCGAGGATGCCAGGAAGAGGAAGTTCGAAGTGGAGGAGGAGGCGACGCTGAGCGACATCTCGCGTCTGGGCTTCGTCACAGCAGGGGTTCTTTGATGTTGGGGGGATTTCTGACATATTGGGCAGAGTGAGTGAAGTTGACGCCGGCCCGGGGCGGGGGTGCTTTCGCAGCCTTCTCTATTTTTTTTCGCTCAGGCACCTGGTCAAGATCCTTCAGGACGAGGAGGGCCAAGCGGAGAAGCCTCGAAATTCTCGAAGCAGCACGGCGAAGTTGGTTGATGAGCACTTCGAGGATCCTTTCGCCTGAAAGCCACGGGTTCTGCGCCCCACCATTCACCATGATGTGGGGCCAAGGGCCGGGGTCATACAGCGACGCTCAGCGACTCGTTGGCTGCCAAGAGCTTGCTTTGGTGGGCGCCGTGCAAAGTCAACGGCAGTGAGCCACAGAAGCATGGCGGTATAGGAGACATGCGGTTGCGCGCCACGCGAAAGAATGGGGCGTTAGCTTGCCGCTTCGCGACGCAAGAAGCCATGGATGAAATTTCCCCGACAGGCTGGTCACAGGCCTGCAGGGCGCAAATGTCACCTACGTCGCCGCGGGTGAGGCTCCATGTTAATACAGGGGGGCAGTTCCATGTCTCAGCTTACGCTTTAGTCCAAATTTGGGGCTTGGTGCAAGCTTACTCAGACACTCCAGACACTTAGACACTCCGACGAGTTTGCTGTGAGCTGCCAGGCAGGTCAAGGGCATGAACCTGACGTGAACATCCCGAGACACGGACAAAATGGTTTCCACTTCCCCTAAACCCTAAACCCTAAACCCTAAACCCGAAACCTTAAACCCTAAACAGCTCTAGAGACTCCCTGAGCCGGAAACAGGCCCACACCGCCGCCGTGGATGAGCTTGGTGGCCTCTACACCTGGGGCCAGGGCGCTTTTGGGCCGCCGGGCCGCACGAAGAGCAAAGACCCACAAAGACCCCGTGGGCCCACAATGGGGATTCCGATGGTTTAGGAATGTGGAGAGCTTTCTACATCTCACGGGTCACCCCCGTTGCCTGGCTTCTCACCTGTCTGCGTAGAGTTGACTTGCCCATGGCCCCTGCCCTTATTCTGCGAACTGCGCGCAAGGCTGCAAGGGCTTGCGACACTCACTACCCTTTGGCTTGTCATGAGAGTCCGGTTCAATAGATTTGTGCATTTTTTTTTTGGGGGGGGGGGGGGGTCGCACGGCTGGTGTTAAAACGAGGCGCTGCGGCCACGGAGTGGGCACCGACATGCCAAGCCCCGCACGCTGGGAGCCGAGCTGCTCCAGAGTTCTAACCGTTTGTGCATCTTTAGGGTTTAGGGTTTAGGGGTTCTAGGCAATGCAGCAGTCCTAGCCGTAAAAAGAGGTTCTAGTCAGCAAGTCCAGCTTCAAAAAAGGGTTTATCAGAAGCCAATTTAGGGGACCCCAGAAACACTTGTGTCACAATGGGCCTTCGCAGCAGATTCCATGCCGACCCTGCAGGTGTCGAGAGCTTGTCCGGCGTCTCCATGTCGCAGGCAAGAAGCCGTGGAATTCCTTCTCCTCCGTTGTGTTCGCGCAAAGGAACTGTGCGTCAAATGGGCAGGTGGCACTGGGTTTGATGCATTCCGTGGCGATGCCGCGGGCTCAGAGCTTGCAGCGGATTCATCTGACAAGTTACGAAGTTCGCGCCCCAACACCACGTCTTTTCAGAGTCCTTCCGGTCCACCTCAGGTCTGTCAAAGGGCAGCTCTACACGTGGGGGAAGGGCGCCGCCACTGGCTTCGATGTTGGGGAAGTGATCCCCACCCCACGGCAGGCTCGGGCCTTGGGAGCCTGAGGCGTAAAAAAACCGGGGGGGGGCGGGGGGTCCTTCTGCATTCTGCGCTCAGGTGAAGCTCGAGTCACGTGATCCCGTAGCTGGCTGAGCATGTGCAGTAAGTCAGTAAGCAGCTACATGAAGGAAGGGTTATGGGGTGGAGGGCCCTAGGCTAGGCTTGGAGGCCTCGAGGTTTGGAGATCCTGAGTCCGTTGGCTTGTTGGTGCTTTGGTTCAGCTGGCTTCGGGCATCCGAAGAGTGAACCCAACTCTTTGAGTGGCAGTGGCAGTGAGCACCGACAGTTCGATTGTAGCACGGCGGCCTTGGGACGGGCAGAAGTCAGAAGTCGATGAGTTTTTGCGACGATTGCTCAAGTAATGTTTTGCAGGGCTTGCCAGTCGAAGCGCTGTTCAGTATGGGACTGTTCAGTCGAACTCAACTTTTCCAAGCCCAAGCGGAGCTGCTCTTGGTTGCTGCTTGAGGTCTACCAGATCGCTGCTGGACCCTTGCACACAGCCCTGGCCTTGGGAAGGACGTGAGACTTCCTGCTCCTCTCTGTACTACCGCCGTAAATCCTTAGCAGGAGCCTCCTTGGCTGTCCAAACAACTGTGTCCGAAAGCTTTCGAGGTGGTCCTCATGCAGAAGGGCGACATTCTTTGCTTTGGATCTGGCACGGAGGGCCGCCTGCCCTTGAGGCCTGGAGTGCAAGCAGAGCACATCTGTTCCGGGCATTTCAAAGCGGAACTCTTACCGCAGGGACTACGATGAAAGCCTCGTGGACTTTCCCTTGCCAACCATCTTCAAGCCGCCAGAGTTGAAGTGGAAGGCTGCACCTGCTCAAAGTAGCAACCTCATAGCGATGACACCCAGCAACTTCAATACAGCAGTTCATATGTAAACAAAGCCTCGCCGTCATGCCCTGCGGCTATATCAATTGCAGTCTGGCTAGCAGTCCACCCCCTCACCCCCCACCACCCCCGCACCCCCTCCGCCCCTCCCCGACCTCCCCCCCACTGCAATCAGTATCTGCGAAGGTCAGCCTCAGGCCGCAGTCGAAATCGTCCCTGGACACCATTCAACACCCAGTATAATGTGTGTAGAATCAACCCTATCTTGCATCCTTTGCATAACCAAGAACCCTACATTGCATAGTTTGCATGACAAATCCTACTTTGCATAGGCTGTTAGACTAACAAATGCAGCCAGAAGAGACATCTCGTGCCAGGGCTGGGCGGCGGAGAAGTCGATACAGGCCTCCCAGAGCCAAAACCGCGCAGCCTCCTGGTGGCCCTCCAGGAGATCCGGGGGGCCCTTGAAAGGGATTTCCGCCCATGAAAGATGGGAGTGTTCCGACAGTTTCGTGGGTCTGTTAGGGGAGGTAAGCCCTGTGTTGAGAATGCCCGCCTCGGCTTGCTGCGGACGAGAGCCAAGACCAATTCGAGGATGTGCTGCGGCTCTGGAAGCTCGGCGATCCTGACAGGTTCGGGGGAGGGCTCGCAGAATGTGGGGGCTGGTCCCCTTGATCAGAGAGTTCCATGAAAGTTTGAGATTCGTCGCAAAAGGGGTTCAGCATGTTGGTCAATCCTCTGGTGGGAGCTTTTTTCGTGCCGTCGCGTGCCTCCGGCGCGGCAAGAGCCCTATCCTACCAAGCCGAGCGGCAAGCAAGTCGCTTCAGTTTCAGAAGCTGCCCCCAGGGGGGTTTAGGGTTTTAGGGTTTGGGGTTTAGGGCTTGGGGTTTAGGGCTTGGGGTTTAGGGCTTGGGGTTTAGGGTTTAGGGTTTGGGCTTTCGGGTTTAGGAACCCTCGATGTATGCCTGCAGCCACCAGGGCCCAAGCTCCTAAGGAGACCAAGGGCAGCATCAGGTGGGGGGGTCCTTTGACCAAGGAGCCAATGGGGGGGATGGGAGCCCGGAATGTTTGCATCGAACTCGAAACTGAGAGAGAATACTTGTATTAGAATAGATATCTTCACATGTGCATAAAGATACATATGTACATATCAATCTGTATTTATCTAGAAAACGTCCAAAATCATATATATATATATATATATATATGACTTCATATCATGAGCACGGAAACATATCTCGCAGTAGATATCTACTGATATGACATAAGCTCGACTCCAAACTGCACGGTCTAACCTGTTCCAAGCTATTGGGCGTTCTACTGAGATCCCGGGCTCCCTCTCCAAAAGGGAACGCTTCAGATTGAACGAGCCTGTGTTCTCGGTGGTCTCACGCCTTGTCCTCAATGGACTGATAGGTGCCACTTGTCTCAATCAGGTCGAACAGAACATGTATATTTTTCATGTGCACATTTGTGTGTGTACATATATATATATACATACATGCGCGCACATCTCTCTCTCTCTCTATATCTCTCGCTCTCTGTCTCTCGCTCGCTCTCTCACACATACCCACGTACATAACCTATGTATCTATGTATATATATATATATACATATATGTATTATATATATATACATATACACCTGTTCATACACAGAAAGAGAGAGAGAGAGAGAGAGATATATATATATATATACATATATCTACATAAACACATTCCTCTAGCAGCCTGCAGCAAATCACGTGCCCGAAGCCCAGGTTGCTGGGGTGGAGTCCAAGGCTTTTGCCGTGGCTGAGAGACCATCAGGGACATCTCGGCTCAGGGATGGCTGCCTGGCTTTAGCTTTAGGGTTTAGGGCTTAGGGCTTAGGGTTTAGGGTTTAGGGCTTAGGGTCTAGGGTTTAGGGTTTAGGGTTTAGGGTTTAGGGCTTAGGGCTCACTTGTCAACTTCTCGCAAGACCCAAGAGCTGATTCAGATCTTGAGCTTTATTTTTACGTTCTCACACCGCAGGCCCACTTGTCGCCTTGAGAATCCGGTGTTCTGCCGTGCGTTGCCCAGGTTCTTGGAACATTGAGGCTACTAGTCTTGGCGCTTTCGCGGCTTGCTCTGCATGTGAGTGCGATGAGTTCTTCTTGCAATTCAGGAGTGAGGCTGTGCACGTCTTGTCGTTTAGTCTGATACATGTTCGGCCAGGTTGCGCATCGTACATCCAACCTCGACGTGGCTCGTAGTGGATGCCGACGACTACGTAGATGTGTTCCTGAACGGGTGAATTGGCTGCAGAGGCAGAGGCTTCCTGCTTTGAGATGCTGACAGGTAGGTGTCCCTGTGTTCCCCGTGGCATTGAGCTCATCTTAGTAGCTAGAGCCTGAGTCACTGAAGCCTCTCCCCGCGAGCAATGCCGAACTCCCATCGCACACCGGCTCTGTCCTAGTAGCACTGCAAGCAGACAAGGAATTTTGTCCTTCCGGACATCTCTGCAACGTTGATCCCATTGCCACTTGTCGCTGTTGTTTGGGGGTGTGTGCGAGGTTTGATTGACTGATGCTTTGCATACGAGACTTGCTGCTGTCTTTCTGTTTCCCAGACACCCCAAACCCCAAACCGTAAAACCCGTTGGGACTCTTATTGTGTTGTGCGTTTTGTGGGGGTATTGAGTGGAGCATCTAGCTTTGTAAATCGCATGTTGGTTGAGGGTTATGAGTCCGGTAGCCTACGGGCGTGTTGGTTGGTGGGGAGCAGTAGTCAGACGACAGGCGGCTCAACAATTCCCACAAAAGCCCTAAACCTAAGCAAAAACCCAAACCGACCTGCTTTTGCAGAGAGCGAGTGCTTGCAGAGACCCAAACCAGACTCCGTCGTAGAGCCATAAGAGGAATGGTGTACGGCGAGTTCTGGCCCAGGAGACCACGGCCAAAGTCGCTTGGCGGCAAAGCAAACGTAGGGATCATGAAGCCTTCCACATGGGTCTTACGTTCTACCAGGGTTGTGGGTTTGGGGTTTAGGGACGTTAAGGGATCCTTCCTTTCTTGTATGCCCCAAAACCTTCAAGGGAATGCGATCTGATGCCTTCGAAGGTCATCGTTTTTCCCTTGGGCATGCAGCCCGGGGACCTCCTGGCAATGAGAGTCTTGACCTCCAGGCAGGCCTCCCAAGTGTGGCATGAAGACTATGGCTAGGGGCTCTGCGCACGCTTTCTGAACTCCATGCGCAGGATGAATCCCTTTTCCTTTCTACCACTTGCTTACGAACCCCCAAAACACAAAGGGGTGAATATCGGGATTACTGTTTTTTGTTCTTTTGGGGGGTTCTTAAGACGATGGTAGCTTAAGTCCTTGGCTAGGGCCCAGATGGTGAACATGACCGATGCCCTCGGCCGAACGACGCAGTATCCGGCCCCGCCGGGCTTGATTATGGCAGCCCAGAATGGTATGAAGCTTGGGCCTTCAGCATTTTGGGCGCTCCCCCTTGATGCTACCCATTAGTCATGCTGACACTGACCCTAAAGCCTAAACCCTAAACCCTCAACCCTAAACCCTCAACCCTAACCCCCCCCCCTTTAAACCCCTCGATCCGAATCCTTGCCTGCCTTGTGCGAGTGTGAGAGCCGGCACCCTCAACCCTAAACCCTCTGAGCTGAGGATGACATCCAGTGCTTTCAGGTGCAGCACTGAGGAGAAAGCCAGAGATGATGCAAGAACGCCATTCTTCTGGCCGGTGCCTCGCCGGAGACGAAGTTTGCTTTTTGTTTCCGCTTGTGGCCGCTACCCGAAAGAAGGTTGCCACACTTCTGCCACACTCTCACCAATGTTCCGCGGAGCTGAGGAATTTAATGACAGTCACTGGTCTGCCGCCTACGAGCTCCTTGGCACAAGCAAGCGTCTGCATGGCACGCGAACATACCCCAAAAACTTCTTAGCTAAATTGCTCAGGTGTGACTGGAGTGCATTCCGAAGTGCTTGTGCAGGCAGGAGGAAGGCTGCTGTCCCTGGCGAGACCCAAGCGAAATTTGGGGCCGGCTCAATGCCAAATGGATTGGGCTGAACCCTACGAGCTTTGTGTGGCTCGACCTGGACGGAGGTTCGATGGAACTTTACGTCTAGCAGTACTCAAGGTTGGAGCCAGCGGGGGCTTGGACGATCTTTTCCGGTGTTCCCACTTGTCCAGTCCCAGGCACTCAAACTCCTGCCAATGCGTCCCATTTGCCGAGGAACATCTCTGGCCCTCGCAATTTCAATTGCCGCTACCGGGTTCCGGGAGACTTGGATTGTGGCAGTCTCCTATGCTCTGGTTTATACTGGGGGTGGATGGCGGGGGTCGGCCGTACCCACTTGCGTCTCGTAGACTTAAGGACTTACGGTGCCGGTCAACCTGCCCGCAGTGGAGGTCGCCCGCGCAAGTGACCTCGTCCCGACCCGTGGTGTGGATGAGGGTTCAGGGCCTTAAGAGCTGATTCATCAATTTTCATAAGGGGCATGTTTCCTGTTTCTGCTCGGCATCTCTCATCCCAGGACATTGAATTTCAGCTCTGTTCAGTTGTCAACGTCTGTAACAAAGATGACGATCACAGTGGATCGAACTGCAGATGCGTATTGTGGCATCATTGACGCACGGTATCAGCTGCGCTCGCCAACGCACAACGAGCTCAAGCGGTGGGGCTCCGGCCTGCAGAATCTACAGGGAGAGCTGTACGTCTTCCACCTGATTGATGGGCTTGAGTTCACCTCACAGGAGCTCGATGCACCTGTTCTTTACAGGATATCCGTGGAGGACGAGGAAGGCTGTGAAGCTGCATGCCTTCGCTACGACGAGTGTGCCGCCTTGGAGTTTTATTTTGTAGGAGTGCATACGCAGACTGGCACCAATTGCAAGCTGATCAATGGAACCTACAACTCCAGCGAGAGAATGGATCCATCCTTGCTGGCAAGCTTCATCCAGAAGGAGAAAGTCTTGACACGTCCCCCACATACTGTCACAGTGAGCGGCTTGCTTTTCCCAGCCACAGTCTACAATGTCTACTGCTCTGTCGAAGACCGCACCAGCGGGAACCACTCAACGTGGGCGATGATTTCTGCGCAGGTCTTTTCGGAGAGGTCCGAGGGCTGCTTCGATTGCGGCAACACACTGCCGCCCAGCATCTACGTGCGTGGCGGCTGGGCCAGTACTGAGACCGTAGGAGTTGTTGTCGGTGCCAGTTCGACCGGCCGACTGTTTTGCAATGCCTTCGTGCAGAATGTCAGTTTCCCACCCATCGTGTCGCCAGCCACGATTCGGAGTTCAAACTATTTTGGAATTCTCACATCCACGTCGAACAACATTGCCATTACGATCGCTAACCTGCAGCCAGACACAGCTCACATCGTGGCTTGCGTGGCCGAGTCGGACACAGGTGCCGAGAGCACCCAAAGCCAAGTGGACCTCACGCGTCGCGAGGTTTTCACCGAGACCACGCCCTCCACCATCAGCTCCATGAGGATGCTCCGTGAGGCCGAGGCTCTATTCGACACGATCACCGCGTGGAGCTGAGCACCCCTAACCCTGAGAGAGAAGCCACAAATCTCCACAGAATATCCCAAACAGCTCGTTGTGGAGGCTTGAAGCAGTGACTTGCGGTGCAAAGGTGACGATTCAGCTGACGGAGGTCGGCTATCTCTGGTGTGAACCTTGGCTGAGTGCAAGGTGGCCGCAACAGTCAGCAGTCTCAAAGCCAGATAGCTCAGGTCGCTCAGGCAGCTCAGGTAACTGATTTAGCTGTAGTTCGCTGTAGTTAGCTGTAGTCAGCTGTAGTTAGCTGTAGTGGACCCTTGGTTGATCCTGTGCCCTGTCAAAGGAGAGCTTCCCTTCGGCGAACGTGCGCCAGCTTGGTGTGCCGAGGGCCGCTGAGCTCCAGGACACCGCGGCAAGGCAGAAGGTGCCTCGCTTTAGGGCTATTTTTTCCTTCTTCGGCCTTTTGTGTACTGCTTAGTTTGGCCTTTCAAGGGGCGCAGACAGGGCGTAGGTGAGACGAAGCATCGAAGATCATCGAAGATCATCGAGAGATCGAGCTGTTCCATCGCTTTCATGATGGGTTTGTCTCAGAGTTCAGGTGATCACAGTCCAAGACGTGTCGGCTGTGGAGTTCGTCGAACTCGACCGGCGTCTCGCCTTTTGAATTGCGGATGGGATCACGGGGCTGAGCGTTTTCTTGTGAACTTGCTACAGCTTTCCTGGAAGGGGTCGTCTTCTGCGCTTTTGTATCCCAGGAATACTTCCTATGATATTTGGTGCGTGGCTGAGTATAACGACTTTCAGAATGACGAGGGCGGGCAGGAGCGATGAGCATGCTGATATAGATCCCCATATGCCTTACGAAGGATGCAGATTCTTATGCCGTGTGCACACGTGAAGCAGCTCCAGACTTTCTTGCCCATGAGGACCTGTTGGTGCCTTTCCCCATCAGCACAATTATGAGCATTACGACCTCGTACTACACTGCTGACGTCCCTCGGTCTGTAGTAGTTGCTGTCTTTTCGAGGGAACGCATCGTTGCCGGTATGCGTCCTGCACATGCTGAGGGGGAAGCCTTCGACTCGAGTTAGGGCCAAAACCCAGGGTGAGCAAAGCACTGAGCACCCAAAAGTCAACGCATGTGGGCACTTGGCATGGCGGGCTGCGCGAGAGACGTAAGGATTTCATGCCTTGTAGGCCAGGGAGAGAAAGCTGGGATCCGAATGCTTAGCTTGTCATTCGGCGGAGAGCCAGGGAGTGCAAGAGGGGGTCCCGGGCCGGTTCGTGTAAGTTCCGATGTTTAGCGTCGAAGTGCATCTCCCTAACGGGCAAAGCAAGAACTGCGGCGCCAGACCCGCACGGGCCCCCAAAGCAAGTTCTCAGAACCTACCCTGTTGAATTGCTTGCTTCTGTTGTGATTTGGGCTGCCTTGTAACATGATAAGCCCAGGTTCTGGTGCGGCTGAGCAAAGGGCCAGCCGACGTCTACTGTGAGGAACCCGGGGCCCTGGCCAAAGCCGTGAACTGCTGCGCTACTGACCTCTCCTGGCCAGGCTCTGCCCTGGGCACTTCGGCCCACAACGCGGCGCCCGGCGCAACCGCCACGAGCGCCACTTGACGGGCAGCTTTTGAATATTGAATACAGCAATGAACCAATTCTAAGAATCTCTGGCACCTCAGGCAGCTCATGGCGTCACCGTACCGGACAACCTACTTCGAAGCTGAGCCCGGTGGCCTCGTCTCGATCACTATCCTTGAGCTCACGCCCGGCAGGAATTACGATGCAACCTGGATGTCTTGATCCTTTGTTCCGGGCTTTGAGAGTGCTTAGGGCGAAAAACGCCCGGATTTGGAGCAATGAGGTCTACTGCTACTCGGAGACGTATCTGGTTCCCTCAGTAACTGGTGTGGATACCGCGCCCCGTTTCGGCATGGATTTTGATGCCATCCTTGACACACGGACGAGATTCATTACGGAAGGCCCCTATTTCGACGAGACTTCTCTGCATGAGCGTTGATGCGTAGATGGCGTTGATGCAGAGACATACATAGAGTATCACTATGTCTTTGGACCGTTTGTAATTCTAGAGGCGCCAGCAGCACACAAGGATTTGGGTTGGTCCTGCGTGTCCGGGTACTCCTGTAATGTCACCGGCCTTCTCGGGCAGCGGCTGAGCGCCGGTGATGGGCTGTTGGTACGCGCAGATGGGTGCCCTGAAAGATGTCGGTGCAACGGCGTGGCTGATCCATTGAGCAAGGGCTCGGGATGTTCGGAGATCTCTCAGGATCCTACAGTCCAGGCGGGAGTTGGGCTTACAGATGCACGCGACCCGCTGGGTGCCTGGTGTTACGTCGACCCTGGCCTCTGTGCAGATGCGATGCCCTCTGCAGTTTTCCCGCACCTGCAGATTTCCTACAAAGTCTGCTCCTACAGCATGGAAGCCGGGACAGGGCCCGCAAGTGTCACGGGCTTCCCCAACGGAGGCCTGGCCGTGAACCTGGATGGCACGGCCTTTAGCTTCGGCGAGCTGGTGATTGCTTCCGGTGCTACCTACGACCTGTGCTGGTGCAATGGGACAGAGGCGCCCTGCCTCACGGAGGCAGACTTTGCCGTGAGAATTGGGCCCCTGCACTTCAGTGGCCCCACCGTGGCACAAGCTCAGCGAGAGGTTCGCTGCATCGCAGGAATGCCATGTCTCGTACCCAACTTCGACGGTCAAGCCATCGAGGAAGGCTGGAGAC